>CM036773.1:21465078-21822578 GCA_020796225.1 Arion vulgaris | reverse complement strand
TTGAACAGCAATAAGTGTTGGAATAATGACTGACCGTGAATAATTGATAGAATCATTATTATTGTCCTCATCAGGTGTCGTGCCGGCTGGCGTAGGCGATCGTGGATCTCCACAAATCTCTGTCGTTGGGTGTTTGCTATCAACTCATATGTTGACGCTCTACCGTGCCATGAAGTCAGGTTATCCCACAATTTTTCTCTCTCTGTCTTCCTCTGTCTCGTCTACCCTCGATTTTACTGGTTGTCACAATGTGTTCTAAGCTCCCCCCTCCTCCCCCACCTCCTCTTCACATACCCGAAAAATGAGGACTGCCTCTTTCTTATATTGATGATAAACTTTCTCTGTGTCTTGACCTCCTTATTATTGTACATCGGTGAAAAACCACACCACCTGTGTGTTGCCGAGGCTCGCAAGGGGAGCAAAGGATAGTACTACTTCGACCTACAAGGCATGTCGTAAGATGCAATTGATGTAGGACCTAGTGAAGCTACCTTACTAAATAGAAAGCGTCGCAGAAATCGGATGTTCTGGTCCAATTGTAGGCACATTACTGGCACAACGTACAATCGCTCTTAGACTCAGATCACATACAAATCACACAGAGTGGTTAACAAGTGGTCGATATGGAGCGTTCGAAGAAGAAGAAGAAGATGGAACCATCATTATTGTCATCATCAAATAGTTTGTCCTGAGCAGAACGTTGCCACCCCAATAGTCCTCCGGAATTTCTTTCTCTCATAGGCCAGATGTCCTGCCTCTCCAACCGTCATGTTCAAACCAACAGTTACATTCCTAATCCATTGTCTCCGTAGTCTTCCTCTTCTTCTCTTTGCCGGTATGCCTCCTTCCATGATCATTATTGTCATCATCATCATCATCAAGTGCCGTGCCGGCTGGCGGAGGCGATCATGGATCTCCCAAATCACTGTCATTGGTGTTTGCTATCATCTCAGATGTTGACGCTCTACCGTGCCATGAAGTCAGGCCATCCAAAATTTTCTCTCTGTCTTCCTCTGTCTCGTCTACCCTCGATTTTACCAGTTGTAACAATGTGTTCTAAACATCCCCTCCTCAACACATGCCCGAAAAATGATGACTCCCTCTTTTACATCATTATTGCACATCGGTGAAAAACCAGTGGCGGCTCGTGATCATTTTTGTTGGTGGGGCCAGACAAAAATTTTCGGAAAAATCATGGTTCGGTTAGGTTATATTTTAATGTATAAAATAATAAATACACGTTACACCTTATTTTTGGTGGGACCCGGCCCCACTGGCCCTTAATGACGAGCCGCCACTGTGAAAAACCATATGTTTTCCAAACTCAGTTTAAGTTTCAGGAGTTTAGAACATCTTAAATGCGCTCCGGATATTTCCTTAAGTACTCAGATCTCCTGCGCAATTTCTCCAACAGTGTCCACTGACTAACCGCACCAATTCGATGCTGATTCATGAGCCCACTCATCATACTTTTGCTGTAAACAAGTAAAGATCCAGTTTTCATACCATCTGGTTGATTCCCCATCTCTTCTATTTTTCACCGAAAAATCTCGGCGGCATTCCACACATTCCGAAGCACTTCCAAAGAAACCGATGTAATTTTTCAGATAGTAACAAAATTTTGTAGGTTTTATTTTCAAATTGAAGTTTTGCCCAGATAATTTTACCCGCCAGTACTTCTACAGGGTGTTCAACTCTGTACTCTAGCAGCCCGTGAATGGAGCTAATCTGGCATATATGTATGGAAATGAAAAGGTTCAGTTATGACGTAGTATAGGTCAAGGTTGTGTGACGGTGTGTAATTGTAGTGCGGGAAGAGGCGATGAACAAATGTGACGTAGGACGAGCTAGTAAGAACCGGTTTAAATAGTAAATAAACACAACTCAATGTGTACCTGGCAACTTTCGAATTGTCAATGGGGCTGCAATTATCTTGAACACCCTGTATTATGTGCTCAAATTGAACACAGTACATACGTTTTATCATCCATCTCCAATAGGATTAGGAACTCTGTCTCACCTACACTGAAATCAAGGACCGATGGAAATATATACCGATCACTCTACGCAGGGAATAAACCTAGTACCTTTAGAGTGAGAGACCTTCTCGTCACACAGACCCCACTATCGTGAGGTATGTTGGGAAATACGATGTTGTGTCCGCATTTCCTTTGGCCAACGGCACGCGATGTGTGATGTGGTCAACCGCATGTGTCTTTACTTTCTAGCGCTTCTCTGGTATCCAATTAAGGATGGGTCGACCTGAGAACTGTTACATTCGGAGAGAAAAAGTCCAACTTCTACTGTGGAAATGATCATGTGATCAGGCACAGTCAACTCTAGATAACTAGGGAATCCCTACTGACCTAGATTAGAGTAGGGGAGGGGGGGGCTGGAATATATATATATATGTTTGATAGAACACTGCAAGAATTTTTTCAATTTTACTCAAATCTGTGCGTCTATGGTTATTTATTGATGAAAAATATTCATAATATTGATATTCCCTATTGTTAAACTTAACTTGTTGCATAATATAATTTCGATTTACGCCCGAGTGGTTACCGGGGCCCAAGTTTGGGGTGTAAAGAATAGAACCACTGTTACCTGCTACGCATGTCGTAAGAGGCGATAAGGAGGTATGGATGAAATCGGATGCACGTGTCCTAAACGTGTAGAAGTCTATGCGTTTAGGGGCCTACCAAACCAATGTGCAACGTATACACGTTCTTGGCAAAGATCAAACATATCACAAAGAGTGATTAAAATTGGTTGTAAAGAACGAACGCAAAGAGGAAGAAGAAGATAACTTCGATTTAGCATTTTGTGGTGATTTTAAAATGAATTCGTCTATATACACCAATACGAGATCACGTGGTGTAGTTGTGGTCTGATTTCCTAAAATTCTTACCTGAGTCCGAAGGCCCATTAGTTTATATTTGGCTCTGGATCAGGCGTCTACAAAGCAGGGGCGTTAAATGAACCCCTTTTCATACCACAAGGTATATTGGGTAATACGGTGTTATGCTCGTATTGTTATTGGCCATCGGCACACGATGGGTGATGCAGATAACACCACGCCGACCGCTTTTACTTCACACTGCTTTTCCTGGTATCCATTTGCTGCTGGGTCGACATGAGAGCCGTTACTATTGAGAAAATATGCCACGCCCACTGTAGAATTGAACCCACGACCACTAGCCTAAGAAGCGAGTTCACTAACAGCTACGCTATCTCAAGGGCGCCATCTCAAAGGCGCCAACAATTACGCTATATCAAGGGAGCCATCTCAAAGGCGCCAACAATTACGCCATCTCAAGGGCGCCATCTCAAAGGCGCCAACAATTACGCTATCTCAAGGGCGCCATCTCAAAGGCGCCAACAATTACGCTATCTCAAGGGCGCCATCTCAAAGGCGCCAACAATTACGCTATCTCAAGGGCGCCATCTCAAAGGCGCCAACAATTACGCTATCTCAAGGGCGCCATCTCAAAGGTGCCAACAATTACGCTATCTCAAGGGCGCCATCTCAAAGGCGCCAACAATTACGCTATCTCAAGGGCGCCATCTCAAAGGCGCCAACAATTACGCTATCTCAAGGACGCCATCTCAAAGGCGCCAACAATTACGCTATCTCAAGGGCGCCATCTCAAAGGCGCCAACAATTACGCTATCTCAAGGACGCCATCTCAAAGGTGCCAACAATTACGCTATCTCAAGGGCGCCATCTCAAAGGCGCCAACAATTACGCTATCTCAAGGGCGCCATCTCAAAGGCGCCAACAATTACGCTATCTCAAGGACGCCATCTCAAAGGCGCCAACAATTACGCTATGATAGTTCTCTGTTTCTGCTAAGGACAGAAAATAAACTATTCCACTCGCTGAACTTTTTAAAACACAAAGAGCACTGGCTTTTTAATTTTGTCTATTTTCACGTAAAACAAGCACCACAATAACGGTCGATCGCTACCACTGCCATACCGCGTGTCAACCATTAATCATGCAAGCCAGTTTGGTTGTAATTACCAGATCTTGTCGTGTGTCACTCGATCACTTGCTCGTTTCCGGGATAGTAACACCTCACGTTTTCCATAGCACGCGAGTAGTTGTGCTTTTTGATGTTTAAGAAACGTTACCTAATATTTCTCTCATATTATGCGTGTATCTAAATGACATGGCACTCGTGACATATCCTTTACAAAACGTCGCCATCAGCCACAGTAAAGGAGGAGTTGATTTTCTAGGCACCACTTATACGCTCAATAGTTTGCCTTGCTAATGCTTTCCGAACGGGTTTTTTTCTTCCCTGATTCAGAAGCACTTGAGCTTTCAGCTCTTCGGCTCGGTGCCATGAACATCGTAACCCTTCGGTTCGGTGCCACGAACACCGTAAATCTGGAGAACATGTGGCGTTTCTGCCAGCACGCGGAATTGAGCCCGCACTCACAGGGAGCTTGTCACCCGTCGTCCAATGCGCTACGAATACTCTGTGCTGGCGGGCTACCCTAGTAAATAAAAAGCGTCGCAGGAATCAGATGGGCTGGCCTACCTGTAGGCGCATAATTGGCACAACGTACATTCGCGCCACGAACAAGCTGGGCAGGCGGACTAATATATATATTTAATTTGCTAGCTCCGTGCATACATTTCTGGAAACAAATTTATTTTCTTCTCCTTCTCCTTCTTCTGTTTGTCTGTTTGGTTTTTTTCTGTCAGTTAACAACGGAAAACATCATTGTATGAATGTATGTATGTATGTTTACAGACATATGGCCAAACATAACATCAATGAGAATATCAACCACCTTGTAAGAAAAGTTCACAGCCCCATATGTCGAATTCGAACGCAGCACACTCGACTTAATAATCACTTGAACAGAATTCAACCACAACACACTCCAGAGTGCCAGCTGTGTACACAACATCATGATACAGTTCACCACCACATCTTCAAGCGTCAAGTACAGAAAGACATCAGAAAGATCCTCCTTCCTACAAGGCCAGATAAATGGAACACATTATACGGAACAAAAGAACAACTTACAAACACATGCAGATGCCACTACATAGCATTGCGCCGTAGGGCTGAAATGATCCCCCAAAATGCTAAACCTTAGAACCACTGAATGTCCTATGCATCATTGATTATACCACTCGTTACCTAGACATCTCCATTGATGTCAAAAACCCCTCAACAAAACTGCAATACGGCAAACAATAGTTCCTGTATTGATATTTTCAAATATTATCAAATACGTGGCCTAGATTTGTTCGGTTTGTGCAAATACCTGGAACCAGATGAAGGAGAATTATTGTGAGAATTAGAAGACAAAGCACTTACACCTTGGAACAGACACGGAAGTCAAAGTCTGAAAACAATGGTGTCTGTATCCGCAAGACAATGACGTGTGTATTCTGAAAACAACGTGGTGTAAGTCCTGAATACAATGGTATATAACATTTGAATACAATATTATATAAATCTTGAATACAATGGTATATACAATTTGAATACAATATTATATAAAACTTGAATACAATAGTATATAAAACTTGAATACAATGGTATATAAAACTTGAATACAATCAGGGGCGTCTCGTCATTAAGGGCCAGTGAGGCCAGGCACCACAAAAAATATTGAGTAACGTGTACTTATTATTTCAGACATTATTTGTTTATAATTATTACTTTCAACAGGATACTGATTAGCTTTGAAAGTTGATGTAACATATAAAAATATCACACACATTCTGAAATCTAAAATTCAACATTTTTTTTTACTTAAATTAGCATACACCCATGGTCATTAGGGGCCAGTAAGAACAGGCCTACCAAACCAAAAATAATTAACATGTACTTATTATTTTTTTTAAATTGTTAGCAATTATTATTGTTAACTTGACACTGATTAGCTTTGAAAGTTGAATATTTAACACTAAAATATAAATATTATATCATAATAATATAACAATCATAATAATATATAAACATTATTATTTTAAAAACTATTATATACGGTCTCAAATTCAGCTTCTCTCTATAACGCTTGACATATATATCAGCGCACTATGTTTTATCGGGTCGTTTTAAAATTCTCTACTGACGATGTAACATTGCGGCCTCTTACTTTTGACCACTACCTTTAATAATAATTGCCAAAACAATTTATGTCATTTTATTCACCGGAAGCTAAGTTCCTACGATATCAACCAATTAACAGTTAAACGACGACTCTTGATTAAATAGTACTTTGTATAATTAGCGAAACTGGCATCGATTGGGTAGAAAATAGTCAACTAGAAGATTTGGATTTAGCAGATGATATTGCCTTGTTAAGTAGAAACAACCAAGATATGCAAAGAAAAACAGACAACTTGTCATCTATAGCATCAAAAGTTGGACTGCAGATAAGTTATGAAAAAACAAATATAATGAAGACACCCATGGCAAGTAATGCAGATATCACACTGAAATCTAAAATGATAAAAATAACAGAGCAGTTCACCTATTTAGGTAGCAATTTTGATTGCACAGGAGATGTTGAAAAAGAAATTATGATACGAATTGGCAAAGCAACATCAGCTTTTAAAAGTCTAAATAAAATATGGAACTGCAAGTTATATAGTATTAAAACTAAATTACGAATTTTCAATTCAAATATTGTATCAATCCTAACATATGCTAGCGAGAGTTGGAAAATGACTAAAGATATAGAAAACAAGTTGACTGCATTTGAAAATAGATGTCTGCGAAAAATAATGAATATAAAATGGAACGAATTCAGGAGAAGTGATGAAATCAGGGACATGTCTGGTCAACCACTAGTGACAACTGTTATAAGAAAGAGAAGATGGAGATATGTTGGGCACACCTTGAGGAGAAATGATCAACGAATATCAAAGCAGGCATTGAAGTGGGATGCAAAGGGTTCAAGAAAGAGAGGTCGACCTAAGGAGACCCTGAAACGAACTTTGCTGAGAGAGGCAGGAAATATCGGTCTCAGTTCCATGGAGGAGATTGAGCGAGTTGCTCAGGATAGAGCGGTATGGAGAAATTACTTGCAGGCCCTATGTAACGGTACGAGAGGAATTATTATTATATTTATAATTATCGATTGAATCACAAATTATATATGTAATAGTAGAAAAGGATATGCATTAATAGAAATATGTAACTAACTATTATTATAATCGTTAACGGTAATCGTCCGTTTCGTATTCAATATACATATGTCTTCTACAACGCACACTCATTTGCGATTGGCAAGCTTGTGACCTACTTTTGAAGTTATGGCTTACTCGAAATTCAAAATGAATCAAGTGGATTATTTATTACGAAATCCGTTTCCTTCGTTAAAGATAGAAGAAAAGCTTGAAATTAAACGACTAGGTGCACATCAGCCAAATAGCTTTGTATATGTGCAACAAGATGGCAAGAAAAAGAGGACTTTCAATAATAAGTGGTTTAGTAAAAATCGTGGTTAACTGTCAGTGAAGAAAAGCAGTTTTGTTTTGTTTTTATTTTTTCCTATTTCATGGTGAAGGACTGTGGTCAATGGTAGGTTGTAGGGATCTCTTTTGTACCTTAGTTATATGGTATTGTTTGCCATTTCACGGTGAAGGACTGTGGTCAATGGTAGGTTGTAGGGATCTCTTTTGTACCTTAGTTATATGGTATATATTTTAGTTGTTGTTGAACCCCAGGAATTATGAGTTTTCACCATTTTGCCTATAGTGCGTGGGGGAGAGTGCCCGGCTTTCTTGCAATGAGAGCTGGCAATTATGGTTTACCATTGATTCAGGAGGAGAGCATACGCTTAAACGCGACTCGTACGTTGTTACTTCTTACAATTGCTTTGCATTTATGCAACTTTTGTCATTAGACATCGACAGAAGATGCGTGCATTCACTAGTATTCAGCGCCGGATTAGCCTAGTAGAAGAAGTAGCAAATGCTACGGGCCCGCGCTTCTGGGGCCCGCGCCTATGTGACAGAGATGAAAAGAAAAAAATAACCAAGATGTTATATCAAAAACACGCAAGCTGTCTGAATATTTTAGTGTCGTGTGTGATGGTGCTGAATGCAAAGAAATCGAAGCAGAAAATACAAAAGTCGCGTCTCACTGTGTAGTAGATGAAGACAGTGCTATAGAAGAATCATCATTACCAATATTACCATTAAGATCAGCAATTCTTCACGATTTAGCAACATTTTTCACAAGACAAACTGAAGTCGAATGTACAGCAAGTCCTCCCAATTTAGCCATATCTTCAAGCCAAAGAGAGGCAGAAAGCACAGGACACGCTTCCAATGTAGCAACATCTTCTACAAGTCAAAAACACAACGAAAGTAAAATGTTCTCCAACGATATTGGTGAATGGCCAAGCAACTTCAATCGAGATTATTGGATTGTGAAAGGAAGTCCTATTGGTAAGACTATCAAGAATATCAGCAACAAACTTCAAGACCACGCAAGCGAAATACTAAGTACGACGATTTCAGCTGCTCTTCAACGCTCGATGAAGTTGTAGAAAATCAAACACCCAAACAAAAATTTGAAAGTCAGGTGTTTATTGTCATAATTGATAATGTACTCTCTGCCTTAACTAACCGCATGAAAGCGTACCATAGAGTTAATGGTGTATTTGGAATACTTCGGCAGTTAAAATCTCTTACATCAGAAGAGATCTTGAAAAGAACTCCTAATATTGTCAGCTCTTACCAAGAGGATTTGGAAGAAAGCATAATGGAAAAGTCATTAGAGTCGTGTTTCCCAAATGTAGAAATAGTCTTATGAATTTACTTGTCTTTAATGATTACCAACTGCAAGTGGAGAACGTTCTTTTTCAACATTAAAGCGTATAAAAAGGGAGTTAAGGAACATGATTGGGACAAGATCGTCTAAATAGCCTCACCTTATATCGTTGAACATTGAATCTAATTTACTTATAGAAATTGATTTGTCTAGTGTTATCTCTAAATTTGCTCACATCAAATCGAGACAAGTTTGTTTGTAAAAGTTGTGTTTTATTATTTATTATCATACACAACCTAGGGCCCCGCGCTAAAATTTGCTACAGGCCCCGCGCTGACCTAATCCGGCACTGCTAGTATTTAGGACCCAAGAGGCGTGTCTACGTTTGCTTTATTAACTATACCAGAGTAGCTCTTTCTCTCGATCCTTACCCACTTAGCCAGACATGATCTTTTGTCTATTACCAGGGTCACCACGAGGAGGAGGAGTAGGGTCTTGATCAGTGCCAGCTCACTTACCCTGACGCAACGTTGTCCCGTTTGTTATTTGCGCATGCGACGCCAAATCATTATAGTAAAGGGGAATAACTTTGCGGAATAGACAAATAATAGTAAATACTAAAATATAAATCGAGCCTAAAAACCATGATTTTTCCAACATTTTTGTCTGGCCCCACCACCCAAAATGACCATGAACCGCCACTGAATACAATAGTATATAAATCTTGAATACAATAGTATATAAATCTTGAATACAATAGTATATAAATCTTGAATACAATAGTATATAAATCTTGAATACAATAGTATATAAATCTTGAATACAATAGTATATAAAACTTGAATACAATAGTATATAAATCTTGAATACAATAGTATATAAATCTTGAATACAATGGTATATAAATCTTGAATACAATAGTATATAAATCTTGAATACAATGGTATATATAAAACTTGAATACAATAGTATATAAATCATGAATACTTGGTATATGTATCCTTTTCTTCGTTCGCAAAGCTATAAATTCAAGCGTAGGTATAGTTGGCGTCTAATATGATGCATTTAATCGATTTTTTTGCTTGAAGGCTTGTTTTAGTTACCCGATATCGGCTAGAGGAAATAAAGAGTGCATAAGAAATATCCCTGTTGATTTTGATTGCTAGAAAAAAACGTCATATTTGACTACGCCTGAGATCTAACAACTCGATTACGCAATCACTCGAAATACTGGACTACGCCAGATATCTAATAAGTAGATTACGAAATCACTCGAAATACTGGACTACGCCAGCGATCTAACAACTCGATTACGCAATCACTCGAAAAATTTGACTACGCCAATCCTCTTATTGAGGGTTTACTCTGACGTTCAGACCACTTGACTACTCCAGGGGTCGAACCCCATGATTCACCCGAGTGGTTATCGGGGCCCAAATTGGGGTGTAAAGAATAGAACCAATGTTACCTGCCACGCATGTCGTAAGAGGAGACTAAGGAGGTTGAACGTGGGGATAGCTACACCACACCGTAAAAACACTAGATGGCTACAGAACGGAGAGCGAACCGAGTAAACGCTGGCTGAAACCGGACACATCGCTGAAGGATAAGCACCAGAGCTCCAAATGGTGCTCCACATCTTCAATGTGACGTAAAGCACACCAATGCTAAGGCTACATGAATCAGATTTCCACATAAATAGAATTTATTGGGAGGTCTGGTACATCGGTCTGGGCGGTGATCGCGAGAGAGAGAACCCCATGATTGCCTCAGCGCTCTGATCACTTGACTATGCCTGCGCACTAACCACTTGACCTCCCCGGCACTCTTACCACTTGACTACACCATCCATCCCACTACTTGACTACCTTGACGTTCTAACTACTTGACTACGCCAGCGATCTAACCACCTGACTACGCCAGCTCTCTAACCACTTGACTACCCCAGCCCTCTTACTACTTGACTACGCTGATGTCCTAACCACCTGACTGCCCCAGATCTCTAACCACTTGTCTACCACAGCAGTCCAACCACTTGACTACGCTGATGGTCTAACCACCTGACTACGCCAGCTCTCTAACCACTTGACCTCCTCAGCACTCTTACCACTTGTTACTACTACTGACTACGCTAGCGTTTTAAAGTCTTTGACTATGCTAGCACTCTTATTACTTGACTATGCCAGCCATCACTCTTACTTGACCACACCAGTGCTCTAACTACTTGACCACACCAGCGCTCTAACTACTTGACCACACCAGCGCTCTAACTACTTGACCACACCAGCGCTCTAACTACTTGACCACACCAGCGCTCTAACTACTTGACCACACCAGCGCTTTAACTACTTGACCACACCAGGGCTCTAACTACTTGACCACACCAGCGCTCTAACTACTTGACCACACCAGCGCTCTAACTACTTGACCACACCAGCGCTCTAACTACTTGACCATACCAGCGCTCTAACTACTTGACCACACCAGCGCTCTAACTACTTGACCACACCAGGGCTCCAGCTACTTGACCACACCAGCGCTCTAACTACTTGACCACACCAGGGCTCTAACTACTTGACCACACCAGCGCTCTAACTACTTGACCACACCAGTGCTCTAACTACTTGACCACACCAGCGCTCTAACTACTTGACCACACCAGGGCTCTAACTACTTGACCACACCAGCGCTCTAACTACTTGACCACACCAGGGCTCTAACTACTTGACCACACCAGGGCTCTAACTACTTGACCACACCAGGGCTCTAACTACTTGACCACACCAGCGCTCTAACTACTTGACCACACCAGGGCTCTAACTACTTGACCACACCAGCGCTCTAACTACTTGACCACACCAGGGCTCTAACTACTTGACCACACCAGGGCTCTAACTACTTGACCACACCAGGGCTCTAACTACTTGACCACACCAGCGCTCTAACTACTTGACCACACCAGGGCTCTAACTACTTGACCACACCAGCGCTCTAACTACTTGACCACACCAGGGCTCTAACTACTTGACCACACCAGGGCTCTAACTACTTGACCACACCAGCGCTCTAACTACTTGACCACACCAGGGCTCTAACTACTTGATCACACCAGCGCTCTAACTACTTGACCACACCAGTAAATCGAACACATCAATAAAGCATTACTGGTTCAACAGGAAATCCAACAAAATCAATATAGCTTAAAGAATAACGTTCAGAATAAAGACATATTGTGTTTATTTAGACAGCTGTGACACAGATGGAATGGAAACTCTCAGATCACAAACATGATACCTCCATCAGTAAACGGATGTAGGTGCACGAGTTAGATTGATTGATTGATTGATTGACATGTCATCATTGATGAGCTAAGTTGAATATGCATGGATGCTCTGGCCTGTTTGCTATACAGCAAGATTTCAACAGTTATGCGCCTGTACTACACCACCGTTGGAGTGGAATATTTTTCTATCTGTAACGACTCTCAGGTCGACCCAGACTCAATTAGGTACCAGGAAAAGTACTGGGAAGTAAAGGTGACCGGCGTGATCCTGACCACATCACCCATCGTGTGCCGACGGTAACACGGACCTAACACAATATTCCCCAATATACCTCAATATAACACACACAAAATATCACTCAAGCCCTTAGAGCGGCGCAAGACAGAAACAGAAATAGGGGTTCTCTGTGGCTAAGTGGTTAAGCCCATTGCCTTGTGAGTCGAAGATCGTGGGTTCGAATCCGGATCGCGCCGTTTTGTTCACGAGTGTAGTTTTTTCAAGAGACCCCTAGGATTATTGCTGGAGCTACGGAATTCGTGCTTTGTGCAATACTCTCAGCAGGTGTCGGGCCATTTCTGCGGTGATTGGCCCAGCCATATGGGGTAAAACCCTGGGCAATGAAGTCAATCCTTCGGCTTTAAAACCCTTTTGTTAGAAACAGAAAACCACGACACTGGGCAACAGCCCGGTAACAGTGTGACGACACTAGAGCAGCGCAAAACAAAAACAGAAAAACCACGACAATGGGCAACAGCCCGGTAACAATGTGAAGACAAAAGAAGAAGAAGAAATTCTCTTAAAACAAGATCCGACGTGTTTATTCATTTCAGAGACACACACATACACACAGCTTTAGTAGCACAATGTGATAAAACTATGAATTGAAAACGCGTATTATTCTTAACAAAATATTAATAAATGGAAAACCGATCAAATACAAAACAGAATGGAATAAAACAGTAGTTTTCAGCCTGGATTGATTGATAGGACCATAGTCACTTCGGTGAGTAATCATGTGTGCTCTCATCTCTTTCTTGCACAGGAAGATCTCAACTGCAGTGCACGAACTCCATAGTACCGGCTAGGGTCAACGATTTAAATTTTTGAATATGGTGAAAGTATTATGTAGGAATTTTATTTTTAATCTTTTCTATTGAATTTCGCACGGGCAGCGGCTTTTCAGCCTGTTCTTTTCGATTTTGAACTGCCAAGGGTTCTTTTACGTGCTCAAATTGAACACGGGACCTACGTTTTATCGTCCATCCCCGATAGGACTAGAAACTCGATCTCACCTACATTGAGATCAGGATCTCTGGAAAAATATCCTAATGGCTCCACGAGGAAGCGAACCGAGTACTTTTGGCACAAGAAGCAAGCACCTAACCTGTACGTCACAGAGACCCCGTTGGGGGAGAACTGAGTACCTATGGGTCTGCCCGAAGTGCTGTGAACTTCAGCTTAGTAGCCAATGACAAATCCAAAGATAACCAACAATAAACGGAATGTAGGACTGATATGGAGTAGTTTACGCGTGAGCCAAAATCTCAAGCGTCAACACCCTGTCACAGAAGTCCCAAAATGAGATGGGCTGGTCACGTTGCTGGGATCTCAAAACAGTAGAGGCATGGAGAGCTTGAAAGGGACAGACGATCAATTGGTGGACAGAAAAAAAACGATTTAAAGACCCTCTTTAAATGTCTCTAAGCCCGCGTGCCCAACGTGTTCGTAGCGCGTTGGACTACGGGTGACTAGTCCTCTGTAAGTGCGGGTTAAACTCCGCGGACTGGCAGAAAAGCTACAGGTTCCCCAGATTTACGGTGTTCGTGGCACCGAACCGAAGGGTTACGATGTCCATGACACCGAGCCAAAGAGCTTTCAGCTCAAGTGCTTCTGGATCGGGGAAAAAATGTCTCTAAAATGCTTTGATATAGACAGAATGTGTTGGGAAATCCTTTCTCAATATCGCGAAATGTGAAGCTGGAACATGAGGAACACGCATATCTGAGAATCGTCGTGTCGTTGAGGCGCAGAGAAAGAGAGTTACGCGAAAATACAATACGAACTTGATCATGTATGTCCATCCTGTGGTAAGGGATTGTGTTCCAGGATTGGACTCTACAGTCACCTCTGCACACACCAAAGAGGTGCAGCACACGTCTTATGCGGTTGTCATCATCGCTTGCGATGGACGGTTATTATTATTCTCCCCATCCTCTATGTGTCCCCGTAGTACCGCTGATCAAACCAAAGAACATGTCCTGCAAGACTGTCCCCTGTATGTCCTCACTAGAAAGGAATGCTGGCCCTTCAACTCAACACTACATTCAAAACTACATGGCACTAGAGATGAGCTCCAGACAACTGTCGACTTCATCATAAGACTGCAAGACTGTCCCCTGTATGTCCTCACTAGAAAGGAATGCTGGCCCTTCAACTCAACACTACATTCAAAACTACATGGCACCAGAGATGAGCTCCAGACAACTGTCGACTTCATCATAAGACTGCAAGACTGTCCCCTGTATGTCCTCACTAGAAAGGAATGCTGGCCCTTCAACTCAACACTACATTCAAAACTACATGGCACTAGAGATGAGCTCCAGACAACTGTCGACTTCATCATAAGAACGCGTCTAATCATCAAAATAGCGATCGCAGAGAAGACCAGTTTACACGTGACAACTTATTTTGGTTTATTTTCGCTAAAGTGATTGTGCTTAAGGTATTAATAGCTATAGAAATAAAAGAAAAAGTCGACCAAGTACGTTTTCGTTGCAGCAATACAAACATGAAAAACCATGATGGACTCCTGTCGTAGTAAATGGCTACTCTCACGTGAGCTGTTACTCAGTTCTGCTAGCTAAGCTGGGTTATCTCCCCCAGCTGTCCTAAAACGGGCGACAAGAATCTGTCGTGTCCAGCGACCACTTATCTAACTTAAGACCAATATATCCCTTCTGCTCACAATACTACTAATATTTACATGTATTGTTAAATACTAGTCTCTCGTGAGCAGACTTGTCCTCGTTGTACGCGTGACATTAATATATTCTACTAAGTACTTATTGTCACGCGAGTCATGGAGCTCTTGTTCATAGTCTCGTGATCTGGCATACGAAGTATACTCGCGAGTACATATCACGTGATCAGCACACATCTAAATATTTCTTGCACAATATCTAATCCACATTTTGAAATCTCAATGTAAGTAAACTACAAAATCCCAGCATTTCACATGTAGACTTTATATAAGGCTCTATGTTCCATGTTGTCCCTTCACAATTTCGCGTCGTCGTATCTGCATCTGTAAAATTTTGACGGGCAGAAAATTCGCTTTATAAGTTATATTTGGTGAGTATAAATTGTTGCTATATGGTAACTGTTTACAGCTTTATATTTGTTCCGTTGCTGTTTAATTAAATATTAATTTTTCACATCTGTTGTTTACCATATATATTTTAAGGTGTCATAGTAGGCACCCGTGTGTTGCCAGGGTTCTCAAGCATTATATAGTAGGCACCCGTGTGTTGCCAGGGTTCTCAAGCATTATATAGTAGGCACCCGTGTGTTGCCAGGGTTCTCAAGCATTATATAGTAGGCACCCGTGTGTTGCCAGGGTTCTCAAGGGGAGCAAAGAATAGTAGCACTGCGACCTACAAGGCATGTCGTAAAATTCGATTGAGGTAGGGGCCTAGGAAGGTACCTAGTAAATTTTTCCCCGATCCAGAAGCACTTGAGCTTTCAGCTCTTCGGCTCGGTGCCATGGACATCGTAACCCTTCGGTTCGGTGCCACGAACACCGTAAATCTGGAGAACCTGTGGCTTTTCTGCCAGCCCGCGGAATTGAACCCGCACTCGCAGAGGGCTTATCACCCGTCGTCCAACGCGCTACGAACCAGCTGTGCAGGCAGGCTACCCTAGTAAATAAAAAGCGTCGCAGGAATCAGATCGGCTGGCCTACTTATAGGCGCATAATTGGCACAACGTACACTCGCTTATATAAACAGCGAGATCAGCTGACTTCATGAATCTAATTGTCAGCAAAATGTCATCAGTCGAGCCTCACAGACTTCTTCTTACTGTAATCCTGTTTTGTCTCATTGCGTCAGGATAAGAAGAGATTTCTTCAACATAATCTTGTGTGTGTTTCTTACATTGCGCCTTTCATTGCCTCTTGTTATTTATGGGTCCACCTTTTCCGTGGGCATCCTTTAGTCTTGTAACTGCAGTTCTTCTTTCAAGCTAGTGATATCTTTGAGACTTCAGTTCATTGAGGAGGGAGAAGGTTTTCAGAATGTCTTCGGGAGTCTCTGCACACTTTGGTATGAGTACTGGTCATTTAGAACAGCTTTCATTTTAGCATGAGTACTGGTCAGTTAGAACAACTTTCATTTTAGCATGAGTACTGGTCAGTTAGAACAACTTTCAATTTAGCATGAGTACTGGTCAGTTAGAACAACTTTCATTTTAGTATGAGTACTGGTCAGTTAGAACAACTTTCATTTTAGCATGAGAATTGGTCAGTTAGAACAACTTTCATTTTAGCATGAGTACTGGTCAGTTAGAACAGCTTTCTTTTAGCATGAGTACTGGTCAGTTAGAACACCTTTCATTTTAGCATGAGTACTGGTCAGTTAGAACACCTTTCATTTTAGCATGAGAATTGGTCAGTTAGAACACCTTTCATTTTAGCATAAGTCCTGGTCAGAACAACTTTCATTTTAGTATGAGTCCTGGTCAGAACAACTTTAATTTTAGCATTAGTACTGGTCAGTTAGAACAGCTTTCGTTTTAGCATGAGTACTGGTCAGTTAGAACACCTTTCATTTTAGCATGAGTACTGGTCAGTTAGAACACCTTTCAGTTTAGTATAAGTCCTGGTCAGAACAACTTTCATTTTAGTATGAGTCCTGGTCAGAACAGCTTTAATTTTAGCATTAGTACTGGTCAGTTAGAACAGCTTTCGTTTTAGCATGAGCAATGGAGACCAACCGGAAGCATTGTAAGACAAATATTGTTTTGGAACCAGCAGGGAAAGAGGAATAGGAAAATTTCTAGAAAAACCTGGACAAGATAGCTGTCCAAACCATTTAATCTGTTGTTCTTTTATGAATTGCATAACTGGTTTCACATCCAGTCTCCTTCTGATTTCTTCATTTCTAATTTTGTCTCTTATTGTCACACCTGCAGCTCTTCTAAGACACCTCATCTCTGCCGTAATAATTTTCCGCTCATTAGCTGCTGTTATTGGCCATGTTTGACACTGGTAACATAGTGTTGGCCAGAAAATCGTTCTTATGAGATTTGCTTTAGTTGTTAGCGGTATCTCTTTATGTGATAACAGTGGTGTTAACTGTCCCAGTACTTGGTTAGCTTTTGTGCAACGATTGCTGATTTCGCTATCGATACTTCCATCTGCTGTGAAAATTACTCCTAAGTATTTGGCCTCAATTGTTTGTTTTATGTCTACGTTCTGGAGTTTTATTGTAAGGCTTTCTGGTTGTCTACTTATTGCCATTGTCTCTGTCTTTATTATATTCATTTTAATGTTGTACTCCTCACCCTTGATGTTAACTAAGCTCAAATGGTTCTGGAGAGATTCTTCATTTTCTGCAATCAGTACTTGGTCATCTGCAAATAAATGTTCTGAAATATTATTTTCTTCCTCAATTCCTGCTTCTCTACTTATGTTGTCCACGTATGTTATAAACAGCAGTGGGGAGAGCACACATCCCTGTCTAACTCCTGAGTTTACTGTGAATGTTTTTAATGTTCCGGCTTTTGTTCTTATGTAACTTTTATTTAAAATGTATAAACTCTTGCAGACCTTGATGAGATGCTTGCTGATTCCATATTTTCTTAAACAATCCCATAGTTTGTTTCTATCGACTGTCGAAGGCCTTTTCCTGATCTATGAATGCCACACTACAGGTCTTGTTATGTTCTATTGCGCTTTCCGTCAGTTGTCTTAATGTGAATATTGCATTGGTACAGCTTCTATTTCGTCTGAAACCCATCTGTGCTTCTGAGTGTTGTTCTTCAATTGTTGGTCTTAGTCTTTTTCAATGATCTTAGCATACATTTTTCCTATGTGACTTAGTAGTGAGATTCCTCTATAGTTATTACATTCCTTCTTGCTGCCTTTGTTTTTCCAAATTGATGTGATTATTGCTGTTTGCCAATCTTCTGGTGTTTCTTGGTTCTCCCATGCGATTTGGAAGATTCGTCTAACCCATTTTGCACCTGCCTCTCCAGCTGCTTTGATGGCTTCTGCTGGTAAATCGTATGTGCCTGCTGCTTTGTGTTTTGATGCCAACTTTATTACATTTTCTACTTCTGCTAGTAGTATTTCTGGTTCTAATTCCTCGAATTGGTTATTACAAAGCATAAAAACAAGGAAAATTAAATATTTAGCACACATCAAACGACATGAGTGCCTAGAGAAAATACTTTTGGAAGAAATGGTGCATGGAAGAAGAACGAGAGGAAGACCTAGAAGACGATGGGTGCAAGATGTCATTAACGATCTGAGAATAACTGCTGCAGACGCCGGCCAACTTGCACAGAACAGAGTTTTTCTGGACTGCTGTCATGGGAGCCAAGTTCCGGAAGGGACAAGCTACTTGATGATGATGGTGTCACTAATCCGATGATTACAACTCCATCTGGTGTCTTTACAAAAGACTGAACCTGCACAGTTTTACAAACGAAACAAATGAAGACAGTCTTGTACGGTGAATGGTCAAAACTTGATCCCACTCTGATCTTAGCATTAACACAAAATCAATAATTACGACATTAAGCCGTGCATACTTTAAGCAGCACCGTTAGTGTGAACCAGTGTTTGTATTGGTTAATACTGCACACTTTTAAAACCCGAATCAATACGCTAGTTTCGAATTTGAAGATTTGATAGTGGATTTAGTGGCAAAACATTAGCATCTGTTTTCCAACTGTAATCTGGTTCAGAAGATTCCACTCGATTTTGTGGAATTCAAAAGGATTATGCAGTTCGTTTGAAGCTATTGGTGTTGTGATTTGATAAATGATGGAAGAACGAAGAAAATGTCGAGACATATTAATGAATCGAACACAAATAGGATACATGAGAACATTCAGGTATGTCGTAAAAGGTAACTAAGGAAATTTAGGAACGAGACTAAAACTTACAAAGTTAGACAAATAGTTGGTTATTTAGTAGGAGCTTTGGACTTTGGGGATTGGTTGATAGGGAGAAAATCGTATATGTCGTTTTCTTTTTATTGGCTTTGACCAGCCATGTATTGGATTATTTTTCTAGGGATGTGAGGGCATGTTGTATTCTGCTTGTTGCAGCGGCAATGCGCTCCTCTGATGTCCACAGGGCAGGTCATCTGCATACAGGGCGTGCTAGATCCTTCTGGGTATGTTCTTGGTTATATCATTGATGTATATGAGGAACAGTGTTGGCGACAGTACTCCGCCCCGAGGAACTCCTTGTTCTAGTGTTGTTTTCCTGCTGGTGAACTTTTGCACTTTAGCAGTTCTTTTTCTAGATACTGTGATATCCATTTGTACATTCGTCCTGCTACTTGGTTTCTGCGCAACTTCACTTTTAGGCCAGCCTTCCACACTTTATCAAAAGCCTTCTCCAGATCTACCCATACTGCTAGCGTTTGTTTTCCCTCTTGAAAAGCATCGTCTATCTCCTGGGCGATATATGTTACTTGATCTTCTGTAGATCTGTGTTTTCGGAAACCTGCTTGTTGGGGGAGTAGTAAGCCCTTTTCTTCCAGATGCCATGTTAGTCTGGTGTTGATCATGCGCTCTAGCAATTTTCCTACGCAGCTCAGTAGGCTAATTGGTCTATAACTGCTAGGATCTGCGGGATCCTTCCCCGTCTTTTTTTTTTATCGGTATCAGTATAGCTTCCTTCCATTCTTTGGGTATAACGCCACTTTTCCAGCTGCAGTTAAAAATTTTAGTAGCCTTTTTTTCGCTTGTTGTCCCATTTCTATTATCATTTCGTTAGTTATCCCATCATTGCCTGGTAATTTTCTTTTCTTCAGAGAGCGTAATGCTTTTTCCCAGGGCATGAAAAGGAAGATGCAGACCACCAACTAAGTAGAGAAGAACATGTTGTCATTTTTCGTCTACAAACAGGGCACAATAGGCTGAGATACCATATGTTTAATAAGTATAAAATAGGCCCATCTGACATATGTACATGTGGCACCAGCAAGGTGACAGAGACACACATACTGCAAGAATGCCCAACATACACTGAACAGAGAGAAAACACATGGCCAATGCACATATAAGTCCAAGACAAGCTATACGGAGATGTACATGGACTCCGGTTGACCACTAACTACTTTAAAAGTATACAAATCGATGTCTGTCCAAGACAAGCTATACGGAGATGTACATGGACTCCGGTTGACCACTAACTACTTTAAAAGTATACAAATCGATGTCAGTCCAAGACAAGCTATACGGAGATGTACATGGACTCCGGTTGACCACTAACTACTTTAAAAGTATACAAATCGATGTCAGTCCAAGACAAGCTATACGGAGATGTACATGGACTCGGTTGACCACTAACTACTTTAAAAGTATACAAATCGATGTCTGTCCAAGACAAGCTATACAGAGATGTACATGGACTCCGGTTGACCACTAACTACTTTAAAAGTATACAAATCGATGTCTGTCCAAGACAAGCTATACGGAGATGTACATGGACTCCGGTTGACCACTAACTACTTTAAAAGTATACAAATCGATGCCAGTCCAAGACAAGCTATACGGAGATGTACATAGACTCCTGTTGACCACTAACTACTTTAAAAGTATACAAATCGATGTCAGTCCAAGACAAGCTATACGGAGATGTACATGGACTCCGGTTGACCACTAACTACTTTAAAAGTATACAAATCGATGTCAGTCCAAGACAAGCTATACAGAGATGTACATGGACTCCGGTTGACCACTAACTACTTTAAAAGTATACAAATCGATGTCAGTCCAAGACAAGCTATACGGAGATGTACATGGACCTCGGTTGACCACTAACTACTTTAAAAGTATACAAATCGATGTCAGTCCAAGACAAGCTATACAGAGATGTACATGGACTCCGGTTGACCACTAACTACTTTAAAAGTATACAAATCGATGTCTGTCCAAGACAAGCTATACGGAGATGTACATGGACTCCGGTTGACCACTAACTACTTTAAAAGTATACAAATCGATGTCAGTCCAAGACAAGCTATACGGAGATGTACATGGACTCCGGTTGACCACTAACTACTTTAAAAGTATACAAATCGATGTCAGTCCAAGACAAGCTATACGGAGATGTACATGGACTCCGGTTGACCACTAACTACTTTAAAAGTATACAAATCGATGTCTGTCCAAGACAAGCTATACAGAGATGTACATGGACTCCGGTTGACCACTAACTACTTTAAAAGTATACAAATCGATGTCTGTCCAAGACAAGCTATACGGATATGTACATGGACTCCGGTTGACCACTAACTACTTTAAAAGTATACAAATCGATGCCAGTCCAAGACAAGCTATACGGAGATGTACATAGACTCCTGTTGACCACTAACTACTTTAAAAGTATACAAATCGATGTCAGTCCAAGACAAGCTATACGGAGATGTACATGGACTCCGGTTGACCACTAACTACTTTAAAAGTATACAAATCGATGTCAGTCCAAGACAAGCTATACAGAGATGTACATGGACTCCGGTTGACCACTAACTACTTTAAAAGTATACAAATCGATGTCAGTCCAAGACAAGCTATACGGAGATGTACATGGACCTCGGTTGACCACTAACTACTTTAAAAGTATACAAATCGATGTCAGTCCAAGACAAGCTATACAGAGATGTACATGGACTCCGGTTGACCACTAACTACTTTAAAAGTATACAAATCGATGTCTGTCCAAGACAAGCTATACGGAGATGTACATGGACCTCGGTTGACCACTAACTACTTTAAAAGTATACAAATCGATGTCAGTCCAAGACAAGCTATACGGAGATGTACATGGACTCCGGTTGACCACTAACTACTTTAAAAGTTTACAAATTGATGTCAGTCCAAGACAAGCTATACGGAGATGTACATGGACTCCGGTTGACCACTAACTACTTTAAAAGTTTACAAATCGATGTCAGTCCAAGACAAGCTATACGGAGATGTACATGGACTCCGGTTGACCACTAACTACTTTAAAAGTTTACAAATCGATGTCAGTCCAAGACAAGCTATACGGAGATGTACATGGACTCCGGTTGACCACTAACTACTTTAAAAGTATACAAATCGATGTCAGTCCAAGACAAGCTATACGGAGATGTACATGGACTCCGGTTGACCACTAACTACTTTAAAAGTATACAAATCGATGTCTGTCCAAGACAAGCTATACAGAGATGTACATGGACCTCGGTTGACCACTAACTACTTTAAAAGTATACAAATCGATGCCAGTCCAAGATAAGCTATACGGAGATGTACATGGACTCCAGTTGACCACTAACTACTTTAAAAGTATACAAATCGATGTCAGTCCAAGACAAGCTATACAGAGATGTACATGGACTCCGGTTGACCACTAACTACTTTAAAAGTATACAAATCGATGTCTGTCCAAGACAAGCTATACAGAGATGTACATGGACTCCGGTTGACCACTAACTACTTTAAAAGTATACAAATCGATGTCAGTCCAAGACAAGCTATACGGAGATGTACATGGACTCCAGTTGACCACTAACTACTTTAAAAGTATACAAATCGATGTCAGTCCAAGACAAGCTATACGGAGATGTACATGGACTCCGGTTGACCACTAACAACTTTAAAAGTATACAAATCGATGTCAGTCCAAGACAAGCTATACGGAGATGTACATGGACTCCAGTTGACCACTAACTACTTTAAAAGTATACAAATCGATGTCAGTCCAAGACAAGCTATACGGAGATGTACATGGACTCCGGTTGACCACTAACAACTTGAAAAGTTTACAAATCGATGTCTGTCCAAGACAAGCTATACGGAGATGTACATGGACCCGGTTGACCACTAACTACTTTAAAAGTATACAAATCGATGCCAGTCCAAGATAAGCTATACGGAGATGTACATGGACTCCAGTTGACCACTAACTACTTTAAAAGTATACAAATCGATGTCAGTCCAAGACAAGCTATACGGAGATGTACATAGACTCCGGTTGACCACTAACTACTTTAAAAGTATACAAATCGATGCCAGTCCAAGATAAGCTATACGGAGATGTACATGGACTCCAGTTGACCACTAACTACTTTAAAAGTATACAAATCGATGTCAGTCCAAGACAAGCTATACGGAGATGTACATAGACTCGGGTTGACCACTAACTACTTTAAAAGTATACAAATCGATGCCAGTCCAAGATAAGCTATACGGAGATGTACATGGACTCCAGTTGACCACTAACTACTTGAAAAGTATACAAATCGATGTCAGTCCAAGACAAGCTATACAGAGATGTACATGGACTCTGGTTGACCACTAACAACTTTAAAAGTTTACAAATCGATGTCAGTCCAAGACAAGCTATACGGAGATGTACATGGACTCCAGTTGACCACTAACTACTTTAAAAGTATACAAATCGATGTCTGTCCAAGACAAGCTATACGGAGATGTACATGGACTCCGGTTGACCACTAACAACTTTAAAAGTTTACAAATCGATGTCAGTCCAAGACAAGCTATACAGAGATGTACATGGACTCCGGTTGACCACTAACAACTTTAAAAGTTTACAAATCGATGTCAGTCCAAGACAAGCTATACGGAGATGTACATGGACTCCAGTTGACCACTAACTACTTTAAAAGTATACAAATCGATATCAGTCCAAGACAAGCTATACGGAGATGTACATGGACTCCAGTTGACCACTAACTACTTTAAAAGTATACAAATCGATGTCAGTCCAAGACAAGCTATACGGAGATGTACATGGACTCCAGTTGACCACTAACTACTTTAAAAGTATACAAATCGATGTCTGTCCAAGACAAGCTATACGGAGATGTACATGGACTCGGTTGACCACTAACTACTTTAAAAGTATACAAATCGATGTCAGTCCAAGACAAGCTATACAGAGATGTACATGGACTCCGGTTGACCACTAACTAACTTTAAAAGTATACAAATCGATGTCAGTCAAGACAAGCTATACGGAGATGTACATGGACTCCAGTTGACCACTAACTACTTTAAAAGTATACAATCGATGTCTGTCCAGACAAGCTATACGAGATGTACATGGACTCGGTTGACTCACATAACACTTTAAAAGTTTACAAATCGATGTCAGTCCAAGACAAGCTATACGGAGATGTACATGGACTCTGGTTGACCTCAACTTTAAAAGTTTACAATCGATGTCAGTCCAAGACAAGCTATACGGAGATGTACATGGACTCAGGTTGACCACTAACTACTTTAAAAGTATACAAATCGATATCAGTCAAAGACAAGCTATACGGAGATGTACATGGACTCCAGTTGACCACTAACTACTTTAAAAGTAACAATCGATGTCAGTCAAGACAAGCATACGAGATGTACATGGACTCCAGTTGACCACTAACTACTTTAAAAGCATACAAATCGATGTCTGAAAACGTTGGAAGAAAAGACAAATATAAATGTAAATTTTAGAATCATCATCAAGTAGCTTGTCCCTTCCAGAACTTGGCTCACATGACAGCATTTCTGAAAAAACTCTGTTCTTGGCAAGTTGGCCCGGCGTCATCACAGTCATTCTCAGATCGTCAATCACATCCTGCACCATCGTCTTCTAGATCTTTCTCTCGTTCTTCTTCCAGCCATCATTCCTTCCAAAAATTAATTGTTTCTCTAGGCACTCATGTCGTTTGATTTGTCCAAAATATTTAATTTTCCTTGTTGTTATGCTTTGTAATAACCAAGAACAGCCTTACGAAAATGAATATAAGCTTACAAAGTGCCTTAAAACAAGCACACAAACGACCACTACGTTCAATTCCTTCCCACACACAATTCTATAAAAGTAGATGGTGGAAGAGAAGAAGAAGAATAGCCAACTCTCTTTAATATCAAGCTGTTGCAGAACAGAAGCGTTTGTTATTTTCTCTGTCCATGATATTCTAAGTACTTTTCTGTAGCATTTGCATTCAAAGACATTAATGATCTTCTCTGCTGCTATGTCAATGTTCCATGTCTAACAATCATATGTTGCACCAAGGGAAAAACGCAGGCTCTTAAACACGTGATTTTTGTTCTTATGTCAGTTCCTTCCATAGGTTAGTTAGTTCTTTTAGTTTTTGCAAAGCAATGCTCAGCTTTCTGTTAATTTCTTTTATAGCATTCCAGTCATTTATCAGCAATGCCCCAAGGTATTCAAAGTTGTCGACTAATAGTTTGTAATAGTAGAAGCAGTGTATTTTCTAGTCGATATGACACATGAGGATTGATTGATTGATTGATTGATTGATAGGACCATCATCATTGCACTGTGGGTGACTAACCATGTGTGCTCCGATCTCTTTCTTACGTAACAAGATCTCACTGCAGTGCACGAACTGCATAGCATCGGCGAGGGTCCCCGGTGTAATTTAAAAGATTGTGAAAATATTTTGTTGGAATTTTTATTTTTAATCTTTCTTCTTAATTGTGCCCGGTCAGCGGCTTTCCAGCCTATTCTTCTCGATTTTGAACTGTCTATGGTTTGTTTATGTCCTCAAATTGAACACGGGATCTACGTTCTGTCGTCCATCTCCGATAGGACTGAGAACTTGATCTCACTATGATGATGATGATAAAGGGAAACAACCGAAGTAAGTAAGTTAACATACAACGAGTTCATGGATTTATTTTATTATTTGATGTCTTTGATGGATTGATTGATTGATTGATTGATTTATTGATTGATTGATTGATCTACAAGATTTTTTCTTAGGAAGAACGAAAAGGGAAAAATTAATAGCCATCTGGTGACACGTAGAACATCCAACTCCTAGTGGGGTAGACTGGGTAACTTTAACAGTGAGGTCCACAGCTAAGTGTGCTCTAATTGCGACTATCTTCTTCTTCTTCTTCTTCTTCTTTACGTTCGTTCTTTACGACCAATTTTAATCACTCTTTGTGATATGTTTGATCTTTGCCAAGAACGTGTATACGTTGCACATTGGTTTGGTAGGCCCCTAAACGCATAGACTTCTTACGACATGCGTGGCAGGTAACAGTGGTTCTATTCTTTACACCCCAAATTTGGGCCCCGGTAACCACTCGGACGATTGCGACTATGAGATAGACTCGTAAATATCGGGGAATGAGGAGGGTGGAGATCCTACTTAGAAAGGCGAACTCGAGCGAAAAAGTATGTAGAAGCCGGATGTGCTGGCCTACTGACCTGTAGAGGCCTAACAGACACAACGAACTCAGGGTCTACAGTAAACGTTACACGCAGATGACAAGTACCCGTAGTATTTTAATAAAGGGTTGATATAGAAAAAACAATGAAGAAGAAGAAGATTGATAGATAGAAACATCATATTTTCACAGGGGGTCTCTGTGTCTAAGTGGTTAAGCCCCTTGCCTTGTGAGTCGAAGGTCTCTGTGGCTAAGTGGTTAAGCCCTTGCCTTGTGAGTCGAAGGTCTCTGTGGTTGAGTGGTTAAGCCCCTTGCCTTGTGAGTCGAAAGTCGTTGGTTCGAATCCGGACCGCGCCGTTCTGTTCACGAGTGCAGTTTTTCCACAGACCGCTAGGATTGTTGATGGAGCTACGGAGTTCGTGCTTTGTGCAATACTCTCAGCAGGTGGCGTGCCATTTCTGCGGAGAGGGACCGAGCCATATGGGGTCAAACCCGGTGCAATGAAGTCAATCCTTCGGCTTTAATCATATTTTCAAGTCTGGTAGCAATCATATTTGCTCCGATCTCCATCGTACACATCAAGGCATGTGCGACAGTGTACGAATTTAGTAGCACCGACTAGCTTGTGTGATTGTTATTTTTGCTCTTTGACAGGATTCTGCTATGCCATCTAACCATATTTTTCGTGGTCTATCTCTCGCCTTCTTTCCTGTTGTTCTGTTGTAGAAGACTCTGTATACTGTGGAGTTTGGAAGCATTCTTATAAAGTGGCCAAACCACTTCATTCTTTGTTTCTTAATGTAATTCAAGCAAGGTTTTGTGTCAGCTTTCTTTCTTATGCTGATGTTGGTGACTCTGTCTTTTCTGGTGTTGTTGGTAACTTTTCGCAGGCACCGTTTTTCACATATAGTTATTTTTTTTTTGAGACTGCACTTTGCTCATTGCCCATGTTTGGCTCTGGTAACACAAAGTAGATATGAAAATGCTGTTGATCATCTATTGCTTAGCTGATTTGGGAAATTTGTATAACTGGCACTAACAACCTTTGTTCTGTTTCTTTTTTTTCTTTTAAAATCGGGGCATATCCTTTACAAAACGTAACCATCAACCACAGTAAAGAGTCGTTGATTTTATAGGCACCACTTATACGTTCAGTAGTTTGCCATTGCTTTCTGAACGGTGAGGTCTATTTTACCTTTCGTAAAAATCCCACGAAAACGAATTTGCTTCCAAACTTGCCCACCGTGGGGTTTGAACCAGGTACGCTTGGGTGTGTGATCAAGCTCACTACCGCTTGAGCTACAGACGCACAAGAGGTATTCCAGTCTAATATTATCGATTTTCAATGGTACTTTTACTTGGTCAACTTCATCTTCATTTTATTGTCCGTCTATGGCAAGAAAGTAAACTACTGGGATGTAAAACTATACGAGATCTCTTTTTTTTTTTTTTTTTTTTTCTTTCGTCCGCTTTCAACTCAGACGAAGTTCCATCTCTGAAACTGATTTTTGCATGAAAATCTGTTTTTCAAATTTCTTACAATGGCAGCAGCGTGCACATTGTAAATTACTTTACACTGGCAGCCGTGTGCTCAATGTACTCGTAATTAGTATTCCCTCGCCATACAGGCAGATTTTCTCCGACTTCAGAGGTACTCACGTTATCGTCCTGAGTAAGACCAGGGACTCGAACAAATGCCGGACAGTAAGTTCGAACCCGAACTATGAGACGTCTCACAGCTAGCAGGCCGAGCTACTATCAACTACTCTAGGCAGTCCCCACGAGATCTCTAAGTGCTAGCAAAGAACCGAACCAAATGGAGATCTCTCTCTCTCTCGCGATCGTTCTTAAGCCGTTTTATCATTCTATTGTGATATATAAACAGCTAAACATCAGAACAGGATGTACATGCACATCCTTCAGTACCTATTGGAGCTCAAGTGCTTATCGCTGGGTGGTGTGTTCGATTTCAACCAGCGTTTGTGTACGGTTCGCTCTCCGCTAGCCTTTGCTGTCCCCAGCCAAAACCCACAAGGCAGCAGGTTGCCATTTTCTTTTAGAGCAGCGACCATTAAACGGCCTGCCTTCCCGAACTTATGAGCGCCATCTGCCCAGCAAACCGGTCGTTTTGTGGACTCCTTAGTTTGCCGCCCGTCCAGTTGTGTGTACGGTTTACTCCGCTAGCCTGTGATTGTCCCCAATCAAACTACAAGACAGCAGTAAAATGGAGATCTAAAACCTCTGTCCTATGTGATGTCTTTGACACGAAAGGAATAAACTAACTAACTAACTATGACAAGAGCGTCTGACCGAATGGATTAGATCGCGGCTCCCATGCAGGAGACCCGTGTTCAATTAACAGCACGGGCCAAAGATTTTTTTTTCTGTTGAGGGTATAAAAGAAAATCCTAACCTGAACAGCTTGGCGGCGACTGGACTAACTATGGGGCCATTAAATTCCTCCCAGGCTCACATCCCACCAGTCCCACATCGCCCTAAAAACGACACTACAGGCATTAACGACAGTGTTTTTAAATAGCAAGATTGAATAATGTATCTCACTTGAGTTACATTGCCTTGCGTTTCAACGGTTGAGGGTTCGAATCCGGACCACACCGTTCTATTCATGAGTATACTTTTCCCAGAGACACCTATAATTTTTACCGGAGCTACGGAGCTCGTGCTTTACGCAATACTCTCCATCGGTGGCAGGCCAATTCTGCAGAGAGGGACTGAGCTATATGGGATAAAACCCGGCGCAATGAAGTCAACCCTTTCGGCTTCCGAAACACATTAGAGTTAACTTGAATGATCCAGGTACCATTGAACAGAAGCCTGAACAGAACAAAATATGTAATGTTCTATATGTACTTTTGAAGCAAGAGGTGTTACTAGAGTTATGAGGTGTTACTAGAGTTATGAGGTGTTACTAGAGTTATGAGGTGTTACTAGAGTTATGAGGTGTTACTAGAGTTATGAGGTGTTACTAGAGTTATGAGGTGTTACTAGAGTTATGAGGTGTTACTAGAGTTATGAGGTGTTACTAGAGTTATGAGGTGTTACTAGAGTTATGAGGTGTTACTAGAGTTATGAGGTGTTACTAGAGTTATGAGGTGTTACTAGAGTTATGAGGTGTTACTAGAGTTATGAGGTGTTACTAGAGTTATGAGGTGTTACTAGAGTTATGAGGTGTTACTAGAGTTATGAGGTGTTACTAGAGTTATGAGGTGTTACTAGAGTTATGAGGTGTTACTAGAGTTATGAGGTGTTACTAGAGTTATGAGGTGTTACTAGAGTTATGAGGTGTTACTAGAGTTATGAGGTGTTAGCTCCAGTGTTACATAAACACCGAGATATTTTTCCAAATAAAAAAAAAAATATGCCCCAGGTGAGGATCGAACTCACGACCTTCAGATCGCTCTTTGTGGATGATTATGAGACTGACGCGCTACCTACTGCGCTACCGAGGCCTACATTTATAAAGTGAATCAGCATATAACACTGTTATTTTTTCATTTAAATTTAACTCACTGTATTCAACAGCTAGGTAGTGTTAAATCGGGGTCTCCGATAACATAAGGTCGGCGGGCTCAGGTAAAAATTCTAGGAAATAAGACCGCAATTGTCGCGTGATCCTCACATTCCAATGTTGTTTTATACAGACTAATTTTTTTTTTTTTTAAACACAAGATGCTAAATTAAGATTATGTTATGTTAAAAATTGAGTGTAACACTAAGTAATATCAGTTAGTTAGTTTGTTCCTTTCGTGCCAAAGGCGGCACATAGGCCAGGGCAGAGGTTTTAGATCTCCATGTGATACGGTTCTTTGCTAGCAGTTGGAGATCTTGTATGGTTTTACATCCCAATAGTTTACTTTCTTGTTGGATGGTTCTTCGAAGAGTGGTCTTTGGTCTTCCACGTTTTCTTTTCCCAACTGGTGACCACATAAGGACTTGTCGATTTAGTTTCTTTTCGTCTCCTCTAAGAACATGACCTAAATATTTCCACCTTTGTTTCCTTATAATATTTGATACGGGTTGTTGGTGTGTTCTATCTCTCACTGTGTTGTTAGAAACGAAATCACTCCATTTTACTTTTAATAATTTTCGTAGACATTTATTCTCAAAGCTGTCCAGTCTCTTATCAATTTTCTTTGTTGATTTCCAACTTTCACAACCGTAGGTCAGTACAGGAATCACACATGACCTAAATAATTTAACTTTTGTGCATATACTAAGGTCTTGAGATTGCCAGATATTCGTTAATTTAGTGAAGGCACTAGTTGCTATAGCAATCAGTATTATATCAATTTTTAATCAGGAAATAATCATGAACGCATAGAATTGAGTACAATTTCAAAAAAAAGCATGCACTGTTCTATCAAACATATACAAAAATCAGCCCTCATTAAACAAGAATTTTCGACTTCCCGTCTGAGCTAGTCGGCCTTATGTTGCCGGTAGCCACGCAATAAACATGCCCTAACCATATATATCTTCTTGTTTTGTTTTTTTCATTTTTTCAATATCTGGAAGCACTTGAGCTTTCAGCTCTTCGGCTCGCTGCCATAGACATCGTAGCCCTTCGGCTGGATGTCATAGACTTTGTAGCCCTTCGGCTGGGTGCCATAGACATCGTAGCCCTTCGGCTGGATGTCATAGACATCGTAGCCCTTCGGCTGGATGTCATAGACATCGTAGCCCTTCGGTTCGGTGCCACGAACACCGTAAATCTAGAGAACCTGTGACTTTCCTGCAAGCCCGCGCAATTGAATCCACACTCACAGAGGGCTTATCACCCGTCCTCCAACGCGCTACAAACACGCTGGGCAGGCGGGCATCTTCTTGTTTAAGGATGAGCTTCAATGATGAAGTTTATTTGTTTAAAAAAATTATATATTCCTAGAACACTCCCTTTCTGATCCTTAGTGTGACCATCATCAGTGCAGGTCCGTGAGTAACCATGTGTACTCGATCTCCTTTTATACAGCAAGATCTCAGCGGTAGTGCATGATCTCCGTAGAACCGACGAGGGTCCACCATGTATTTTGTGGCATTAAAACAAATACTGTGATCCAGTATATCGGTACAGAAGGACAAAAGGGTTAAAGTGCAACGATGATAGTCTAATCAATCAATCAATCAATCAATCAATGAGCCAATCAACACCATGACGTTGCCAATACATGAAACTAAACAACCTCTATATATGTCTGGGATATTAGTAAAACCTCCATCGAAGAGAAATAACAAAAAAGTCAATACAACTCAATCGACAAGCTCAACAATAATATTTAAGCGATCAATCCCAACAAGGCCAAGAGTTTATTGTTATTAAAACCGTGCCCACCAACCAGCAAGCATTAGTGGTTATTGATTTCTGTCTTACGCGTACGATTTCTGACGCCAAGTGGCAGATCTAGAAAAGATCGAACCGTACTTTGTACTATGTTAAGTTTGTTAATCCTATATACGTAGCAATAACCAGAGATGCAGCTGAAATACGGTAAAATTGAACGGATCAACGCCCCTGTGTATTTGTAACGTTTGTTGTTGGAAACCAAATAAATATTATATATCAATATTTCAGCTGTTAAATTAGTTTGTTATTTGAACAATAGATTTTCAAATGTACAATCGAATTATCCCGAGGATAAAGTTAAGCCTGTCATGAAGATATAATTAAACCCAGTGGCGGCTCGTCATTAAGGGCCAGTGGAGCGGGCCTCACAAAAAATAATGTCTAACGTGTATTTATTATTTTATAATTAAAATATAATCTAACCTAAAACCACGATTTTCCCGAAAATTTGTGCCTGGCCCCACCAACAAATATGAGCACTTGCCGCCACTGACTAAAACTATAATGGGGATATAATTAAATTTATAACGGGATATCGTTAAACCAATAAAGGGAATATAATTAAACAGATAATGGGAATATAATTAAACAAATAATAGGAATATAATTAAACAAATAATATGAATATAATTAAACAAATAATATGAATATAGTTAAACAAATAATGGGAATATAATTAAACAAATAATAGGAATATAATTAAACAAATAATGGGAATATAATTAAACAAATAATGGGAATATAATTAAACAAATAATGGGAATATAATTAAACAAATAATGGGAATATAATTAAACAAATAATGGGAATATAATTAAACAAATAATAGGAATATAATTAAACAAATAATATGAATATAATTAAACAAATAATGGGAATATAATTAAACAAATAATATGAATATAATTAAACAAATAATGGGAATATAATTAAACAAATAATGGGAATATAATTAAACAAATAATGGGAATATAATTAAACAAATAATGGGAATATAATTAAACAAATAATAAGAATATAATTAAACAAATAATAGGAATATAATTAAACAAATAATGGGAATATAATTAAACAAATAATGGGAATATAATTAAACAAATAATGGGAATATAATTAAACAAATAATGGGAATATAATTAAACAAATAATAGGAATATAATTAAACAAATAATGGGAATATAATTAAACAAATAATATGAATATAATTAAACAAATAATAGGAATATAATTAAACAAATAATGGGAATATAATTAAACAAATAATGGGAATATAATTAAACAAATAATAGGAATATAATTAAACAAATAATAGGAATATAATTAAACAAATAATAGGAATATAATTAAACAAATAATGGGAATATAATCAAACAAATAATAGGAATATAATTAAATAAATAATAGGAATATAGTTAAACAAATAATAGGAATATAAATAAACAAATAATGGGAATATAATTAAACAAATAATAGGAATATAATTAAACAAATAACAGGAATATAATTAAACAAATAATGGGAATATAATTAAACAAATAATAGGAATATAATTAAACAAATAATAGGAATATAATTAAACAAATAAAGGGAATATAATTAAACAAATAATAGGAATATAATTAAACAAATAAATGGAATATAATTAAACAAATAATGGGAATATAATTAAATAAATAATGGGAATATAATTAAACAAATAATAGGAATATAATGAAACCAATAATAGGAATATAATTAAACAAATAATAGGAATATAATTAAACAAATAATGGGAATATAATTAAACAAATAATAGGAATATAATTAAACAAATAATAGGAATATAATTAAACAAATAATGGGAATATAATCAAACAAATAATAGGAATATAATTAAAGAAATAATAGGAATATAGTTAAACAAATAATAGGAATATAAATAAACAAATAATGGGAATATAATTAAACAAATAATAGGAATATAATTAAACAAATAACAGGAATATAATTAAACAAATAATGGGAATATAATTAAACAAATAATAGGAATATAATTAAACAAATAATAGGAATATAATTAAACAAATAAAGGGAATATAATTAAACAAATAATAGGAATATAATTAAACAAATAAATGGAATATAATTAAACAAATAATGGGAATATAATTAAACAAATAATAGGAATATAATTAAACAAATAATGGGAATATAATTAAACAAATAATAGGAATATAATTAAATAAATAATGGGAATATAATTAAACAAATAATGGGAATATAATTAAACTAATAATGGGAATATAATTAAACAAATAATGGGAATATAATTAAACTAATAATAGGAATATAATTAAACTAATAATGGGAATATAATTAAACTAATAATGGGAATATAATTAAATTTGCCCCTAAGGTATCCAACTTTTTAAATATTGGGCCCCATCTGACTAATGACTATGGAGGCGCGGGGGCCATCTGAAAATTGTAATAATAATAAAAAGTAATATTAATAGTCTATTGTCTTTCTCCATGGGGATGATGGACTTGGTAATCCACTCTTGCCGTTAAGCGTAGGAGTGGGATCTTTAATTTGTGCTCCAGGGCAAGATGAGTCGCCCTTGTTGTTCTATATCCGTGTTTATTTAGTGTGATCTTGATATTGTCTATCCATCTTTTTCTTGGTTTTCCATTGGTTCATTCTGATCTCTTTTTATTGTATGCTGTTATTGGTGACTTGTATTCCATTCTCATTAAATGTCCAAACCATTGCATTTGTTGTCTTTCAATGTATTCGGTGCATGAAGTTATGTCAAATCTACTTTTGATGTCCACATTTCGTAGTCTATATTTTCTGGTGATCCCCACGGCCTTCAGTAATAGTAACATTTAGTAAAAATGATAACAGATTAAAACTTAATCCCGACTGAAAGTTGTAATTTTTTTTTAATCTGTTGTGCTTTTACTAAAAAACTGAATACTTCCGCTATTCAGAAACACATTTGTAATGTCAACGTCCTGGTTTGGCAATGACAGCATAAAGTCAGGAGAAATATTGTGTTGTACAATGCTCTTTTAGTGTTCCTGTTGACATGCTTGCATTTCAAAATTGGTGCCACTTGTTCTATGATTTGATTTGATTTTTGCATCTTTGTTGGATTTCGTTAATTATTCTTCCGTTTGCTTAAAAAACATTCGCACTAGATATATAATGTCTCTGTCTTGTGATGTTTGTCGATGGAGATATATAATGTCTCTGTCTTGTGATGTTTGTCGATGGAGATATATAATGTCTCTGTCTTGTGATGTTTGTCGATGGAGATATATAATGTCTCTGTCTTGTGATGTTTGTCGATGGAGATATATAATGTCTTTGTCTTGTGATGTTTGTCGATGGAGATATATAATGTCTTTGTCTTGTGATGTTTGTCGATGGAGATATTGGTAGCGTTTTCCTCTATAGCGAATATCATTACTTCGATTTTGTCAATGTTTATTCTCATATTGTATTCATCACATGTTAATTGGAGTCTATTAGTGTTTTGCTGTAGCTGTTCCTCTGTTGTTGATATGACTGCTGATCGTCGGCAAAACAAAAAAATTCGTAAAACTTCTAAGAGCAACGCCAAGGATGTTACCTTCACTGGTGTTAGTTATTTTTTAGATTTGATCGATATATGGCATGAACAACAGCTGTGATAGTACGCTTTCTTGTCTTACTCCTGACCTAACGTGAAACCTTTCTTATAGATCGGTGTGTGCTCTAAACGACACTGGCTGTCTATATATATGCTCTTGCATAGATTAATTAAGTGGCCATTAGTGTCCATAGATTGACAATACTTTCCACAACTTGTTTCTACCTACGCTGCTGCCAAACGCTATTATTCAGATCCACGAACGTAACGTGTAGGTGTTTGCCGGATTCGAAGTAATTTCAAAAATTGAAAACGATGAAAATGTTTCGTAGAATTTGCAAATGGATGGATATGAAGTATCTGTTACTTCACAATTACAGATCCACGTATGCAGGAGGTAGGAGGACCATTTACTTCCCGTACCGAACATATCAGATTCACTAGACACTTACATAGTCTAGAAATAAGTCAAACAGCTTTCTGCTAGTGACATCAGGCCGAACAGATACCAAAACATGTCTTGCAAGACTGTTCTCCTGTGTGAGCTGAGAAACAATATATGGCCACACTTAGTCAACCTGAAAACTAAGCTTTAGTTAAACCTGACCGACCTGAAGCTGGCTGTCCAGTTTGTGGTCCACATGGTATTAAGCGCGTGACCAGAGATGCCGAAAACCATCGAGTATGGGAAATGAAACCATAACCCATTTTGTGTCCGATTCGATAAGTGAGCGCTCTACGCACTGCACTAACCCGTCCCACTATTCATTGTGGGGCTTTTTTCAGCATATGTGTTAGGAGAATTATACCACTTCAATGTAAGTTGTGCAAAATACATTCTCCTCCTTCTCCTTCTTCACTTTTCAACTTCGAACAATAGTCACAGGTCCTCAACAAACTTCTTCCAGCCCTTCCTATCTCTTGCCATCCCGTTCAATTTGCGTCTTGCATATCCGTCTCCAGGTATTTCTAGACCTTCCCCTATTCCTCTTTCCCTGCGGGTTTCAAAATATTGCCTGTCTTGCAATGCTTTCAGTCGGTATTCTCAATGTATGTCCTATCCATCGCCAGTCTCTTCCGTAGCTCTTTCTCCACCGGTATTTGCTTTGTTCTTTCTCTGAGTTCATCGTTCGTAATCTTATCATACCATCGCAGTCTCTTTATTCTAGGTAAACACCCATTTACGAATATCTGTAGTTTTCTGACGGTTTCTTTTGTTGTCCTCCATGTTTCAAAAATGAATCCATTGTTAGCTTATACTACTTGTGCGGACGAAGAATTGTACACAATTTATGTGTTTTTAATAGTTGGGAAGTACGGGATAGAGAGGGTCAAATATTAGGTTCATTAATCACAAGGCGGATTTAACTCTCTCCACACCATTAACCACTTTAGTGGCGCACAAATGTGCACAAATCACGCCATCACCAACTAAAGTGGCTTTTAACGTACATATTTTATTTCTCGCTATGTACTAAATCTCCCAAGTTTTTATCGCAGTGAAAAATAGTCGAATTTATATTATATGTTGTTTGTTAACTGGTGATTTTATTCTCTATTGGCTGAGACACGCCCTTTCAACCTGACATTTGTCTTTTATTGGTTATATCAGAGAGTATTGACTTTCTTTCTTTGTGTGGTCATGTAGCCTGGAACTGGTCATAAGAAGAACTGTTGCTTGTGTAGTGTCTTTGATGTCTGGTCTATAGCTTAGTCTAGAGAAGGACTTTGTGTTGATCTGGATGTAGTCAGGAGAAGGACTTTGTGGTGATCTGGATGTAGTCAGGAGAAGGACTTTGTGGTGATCTGGATGTAGTCAGGAGAAGGACTTTGTGGTGATCTGGATGTAGTCAGGAGAAGGTCTTTGTGGTGATTTCGGTGTAGTCCTGAGAAGAACGTTGTGTTGATCTGGATGTAGTCAGGAGAAGGACTTTGTGGTGATTTCGGTGTAGTCCTGAGGAGAACGTTGTGTTGATCTGGATGTAGTCAGGAGAAGGACTTTGTGGTGATTTCGGTGTAGTCCTGAGAAGAACGTTGTGTTGATCTGGATGTAGTCAGGAGAAGGACTTTGTGGTGATTTCGGTGTAGTCCTGAGGAGAACGTTGTGTTGATCTGGATGTAGTCAGGAGAAGGACTTTGTGGTGATTTCGGTGTAGTCCTGAGAAGAACGTTGTGTTGATCTGGATTTAGTCAGGAGAAGGACTTTGTGGTGATCTGGGTGTAGTCCTGAGAAGAACGTTGTGTTGATCTGGATGTAGTCAGGAGAAGAACTTTGTGGTGATCTGGGTGTAGTCCTGAGAAGAACGTTGTGTTGATCTGGATGTAGTCAGGAGAAGGACTTTGTGGTGATTTCGGTGTAGTCCTGAGAAGAACGTTGTGTTGATCTGGATGTAGTCAGGAGACGGACTTTGTGGTGATTTCGGTGTAGTCCTGAAAAGAACGTTATGTTGATCTGGATGTAGTCAGGAGAATGACTTTGTGGTGATTTCGGTGTAGTCCTGAGAAGAACGTTGTGGTGATCTGGGTGTAGTCCCGAGAAGGTCTTTGTGGTGATCTCATACATGAATTCCGCAATCAAAATCTGATCCGAACCGGGTCTTCTACATTTCCACGCAGTAAACTACCAACTCACAGTCTCTTTATTTATTGTACCCGCTAACATAACCCTTAACCTAACATAACCTTTAACCTAACAGCAACCTTAACCCTGCGCCCGAGTGGTTTCCAGGGCCCAAATTGGGGTGTAAAGAACAGAACCACTGTTACCTGTCACGCTTATCGTAAGAGGCGACAAAGAAGGTTGGACTGGGCGGCTAGCTACCCAACCCCATAGAAAACATCAGATAGCTACAGAAACCACAACCAGGAAAATTCATAGCTCACCACCCGAGGAAGAAGAAGGGCCCTGCAAGGAAGAGATCTGGAAAAGATGGCCTTGGATAGGCGGGCTTGGAAGGCCTTGGTTGCGGACCTATGCCTCCCTGGAGCGAAGAACCTTAACCCTGAACCTAGCCCAAAGCCTTAACCGCAGCACTCGGTAACATAAGGCCGAATAGCTTAGCCGACAAATCAGAAATTCTTGTTAGATGGGGGATGGTTTTTGTATATGTTTGATAGAACACTGTACGCATTTTGCAAATTTTACTCAATTCTATGTCGTTCATAATAAAATATGGAACTGTAAGTTATATAGTATTAAAACTAAATTACTAATTTTCAATTCAAATGTTGTATCAATCCTAACATATGCCAGCGAGAGTTGGAAAATGACTAAAGATATAGAAAGCAAGTTGAATGCATTTGAAAATAGATGTCTGCGAAAAATAATGAATATAAAATGGAATATAACATCTACAACACTGGATATGTACCCAAAGATTTACGACAATTCATTTTTATAGCACTACCAAAGAAAGCAGGAACGATAGAATGCGAAGAACATCGCACAATCAGCCTCATGAGTCACGTAACAAAACTACTTTTCAGCATTATTATGAGAAGGGTACGAAACAAAATAAGACCAGAAGTTAAGGAAGAACAATGTGGCTTTGTTGAACGCAGAGGAACAAACAACGCAATATATACAATAAGAACAATAATGGAAAGATCAATAGAAATGAAGTTGGACTTATACCTATGTTTCATAGACTACGCGAAAGCTTTCGATAAAGTAAAACATGGAGAAATAATCAGCATGTTAGAAAGTATAAATATTGATGGTAAAGATCTTAGACTGATCAAGAATTTGTACTGGCATCAAACCGCAGCCATTAGACTAGAGAGTAAGATTGGAATCTATCAGGCGATACAGTTAGGAGTACGACAAGGGTGCGTACTCTCACCAGACCTATTCAACTTATATAGCGAAAACATCATGAGATCTATAGAAGAAAAGACAGGAATAGCAGTCGGTGGACAAAATATAAACAACCTAAGGTACGCTGATGACACAATTCTCATGGCTACAAATGAACACGATCTGCAAGACTTGATAGACATACTAGTGAGAGAAAGTGAAAAGAAAGGATTAAGCATGAATATAAAGAAAACAGAGGTTATGGTTGTCTCCAAGAAACAAGAAACACCAACATGCAATATCAAAATAAATAACACAACACTGAAACAAGTCCATCGATTCAAGTATCTAGGAACATTCTTAACACCAGATGGAAGATGTACAACAGAGATTAGGAGTAGAATAGCTCAAACGAAAGCAGCTTTTATGAAAATGAAGAACACACTATGCGTGAACTCACTACCAATGACACTGCGAAAACGAGTACTCCAATGCTATATTGAACCAATTCTTATGTATGGCAGCGAATCATGGACACTGAACAAACAATCAATACGATCATTGGAAGCCACAGAGATGTGGTTTTACAGAAGAATGTTGAGAATTCCATGGACAGCAAAGAAAACAAACGTGGAGGTTTTAAATCAGGCCTGCACACAAAGAAACCTTATCAAAGAATAAGAATCCGACAATCAAGGTTCTTCGGGCATATAATGCGAAGAGAAGGTTTAGAACATTTGGTGACTACAGGTAAAATTCAGGGAAGGAGAGATCGTGGAAGACAGAGGGAGAAGATGTTGGATGGCCTGACATCATGGTTCGACAAAATATCGACGTCAGAACTGATTACATGCACCAAGCAAAGAGAGTTGTGGAGAGACATGATCGCCTACGCCGGCAGGCATGGCACTTGATTGATTGATAAAATGGAACGAATTCAGGAGAAGTGATGAAATCAGAGACATGTCTGGTCAACCACTAGTGACAACTGTTATAAGAAAGAGAAGATGGAGATATGTTGGGCACACCTTGAGGAGAAATGATCAAAGAATATCAAAGCAGGCATTGAAGTGGGATGCAAAGGGTTCAAGAAAGAGAGGTCGACCTAAGGAGACCCTGAAGCGAACTTTACTGAGAGAGGCAGGAAATATCGGTCTCAGTTCCATGGAGGAGATTGAGCGAGTTGCCCAGGATAGAGCGGTATGGAGAAATTACTTGCAGGCCCTATGTAACGTATAACGGTACGAGAGGAATTATTATTATTATTATGTCGTTCATTGTTATTTCTGTGAGAAAAATATTAATAATATTGATATTCTTTAACTTTAAACTTAACTTGTAACATAATATAACTTTGATTTAGCTTGCTGTATTTTTTTGTAATGAATTAGTCTATATACAACAACAATATTGGAATGTGAGGATCACGCGACAGTTGTGGGTCTTATTTCCTAGAAATTTTACCTGAGCCCGCCGGCCTTATGTTTATCAGAGGCCATGCCTTAACCTAACCATAATCACAACAATAACTCCAACCCTAACCGAACCCGAAATTTAACCCGTAACCTAACTTTTAAGCTAACTCAAGCCCGACTGCTCAGCGTGTTCATAGCGCGTTGGGACGACGGGTGATAATCCCCGTGTGAGTGTGGTTCAATTCCGCGGGCTGGCAGAAAAGCCACAGGTTCTCTAGATTTACGATGTCCATGGCACCGAGCAGAAGAGCTGAAAGCTCAAGTGTTTCTGGATCGAAAAAAAAAACCTACCCCAGATCCTAACAGTAACCTAACCATAACCCTTAACCTAACCCGAACCCTAACCTAACCGCAACCTAACCATAACCTTTAACCAAACCCTAACCGCAACCTAACCATAACCTTTAACCAAACCCTAACCGTAACCTAACCATAACCCTTAACCTAACTCTAAACCTAACCTAAGCCCTAACCGTAACCTAACCATAACCCTTAACCTAACTCTAAACCTAACCTAAGCCCTAACCGTAACCTAACCATAACCCTTAACCTAACTCTAAACCTAACCTAAACCCTAACCGTAACCCTAACCATAACTCTTAAACTAACTTTAAACCTAACTCAAACCGTACCCCTAACCATAACCCTTAACATAACTCTTAACCTAACCCTAACCGTAACCTTAACCCTAACCCACCTCTCTTGAACAAAAAATGTGGACGCCCATGTACAGATGCTATTTGATTTAAAAGTGACCACAAAGACCACAAAGACCACAAAATCAGACGTCTTGAAGATAACACAGAACTTAAGACCAGAAATCAATCGCAATAACAAATAAATAAAGCGATACAGCATATCCTCGTATGCGAGCGCACACAACCATCATTTGTGAGTCGTTGAAATCTCTGATTCTATCATCACGCGCATGCATAGTCAACATTGATTCACTTGTACACGATCCGAATAACGGATGTCTAACACTCACTACTTTCTTTTGAAGCAACATCATCAACCCTTTATCGAACATGAACAATTCAGATATATTGAAGCCTTCAAGTTGGACAGCCCTTCTACATCAACTTAAACTTCAATCCTTGCTTGTCGTCTTCTAAAGAAAAGACGTGTACAATTAGAAAATGATATGAAGGAACGAATTCTCGTGCAAAGAGAACGGGATACTCACCTTCCAGGTAGCATAATTTACCACGCGCAAAGCACGTAATGGGTTTTATCATTACGGAAATCAACAAGCCTCCAATATTGATTAAAGATCACGTTAGCGGCCATGTTCTCGTAGAACTTCAGAAGGTTGACAATCAATCATCTGATCCCCCCGCCCCGCCCCTTCAGAAACTATTGTTTCGTTTCTTCACTTTCTTTCAGATTTCAATGATTTACCCATCCCCCTTCTTTTCCTCTACCATTCCTTATCCCCCAACCTCTTTTACGACGAGGTCAGAGTATCTTAGCTGACTAACTAATGTGTCATACGAAGAGAAGGCAGGGGGCCGCAGTAGCGTAGTGGTTAGTGAACTTGCTTCTTAGACTAGTGGTTCGGGTTCAACACCACATTGGGCGTGACATTCTTTCCCATCGTATCATCATCATCATCATCATCATCATCATCAACAAATAAAACAATGTACAGGTATTAAGAGATTCCGAAAAAACAAATAAACAAACACGGGATTCGAACCACTTACCCTCATAGTTCATAGTTCATAAGTACGGTTCTAACTTCACTGCAACGGGTTACCCCATAATTGCTCCGTTCCTGTGCCAATGAAAATCACACGAAATGCTAACAACTGTGAAATGTTTCCTGTGTGAACTAATTCCAGAATGAAACAGCCGCCTACCACCACAAAAAGCAACCTCCTGCTCCGCATAAAATGCATATGGCCGTCGCTAATGTAGCAACACCAAACTGTTCATCACTTGCAATTCACTTACCCTCATTTCTTACGACACCCATCGCCTAGCCTAGCAATACGAGCGTCCTTACGAACACAACCGGTGAGACATTTGCCACTATAACGGCTTTCAGGTTCTCCCACCTTCAACCGGATATCAGGAAAACAATGGGAAGTAATGGCGGCCTGTGAGATGTTTGCATCATATGCCGACGGTCAGTGAAAATTACAGGTCTTTTTTTTTTTTTTTTTCGTCCGCTTTCAACTCAGACGAAGTTTTATCTCTGAAACTGCTTTTGCGTGAAAATCCGTTTTTCCAATTTCTTGTGGCAGCAGCGTCCACATTGTAAATTACTTTACACTGGCAGCCGTGTGCTCAATGTACTCGTAATTAGTATTCCCTCGCCATACAGGCAGATTTTCTCCGACTTCAGAGGTACTCACGTTATCGTCCTGAGTAAGACCAGGGAACTCGAACAAATGCCGGACAGTAGGTTCGAACCCGAGCTATGAGGCGTCTCACAGCTAGCAGGCCGAGCTACTATCAACTACTCTAGGCAGTCCCCAATTACAGGTCTAAAACTGTAATATCTTATATGAAAATAAAAATCGTGGCATATCCTGTACAGGACTTAACAATCAAGCCCACTAAACGAGTCGTCGGTTTTCTAGGCATCACTTACACGTTTAGTAGTTTGCAATTGCTTTCTGAACGACGACGTCTATTTTTACCATTTGTAAAAATCCAAGGGAAATCATTTGCTTTCAAATTTGCCCGCCGTAGTGTTTGAACCAAGTACGCGTGTGTTGTGAGCAAGCTCACTACCGCCTAAGCTACGTACGCTAACTTACCATATATATATATATATGTATATGGCCCTTTTCATCTTTACAGACGGTCAGTAGGCAAGTGTTTTACTGTGACAACTTCTGAGTTTTCGCTTTTCTCTCTGTTGTTCAGCTCGTACATAAGTCTCTTCTCAAAGACTCTGCTCTCTCTCTCTCTTAGCCTGTTACGCCCCTGGCGTTTAGGGCAGCAACAAACGTACACCATTCTTCCCTGTTCATGGCCTTCCTCTGTATTGTGTTCCAGCTATGATTCATTTCCTTCAGCTCTTGCTCTATCGTTCTCCTCCAGGTTGTCTTGGGTCTTCCACGCTTTCGCCTACCCTCTGGAGTCCATCTCAGTGCAGTTTTCGTGTCGGAGCCAGTCTCCATGCGCATCACATGTCCAATCCATCTCCAGCGTCGTCTTCGGATGATAGTGCCCATATTCTCTTGTTGGCATCGTGCAAGCAATTCTTGATTCGAGATAGTAGTCGGCCAGTACACGCGTAAGATTTTTCGCAGACAAGTTGTATGAAAGGCGGAGAGTCTGGACATATCCTGTTCTGTCATTCTCCAGCATTCCGATCCGTACAGCAAAGTTGACAGCACACAGCTGTTATAGATACTAGTCTTGGTTCTGATGCTGTATTGGGCAGATTTCAAGGCGGTCTGAAGGGTCATGAATGCACTGCGTGCTTTACTCAGTCTGTTTTAATGTCAGATCCAGCGCCTCCTTCATTGCTAATAACACTTCCAAGGTATGTGAAAGCGGTTGTATCTCGGAGGTTTTACCTTCTAGTTTGACTGGTGCTGGGGTTGCTATGTTCAGAGTCATTACTTCAGTTTTCTTCTGATTTATTTTCAGCCCAACCATCTCACTATATTGGTTAAGGCGGCAGGTCTTTTCCTGGATATCTCTATGTGTATGAGATAGGAGTGCGATGTCATCTGCAAAATCTAGGTCTTCCAGAGTGGTTGTGAGCGTCCATCTAATACCTCTTGCCTTATCTTCCGTTGTTTTACGCATCACCCAATCTATGACAGTGTTGAATAATAGGGCTGACATAACACATCCTTGTCGCACGCCTGTTTTACTTCAAACTTTAGTTCTGAAGTTTCAACACTGCATGCAAACTTGCTGTAGCAGCTTTTTATAATATTTATAAAACACAGTGGGATTCCATACCATCTTAAGATACGCCATAGACTTTCGCGGTGTATGCTATCAAAAGCCTTTTCAAAATCTACAAAGTTGATATAGAGTTTGCTTTGCCATTCTGTGCATTGTTCTATGATATTTCTAAGAGCAAATATTTGGCCTATACAGCTCCGTCCTCTGCGAAATCCTGCTTGTTCCTTTCTCAATTTCTTATCCACAGCGTCAGTAATACGTTGTACGATGATTTTGCTTAAGATTTTACTTGGGACAGAAAGCAGTGTTATTCCACGCCAATTATTACAATCGGCAAGGAGCCCTTTTTGGGTATCTTGATGATGACTCCTCTGTTCCATGCATCAGGTATTATTTGGGCATTCCATATAGTAGTAAACAAGGGTTGCAATATATTAGCTGCAAGTTCTGGGTCTATTTTGAATAGTTCTGCGTTTAAGTTATCATTCCTGGTGCCTTGTTATTCTTAAGAGATTTAATTGCTGTAATGATCTCATCCTGGCTGGGTGTTTCAATGCCAATTTCTAACTCCTCTGTTGGTTCTGGTATGTCTGCTACTACCGTTGGAGGTGGTCTGTTTAGCAATTCTTTAAAATGCTCTGTCCATCGTATTTCTTGTTCCTTTTCCGTTGTCAATAGTATTCCATTCTTATCCTTTATGAGAGTATTTGATCTTCTGTAATGTTTCCAGCTTATTAGCTTTGTAATTTTGTACACTGTTCCCTGATCACACTTTTTGCTGCTTCTTCTGCCTGTACTGCCAGGTCTTCAACATACATTCTTTTGTCGGCTCTCACAGCCCGTTTGATTTCTTTACTTGCGCTTTTGTACTGTTCTTGGTATCTTGCTTTCAGTCTTTCGGACTTTGCTTCTACCAATTTCTTTTTTAATATTCTTCGGCTGTCTATTATTTTCCATGTTGTTGGTGTTATCCATTCTTTTCTTTTCTTTGTGCGGTACCCTAGACATGTTTCACTGCTCTTGCTATATATAGATGCTATGTTGTCCCATGTTCTATCTATGTTGTCAGTTTCATCCGTAGTTTCATTACTTTCTAGGGCTTGGAATCTGTTCTTTATCTGCATTATAAACTTATCCCTTACTTCCGTGTCTTTTAGTCTATCCACATCGAACCTCTTTTGGAAGTTTTTCTGTTGTCCTGTTTTTCTTAGTTTAAGTTTGACATAAGCTGTGACTAGGTGGTGGTCACTACCAACATCTGCACCTCTCTTGACTACAACATCTAGCAGCGAGCGTCTCCAGGGTCCATTGATCATTATATGGTCTATTTGGTTTTTATCTCTGCCATTAGGGAATACCATGTTAATTTGTGGATATCTAAATGTTGAAATAGGGTTCCTCCTATAACGAGATTGTTCATGCTGCAGAAGTTTACTAAACGTTCCCCATTTTCGTTCATCATACCACATCCATATTTTCCCATAGTTCTATAACTATGCGTGTTGTCTTGTCCGACCTTCGCATTTAGATCTCCCATAACAATGATAACATCATGGGATGGTGACTTGTCTAATTCTGCTTGTAGGTTTTCGTAGTACGAGTCTTTCTTTGTATCTTCGCTATCATTAGTTGGCGCATAGCATTGTAGGATTGTGATGTTTGTATGCTTCCCTTTAGTCTGATCTTAATCAAGCGGCTGCTGATAGGTTTCCATTCTAACAGACACTTTTCCACGCCCTTTCTTAGGATTACTGCTACTCCTTCATGGTGTAGGTCATCGTCTCGTCCAGAAAAAGGACTGTTTCACCTGTTGCAGTGGTACTTCTTCCATTTCCTGTCCATCTGCTCTCGCTAACCCCTAGGATATGTAGATTATATCTTCTCATTTCTGCTGTTATTTGTGATAGTTTTCCGGTTTCGTACATTGTTCTTACATTCCAGCATCCAATTCTGGTCTTGGTTTTGGCATTCAGGACTTCCGTCCTCATGAAAGTAGCTTCCTTTCGGCTTTCACCACTTCCAGTCATGTGAGTCAATGACTCTGGTAGCCCTTCATGCCCGTAGATAGGTTGTATGTTTGTTGTTGTTTCCGTAACTTTAATTTTTTTAAAGGATGGGATCGTTAGTCCCAAGCCCAACCCCAAACCTGGAGGACCAGGAGACCATGCTTCGTCTGTCCCCTCCTCAGTGACCTTTCCGGCTTGGTAACCCTTCCGGGAACATACGTTCCCGCCGTCATAGCTCACTGTATCATTGGAGCACGCAAGCCTCCCCACCACTACAAGGTAATGGCCTCATGGGGGAAATCTCTGATTCTATCATCACGCGCATGCATAGTCAACATTGATTCACTTGTACACGATCCGAATAACGGATGTCTAACACTCACTACTTTCTTTTGAAGCAACATCATCAACCCTTTATCGAACATGAACAATTCAGATATATTGAAGCCTTCAAGTTGGACAGCCCTTCTACATCAACTTAAACTTCAATCCTTGCTTGTCGTCTTCTAAAGAAAAGACGTGTACAATTAGAAAATGATATGAAGGAACGAATTCTCGTGCAAAGAGAACGGGATACTCACCTTCCAGGTAGCATAATTTACCACGCGCAAAGCACGTAATGGGTTTTATCATTACGGAAATCAACAAGCCTCCAATATTGATTAAAGATCACGTTAGCGGCCATGTTCTCGTAGAACTTCAGAAGGTTGACAATCAATCATCTGATCCCCCCGCCCCGCCCCTTCAGAAACTATTGTTTCGTTTCTTCACTTTCTTTCAGATTTCAATGATTTACCCATCCCCCTTCTTTTCCTCTACCATTCCTTATCCCCCAACCTCTTTTACGACGAGGTCAGAGTATCTTAGCTGACTAACTAATGTGTCATACGAAGAGAAGGCAGGGGGCCGCAGTAGCGTAGTGGTTAGTGAACTTGCTTCTTAGACTAGTGGTTCGGGTTCAACACCACATTGGGCGTGACATTCTTTCCCATCGTATCATCATCATCATCATCATCATCATCATCAACAAATAAAACAATGTACAGGTATTAAGAGATTCCGAAAAAACAAATAAACAAACACGGGATTCGAACCACTTACCCTCATAGTTCATAGTTCATAAGTACGGTTCTAACTTCACTGCAACGGGTTACCCCATAATTGCTCCGTTCCTGTGCCAATGAAAATCACACGAAATGCTAACAACTGTGAAATGTTTCCTGTGTGAACTAATTCCAGAATGAAACAGCCGCCTACCACCACAAAAAGCAACCTCCTGCTCCGCATAAAATGCATATGGCCGTCGCTAATGTAGCAACACCAAACTGTTCATCACTTGCAATTCACTTACCCTCATTTCTTACGACACCCATCGCCTAGCCTAGCAATACGAGCGTCCTTACGAACACAACCGGTGAGACATTTGCCACTATAACGGCTTTCAGGTTCTCCCACCTTCAACCGGATATCAGGAAAACAATGGGAAGTAATGGCGGCCTGTGAGATGTTTGCATCATATGCCGACGGTCAGTGAAAATTACAGGTCTTTTTTTTTTTTTTTTTCGTCCGCTTTCAACTCAGACGAAGTTTTATCTCTGAAACTGCTTTTGCGTGAAAATCCGTTTTTCCAATTTCTTGTGGCAGCAGCGTCCACATTGTAAATTACTTTACACTGGCAGCCGTGTGCTCAATGTACTCGTAATTAGTATTCCCTCGCCATACAGGCAGATTTTCTCCGACTTCAGAGGTACTCACGTTATCGTCCTGAGTAAGACCAGGGAACTCGAACAAATGCCGGACAGTAGGTTCGAACCCGAGCTATGAGGCGTCTCACAGCTAGCAGGCCGAGCTACTATCAACTACTCTAGGCAGTCCCCCAATTACAGGTCTAAAACTGTAATATCTTATATGAAAATAAAAATCGTGGCATATCCTGTACAGGACTTAACAATCAAGCCCACTAAACGAGTCGTCGGTTTTCTAGGCATCACTTACACGTTTAGTAGTTTGCAATTGCTTTCTGAACGACGACGTCTATTTTTACCATTTGTAAAAATCCAAGGGAAATCATTTGCTTTCAAATTTGCCCGCCGTAGTGTTTGAACCAAGTACGCGTGTGTTGTGAGCAAGCTCACTACCGCCTAAGCTACGTACGCTAACTTACCATATATATATATATATATGTATATGGCCCTTTTCATCTTTACAGACGGTCAGTAGGCAAGTGTTTTACTGTGACAACTTCTGAGTTTTCGCTTTTCTCTCTTGTTGTTCAGCTCTACATAAGTCTCTTCTCAAAGACTCTGCGCCCTTCCGTAATTTGGCTTTCCACACAACTCTGTCATCAGCTAGTCCCTCCCATGTGCTGGGATCTATAGAAGAGTTTTTCATTGAGGTTTTGCAGACATCTTTATATCTGAGCAGTGGTCTGCCCTGGTGCCTCTTCCTCCGAAAGTTCACAGAACAACATTTGTTTTGGTATGCGATGTTTCCATTCTTCTCACATGTCCCAACCATCTTAGTCGTCTACTGCTGAGCATGACCATATATACCTCATGGTTTAACAAAGTTGTTTTTTTTTTTAATGAAGGCAGTTGCAGATCAGTCTCTCTTTCTGTTATAGTTCCATGTCCGTTGTCTTGTTAAAGCTACATACCTACCTGTGGCCAGGTGAACGTCCTTTCAAGCATGACACCAAATTTGTTTTGATAACATTAAATACATCTTCGCATAGTAATAAGACAGTTCCCCTCAAGTAGAAATTCCCGAAAAATCAGATCCTTCACGTCACGTGACCAATGTATTTCAGTATTATAAAATAAAGACAAATTCCTTTTACAAACATCATATCACGTGAAAACAAGATTATATTGTGTCACAAATTAAATTTCATGCTAAGGATAAATGTTTGGGGTTTGGGGTTCGAGTCCAGAGTTGGGTAGATTTTTTTTAATTTCTGGAGATCCTTAATGTGTACTGTCTATATATTTACCCTATTCATCAGCTCCGTGCTTCCATGGGGTTTCTTAAAACTTCTTATTTATTTGTACTCATGTTTAGACGATCAGATTATGAAATCTCATCTATTGAGCTGAACCGCCCATGTGTTGCCCGGGCTCGTAAGGGAAGCAAAGAATAGTAACACTGCGACCTACAAGACATGTCGTAAGAGGTGACTGAGGTAGGGGCTTAGGGAAGCTACCCTAGTAAATAAAAATCATCGCAGAAATCTGATGTGCTGCTCTGCTTGTAGGTGCATAACTGTCACAACGTACAATAGCTTTTAGGCTCAGATCACATACAAATCACAAAGAGTGGTAAACAAGTGATCGATAGGGTGCGTTCGAAGAAAAATAAGAAGAACTGAACCATTAAGGTTTGTGATTATATTCAGGCGATGTACGGAGATGTACAAATCTGAGGTGGTCAGACTGAATCAGATCAGATCTGGAGAAAACCGTGGAGAGGTTGCAGTAATACTGAGTAAATGTACGATATGGATAAAGAGAGGTAGATACAGTAATACATTACCCACGAGCGGTTACCGGGACCCAAATTTGGGGTGTAAAGAATAGAACAATTGTTACCTGCCACGCATGTCGTAAGAGGCGATAAAGGAGGTTTGGCTGAAATCGGATGCACGTGTCATAAACGTGTAGAAGTCTACGCGTTTAGGGGCCTACCAAACCAATGTGCAACGTATACACGTTCTTGGCAAGGTCAAACATATCACAAAAAGTGATTAAAATTGGTCGTAAAGAACGAACGCAAAGAAGAAGATGCGGAGTAGTACATTAGCAAGAAAAATAAATGATTACATTTTAATAATATATTTTTGTTCCCTAGCTGTAGTAATACTGTATCTACCTTTCTTTGCCCATATCTCATGATTATATTGATTGATAGATTGATTGATAGGACCATAATCATTGCACTTCGGTGAGTAACCATATGTGCTCCGATCTCTTTCTTACACTGGAAGATTTCATCGGTAATGCAGAACTCCGTAGCACAGGCGAGGGTCCTGATGTAATTTTGAAGATGGTGAAGCTATTTTTGTAGGAATTTTATTTGTGTAATTTTTTTCTAATTAATTGTGCCCGCACATCGGCTTTCCAGTCTGCTCTTCTCGATTTTGAGCTGCCAAGGGTTCTTTTACATGCTCAATTTGAACACGGGACCTATGTTTTATCGTCCGTCTCCGATAGGACTAGGGACTCGATCTCATCTACACTGAGATCAGGGATCTTTGTAAAAATATCCAGATGGCTCCAAGAGGGAGTGAACCTGGTACATTTGGCAAGAGATACGAGCGCCTAGCCTCTATGCCACATAAACCCCTGATTATATTCCTCGCATTCCCACTATCTTCAAAAACAAAGAAGTAAAAAACAGTATTTTTTTTTAAAAAAAGTCCCGCTAAACATTTGCCGCTATATTTATCTGTTTGAATCAAACATATTGACATGTCAGCCATATTGTCTGTAAACAATTGAAATGTATAGTTGAGACAATATCAAATATTTAATGTATTCATTCACTCCTAGCCGTTTAATCCTTTTTCTGCCTCATTCTTCCATCTTAAAAACGTACCACCACCTCATCCCATGGGCGGATTCCTACCCCCTGGGCTCTATTGTTGAGGTTCTTTCAATTCCCCCATTATATCGGTCCGACACCAATCGGGAATCGATATGTTTTTTCTCTTCCTTCTTATTGCCGCCTCTGGTATTTCAATATTGTTCTATTGTCTTTCTCTAATGTTCTTATATCCATTCTTTTTCTCTTTTCAAACGAGCAAACAATCGTCACACACAATCTTTCTTGCATGAACTTTGTTCAATTTTTTCTCTCTCTACGTTTCTTAACCCAGAGTCTGGTAAGGGAGTCAGAAGGTTGGAAACCGAGGGCGAGGGAGATATTTTTCTAGTTTAAGCGGTTGATTTTTCTCTATTGTTCTTATTTCTAGCTGCAACGGCTTCGCCACTGCCTGCCATAAGTTTATAAACTGCATCCTCGTAACATGTGTGGGGTGGTTAGTTTGTTCATGAATGTTTCTTTCATTTTCTGTTACTTTATTGAGATACAGTGACGAAATTATTTGAAAACGGAACGATTTAAAGTGAATTTCTGTACATTATTTGTATTATATATATATATATATATATATATACACACACAAGTGATCCACGATTTATATTCTGAAGATAGTTTTAGTTCACTTTAGCTTTACGAGTAAGGTGTGCGCAAATTAGAGCATTGTTGTCATGTGATCAGAGCCGTCATGTGATCAGATTTATATTAGGACGGTCGCTATTGTCATGTGACCTCATTTTTAGTATGACTAACGATATCATGTGACCACAACAATAACTATGCAACAGCTGTAAGATGTCGACTTTTGAACTGCATTATTGGTTATTGGTTACTAAACAGACGTCATTGCACTCTGGGCAGACCCATAGGTGCTCAGTCTCCCCAACAAATATCGAAGAGTATGCATACTGATGGTTCCCGTGGCTCGCTGATTAAACACACCTCTCACTCTGCCTCTCAGGCATCCAGTTCGACTTGAACTGCATTATAAGTATGGTAAGTAACAATTCTATTTCTCATTTAGTTCTAATTAAGAGCTAAACAATGGGCTCGCTGATTAAACACACCTCTCACTCTGCCTCTCAGGCATCCAGTTCGACTTGAACTGCATTATAAGTATGGTAAGTAACAATTCTATTTCTCATTTAGTTCTAATTAAGGGCTAAACAATGGGCTCGCTGATTAAACACACCTTTCACTCTGCCTCTCAGGCATCCAGTTCGACTTGAACTGCATTATAAGTATGGTAAGTAACAATTCTATTTCTCATTTAGTTCTAATTAAGAGCTAAACAATGGGCTCGCTGATTAAACACACCTCTCACTCTGCCTCTCAGGCATCCAGTTCGACTTGAACTGCATTATAAGTATGGTAAGTAACAATTCTATTTCTCATTTAGTTCTAATTAAGAGCTAAACAATGGGCTCGCTGATTAAACACACCTCTCACTCTGCCTCTCAGGCATCCAGTTCGACTTGAACTGCATTATAAGTATGGTAAGTAACAATTCTATTTCTCATTTAGTTCTAATTAAGGGCTAAACAATGGGCTCGCTGATTAAACACACCTTTCACTCTGCCTCTCAGGCATCCAGTTCGACTTGAACTGCATTATAAGTATGGTAAGTAACAATTCTATTTCTCATTTAGTTCTAATTAAGAGCTAAACAATGGGCTCGCTGATTAAACACACCTCTCACTCTGCCTCTCAGGCATCCAGTTCGACTTGAACTGCATTATAAGTATGGTAAGTAACAATTCTATTTCTCATTTAGTTCTAATTAAGAGCTAGGCAATGGGTGCTATAAGAAATAAAGGTTTGTGGCTCGAATCCTTTGTTTGACCATTTTTTTCTTCCGGGAAGCCCCATAATATTTGTTCACTGTCTATTTATTATTTAAGTTTAGGAGTTTAAATCAGTTTAGTAACCAATTACCAATTTAGTAGAAAAAAGAGACATAAGATTACAAACGAGGAACTCAGAGAAAGAACTAAGCAGATACCAGTGAAGAAAGGGTTCAGGAAGAGACGCTGGCGATGGATAGGACATACAATGAGAAGACCGACAGGAATCATTGCAAGACAGGCCAGAACCAACTATAAAATAGAGTTGGCTGTGGACAGGCACAGTTTCGGAACCTGCAGGGAAAGAGGAGTAGGGGAAAGCCTAGACAGACCTGGAGAAGAGAGCTGGAGGCTGATATTAAAAAGATAGGTAAAACATGGAAAGAATTGGAAGGGATGGCAAGAGAGAGGAAGAGCTGGAAGAAGTTTGTTGAAGACCTGTGCTCTGTTGGGAGTTGAAAGGTGAAGAAGATGAATAAAACAGAGACACCAGTTGTGTAGATGTTGGAGTGATTACGCGTCACTCTTGCCATCCCTTCCAATTCTTTCTACGTTTTACCTATCCTTTTAATATCAGCCTCCAGCTCTCTTCTCCAGGTCTGTCTAGGCGTACTGAATTCGCATTTGCGGGATCTCAGTTACGAAATGGTTAAGTCTCTTGCCTGTCGAACTGGAGGTTATCAGTTCTAATCCGCACCGAGATACATGTGCAATTTTTTTAATTAGATGCCTAAAATTGTTGCCGGAGCTACGGAGCTCTTGCTCTTGCTTTGGCCGAGCCATATGGGGAAACTCGGTGCAATGAAGTCAATTCTTCGCCTTTGGGCTCTTGTTTAGAATTCGCAATTCAAAATCATCTAGACCTAGTCTAGATACTCGCTGATTTAGCACCATGAATTGTCTCTTCTTCTTTGCGTTCGTTCTTTACGACCAGTTTTAACCACTCTTTGTGATATGTTTGATCTTTGCCAAGAACGTGTATACGTTGCACATTGGTTTGGTAGGCCCCTAAATGCATAGACCTCTACACGTTTAGGACACATGCATCCGATTTCAGCCAAACCTCTTACGACATGCGTGGCAGGTAGCAGTGGTTCTATTCTTCATACCCCAAATTTAGGCCCCGGTAACCACTCGGGCGGCCATGAATTATAAAAATAGATCTAACCGTTCAGAAAGCAATAGCAAACTACTGAGCGTATAAGTGGTGCCTAGGAAATCGACCACTCGTTAACTGTTGTTGATGGCTACGTCTTGTAAAGTATATGCCACGATTTTTATTATCTCTGTTTAGCAATGAATAGATCTATTTCTAAACAATAAACCCAGATTTAAATATCTATTGCATTCATTGCTCTGTTTTCTGAAATGATTTATTTGAATAGTTTATTCCGTTCTTGATTTCTGATTTACTTCAGGCTTCGGGTGTTATCAGAGTTCCAAGGCGCTCGTGGGGCCAGGGCCCACATTGGAAGCAAAGAATATTAACACTGTGACCTACAAGGCATGTCGTAAGAGGTGACTGATGTAGGACCTAGGAAAGCTACCCTAGTAAATAAAAAGCAGCGGAGAAATCGGATGTGCTGGCCTACTTGTAGGCGCATAACTGGCACAACGTACAATCGTTCTTAGGTTCTAATCACATACAAATCACACAGAGTGGATTAACAAGTGGTCAGTATGGAGCGTTTGTAGAAAGTAAAGAAGAGTTCCAAGACATTTCTATGCTAGATCATCATTAATCCTCTCCGCTCCTCGTGGAGCATAGGGCCTCAACAGTTGTTCGTCACTCTTCTCGGTCTCTGGCTGTTCTTTTTATGGTCTCTCAGGACAATTGAGCACTCTTCAGCTCCTCAATAAGACCTCGTCTCCAAGTCCGCTTAGGGCGTTCTCTTTTTCGTTTTCCCTGCGGGTTCCACTAGAGCACCTGTCTAGTGACACTCGACTGTGTCTTCCGCAAGGTATGACCTATCCATCGCCATCTTCTCCTCTTGACCTGTGTCATCATAGGTTCCTGCCCTGTTCTTATCCACAGATCCGTGTTTGGAACTCTATCATACCATCTCAATCTGAAAATCCGCCGCAAACATCCGTTGACAAAGGTCTGGATCTTATTTGTATTTGCCCTAGTGACTCACCAAGTTTCCGAGCCATACAGCAACACCGACTTCACATTTGAGCTGAAAATCCTGAGCTTTGTTTTCGTGGAGATGGCAGCGGACCCACACCATGTGCAGGATCGCAGAGGCCTTTCGAGCCTTCCTAATCCTAGCATTAATGTCCTCATCTGTACCTCCTGATCTGCTGATCTTACTTCCAAGGTAGACAAATTCATCCACATCTTCTATGTCCCTTCCTCAATCCGTATTGGATCTTGCTGTATGTTGTTGCTACGCATTACTTTAGTCTTCTCTTGACTGATTTTAAGACCGTCTCGTTGTGCCGTTTGTGTCAGAGCTATGCTAGATAGATTCCACTATAAAAGCAAAGATATCACAAAGCACACAAAAAGAGCAATGTTCAACACAATATTTCTCCCAACATTACGCTATCAGTGCCAAACCTGGACACTGACATTAAATGATATGAGACTTGCTAGTAGCAACAGAGATGAAGTCTCTACGCAGAATGCTGCGAGTAACAAAAAGAGCAATGTTCAACACAATATTTCTCCCAACATTACGCTATCAGTGCTAAACCTGGACACTGACATTAAATGATATGAGACTTGCTAGTAGCAACAGAGATGAAGTCTCTACGCAGAATGCTGTGAGTAACAAAAAGAGCCCGGTTTAGAAATGAAGACATCAGGAAAGAAGTTGGTACAACATCAGTACTGAACTTAATTTTTTTTTAAACAAAACAAGTTAAATGGTTCGGCCACATAAGCAGATTACTAACATACAGTGCGCCTCAAAGGGAAATGATACTCAGATATAGTGGATAAAGGCGAAAGGCCGTCCACATAAAATTGGGACAACAGAAATAACAGAAGCTATGAAAGATATGTTGTATGAAGCGACACAGAAGAACCCATTCTAGAAATTTCTTCTTATCCTGACGCTGTGAGACAAAACAGGATTACTGACGCTGTGAGACAAACAGGATTAGATAAAGACATAGCATATTAGAAAATACGGCTGTATACCTGCATTTTTTGTTGACTAACAAACCAGAGCCAACTATACACGTATGGGACTTAGGTAGAAATTATGGGAAGTCAGACCACAACTACATCACGTGACCTCGCATTCCAGTATTGGTGTATATAGACGAATTCATTTTAAAATCAACACAAAATGCTAAACCGAAGTTATATTACGCAACAAGTTAAGTTTAACAATAAGGAATATAAATATTATGAATATTTTTCACCAATAACTAACCATAGACTCAGAGAATTAGGTAAAATTGCACAAAAGCTTGCAGTGTTCTATCAAACATATATAAACTCCACCCCCACCCCACCCCCACCCTCCGCTCTGATCTAGGTCAGGGATTCCCAGGTCAGTTGTCTGGTCTAGTTATCAAGAGCTGGCCGTGAGCCACGATTGGAAATGAGGTTAACATTAACCCGTACACACTTCTGTGCCACTATACTGTCTCGCAGTATATTTTAAGATGACGCAAGGACAGTTTTTTTGTAACTTTACTCAATTCTATGAGTCTATGGTTATTTATTGGTGAAAGATATTCATTATATTGATATTCCTTATTGTTAAACTTAACTTATTGCATAATATAACTTCGATTTAGCATTTTGTGTTGATTTTAAAATGAATTCGTCTATATACAGCAATACTGGAATGCGAGGTCACGTGGTGTAGTTGTGGTCTGATTTTCCATAATTCTTACCTAAGTCCGAAGGCCCATACGTTTATAGTTGGCTTTGGTCGACCTGAGAGTTGTTACGGTAGGCAACCAAATTCCACTTCCACTAGAATTAGTTTGATCGTGGGACAACGCGTCGATGAAGAAAGTTCGCTAACCACTACACTATCGCTGCTCTCCATTAGACATTGCTCATGAAATAGATTGTACTGATCAGAACGTTGCCACCCTTACAGTCCTTCTGAATTTATCTCTCTCTCTCTCTCTCTTTTATCTCTCTCGCTCATATGCCAGGTGTCACACATCCGCATCCGCAACACTCAAATCATCAGTTACATGACGAATTCATCTTCTCTGTGGTCTTCCTCTTCTCCTTTTCTCCTTCTCCTTCCATACTGATTCTTTCCAACAATTCGCGTTTTTCATTCTTTCTTTCTTTTGTTTCATTCTCTTTGCTTTTTGCCGTTATGCGTAGCAGGTTTAACTGATTATCGGCTTCCGAGATAATGCACGCTCGGTCGGTTGATCTGCTGTGGTATTGTGGAGTTTAAAGATGTCTGTAACTCCATCAATCCATATTTTCTTGGTCTGCCCCTTCCTCTTGATGATTCCATTTTCAGGTTGTACGCTCTTACAACTGGTGTATTCGGGTTCATTCTGACCAAGTGGCCAAACCATTTGAGTCTCTGTTTTTCAATAAATTTAATATCAAGTGTTGTTCCGACTGCTCTTCTAATTTCCTCATTTCTTATATGATCTCTTCTTGTTTTATTTACTGTTTTCCTCAAGCATCTCATTTCACAGATGGTAATTTTCCTTTCTTGTTCTTTTGTCAGTGCCCATTTTTCGTGTTTTTTTAAAACTTGAAATATTTGATCTTTTCACAGAATATGCGTTGCAACTTGTAAGAGATCTGGAAACTGAAGAGCTGGAAAGAATCTATCTACACTTAAAATGACAGCATAGGCGTTCCTTCTCTTTCCAGCTAGCTGAAATGATCATCAACAGAACACTTACGCCGTAGACGTGGTAACGATTCTGAATTGATCCCCTCAGTTCAGAAAGCCTTAGCTGGATGGACCATGGAGTCGAGCTTGGGAAGCTCTCTAATTCTTGCACGTTTGATCTAAATATAGATATCATTTTGAGGAATTCGTTAGTTTTATCTTCACGAACATTGAAAAGTGCTTCAATAAGGCAGATATTTAATTATGGTTCATAGTTCATAGTTCATAAGTACGGTTCCAACTTCACTATAACGGGTCACCCCATAATTGCTCCGCTCCTGTGCCAATGAAAATCACACGAAATGCTAACAACTATGAAATGTTTCCTGTGTGAACTAATTCCAGAATGAAACAGCCGCGTACCGCCACAAAAGAAACCTGCACCGCATAAAATGCATATGGCCGTCACTAATGTAGCAACACAAAACTGTTCATCACTTTAATTACAATTCTTGTCTAAGGGAACATTAATCACGACAAAATCCAGCTTTCTGCACTCGCAATATAACTGCATACGGCAGATTGAGCTTGTTCGTCATAACCGTTGTTCACCATTTTCTGAATACACACTGACACACAACACACGCACGGTTGACACAGCAAAAAGCATTCCATGTAACATTCATAGCTCACAGCGTTGCTCAAGCACTAACTCATTACCTCGGCAAACGAAAATTTAATTATGGCTATTGTCTAAGAACAGACATTATAGTAAACTTATTGGTGCTCAGATTTTCTTCAGCAGACTTCGAAGTTGTGCATGCTGGGAGTTCCTTGACGTTTAGTTAAACATATTTCTTATTCTGAATCAAAACATGTGATTCTAAATGCGCCCATTTGCGTCATCAATTGTTGTTTTCTCATTAAACATGCGGTAATTGAGCAAATCGCTGGCGATGGATAGGACATACATTGAGAAGACCAACCGGAAGCATTGCACGATATGTACTGTTTTGAAACCCGCAGGGAAAGAGGAGTAGGGGAAGATCTAGACATACCTGGAGAAGAGAACTGGAGACTGATATTAAAAAGATCGGTAAAACATGGACAGAATTTGAAGGGATGGCAGGAGAGAGGAAGAGCTGAAAGAAGTTTGTTGAAGACCTGTGCTCCATTGGGAGTTAAAAAGTCAAAAAGAAGAATTGAGCAAATATACTGAACTCCCTTGCCCATCTCTATGAACCAAGATTATATGTTCTTTTCAAACACCCAGTGTCACTACCAGAAATCAAGACACATATCAAGCGAAAGTACAAAGTGGTGTGGAGGCAACACACCCACAGCAAACACTCGCAAGATCCTATCAGCAGACTAAACAGAAAATAGCACACAACAATATTTCGCCTAAGAACAGGTCACTGCAGGCTCAACCATCACATGCACAGAATAAAGTCTGCTCAGACTGCATAGTGTGCATGCCAGACATAAACACAGACTCCAGAGGACATCCTGCAGTCATGTCCATCGTACATACACAAACGAAACGAAACATGGCCACATGAACAAAGTTTACAGAGCAAGCTATGGGGAACTCTCGAAGAACTCCAACTGACATGCAGCTTCATAAAGGCAACCCATCTCATGGTTTAGACGAGCATACGAAACCGAACGCAAAGAAGAAGAAGTATATGTTCTTTTGATGCAAACCTGTCTAATCTGCTTTCTCATTACCACACACACACCTACATGTCCAGGAAAGCTGATACATGTAAGACTTTGGAGGTTGGAAGCATTTATAGATGACTTCCACTTATACCAAAATTTCTGTTTTGGAACATTGAAAGTTTAGACTGAGAGTGAATGCTCATTAGTAAATTTCTTTTTATTATTTAGCGAATCAGCAGAATTTCTTATTTTTCTTCGGCGGTCTCTAGTCACGAGCTTAAGTCACAGTGGACCACAGACTCGGCAGTCAGATTCAGGTCTGTCAACTTTCCCCAAAGTTTAGTTTTAAGGTCGACTATGTGTGAACTCTGCCATTGCCAGTTCCAAACCCGAATGAAAAAGGAGGAGGACTTGTGTGTGAGGCCACCTACCTCATCACAAGAAATTTAAAAAGCTACAGAAAGTTGCAAGAAACAAGAAATATCGGTCTCAGTTCCATGGAGGAGATTGAGAGGGTTGCCCAGGATAGAGCGGTATGGAGAAATTACTTGCAGGCCCTATGAAACGTATAACGATACGAGAGGAATTATTATTATGTGTGGTGACCAGGGCTGTGCGGTATGTTTTCTCAGTATGATGCAAGTCTTCGAAATGCCGCCCATTGAATGTCCCTTTATTTTCCCTTAAAATAACCTTGAATTATAATTTTGAATTTGTGGCTTATGACGTCCCTTTTACGGTACCGCCGATACGGCTGCCTCTCTGTATCATAGCACGACATGGCTCTGGTAGTCACATCTTGTTTCTCAGCTCATCCAGGAGACGACAGTTTTTCAGAACATGCTTCGGTGTCTGTTCCGCCTGTTGACACTGGCAGAGAGCTGCTTGACCGATTCCTAGTTTACGTAAGGGATATGTCTGCAGTGTCCTGTACGTAGGTGAACCTGGTCTGTTCTGTTGAGGTCTTTGAGGAAGTATTTTACATAATCATATCCAGTGCTTGTCTTCCAGTCTACTGTAGATTTTTTCTTTATTAGGGTTTTGACGCCTTGAAAATATAGAGTTTAGTAGATTTTCTCTTTTTTTCGATCCAGAAGCACTTGAGCTTTCAACTCTTCGGCTCGATGCCATGGACATCGTAACCCTTCGGTTATGTGCCACGAACACCGTAAATCTGGAAAACCTGTGGCTTTTCTGCCAGCCCACGAAATTGAACCGCACTCACAGGGGTTTGTCACCCGTCGTCCAACGCGCTACGAACACGCTGGGCAGGTGGGAATTTTATGGCACTGCCTTCTTTAGCTAAGACATCGACACTCTCATTTCCGTCAATGTCACAGTGAGATGGAATCTCCACTGCGGGTGAATTCTCCTTTTGACAGCTGAGAAAGCTCTCTTTCTCTGTCTTGCCATTCTTTTTTTCTTCTTCTACGAACACTCCATATCAACCCCTTGTTAACCACTCTGTGCGATCTGTATGTGATCTGAGCCTAAGAGCGATTATACGTTGTACCAGTTATGCACCTACAATTAGGCCAGCACATCCAATTTCTGCGACACTTTTTATTTATTAGGGTAGCTTTCCTAGGCCCTACCTCAGTCGCCTCTTACGACATGCCTTGTAGGTCGCAGTGGTTCTATTCTTTACTTCCCTTTCAGCGCCTTACATACAGCGTCCACAGTCAATAGTCAGATGCGCTCCAGTATAGAAAACGTTAGACAGTACCGGACTAGAGTATCTAATATAAGAATATAGTTATACCATGTGACATTTATTTATGATGTCATTTGTAGATCTCTCACGATCGTTTGTAGATCTGATATCCATCATCAAATAGCTTGTCAGGAGCAGAACTTTGTCACCTTAACATTCCTTCGGAAGTTACATCTCTCGTAGGTCAGATGTCCCTCATCTGCGGTTGTCATGCTCAAACCATCAGTTACATCCTGCATCCATCTTCTAAGTGGTCTTCCTCTTCTCCTCCTTGCCGGGATGCCGCCTTCCATGGCAGTCTTCTCCAACCCTTCTTGTCTCTTTATATGTCTAAAATACTTCAAGTTTTTCATTCTTATTTATAGCATCAGCAAGTTTTTCATTCTTATTTATAGCATCAGCAAGTTTTTCATTCTTATTTATAGCATCAGCAAGTTTTTCATTCTTATTTATAGCATCAGCAAGTTTTTCATTCTTATTTATAGCATCAGCAAGTTTTTCATTCTTATTTATAGCATCAGCAAGTTTTTCATTCTTATTTATAGCATCAGCAAGTTTTTCATTCTTATTTATAGCATCAGCAAATTTTTCATTCTTATTTATAGCATCAGCAAGTTTTTCATTCTTATTTATAGCATCAGCAAGTTTTTCAAACGTGAAAGTCTACAGATCTGATTTTATTTGTATTTATTATGACGTTTATAGGTTGTGATGTGATTCAATTGAGTTTAATGCTAACATTTGTAGTATGCTATGATTGTATAAAGTCTTTAATATATGACATTTGTCGATTCTAAGTGTCCCACTACAGGGGTTAATATGTCACTTGTCGATGCTCTGTGCCCCACTACAGGGGTTAATATGCCATTTGTCGATTCCATGTACCCCACCATTACAGGGTTTAATATGTCATTTGTCGATGCTCTGTGCTCCACTAAAGTATTTAATATGTCATTTGTCAAGGACTCGGCTGCATGTACATGTGGAGTACCAAAGCAGTCCTCAGAACATACCCTGAACGACTGCCCCAGCCTGAGCAGTGTGAGAATATAAATCTGTCCAACAGAAACAACCCTACAAAAAAACTAAGTGGGACCGGTGAAGACCTCAAGCGCACCGCCCTGTTGATGACACATACCGGAGTAGTCGCATAGCAGAGGTTGATATAACAGAAGAAGAAAAAGAGTTGAAGATGGCATTTGTAGATGTCATTTGCCTCAGTACATAGTTTAATATGTCATTTGTACATGGGATGTGCCTAATAAGAGATTAGATGCAATATGGCTTTGGTTTAAAACAGTGTTCCCCAACGTGGCGCCCACGCCCCACAGGGGGTAATTTGATTGTTAAGGGGAGGGCAATTTGTCAAATGGAAAATATAAATAATTACTAATAATTAGAATAATATAGAAAAATATTTCATTAAAAGTATTTTATTCTTGAATTTCAGTTCTCCATTATATGGTTTGGAAATTTACTTACTGTGTTTCCTCAACAATTTCCTAGTAATGTCTTCCTAAAATCTATCATTTAAGTTTCTTCAGTGAATAATTCTATTTTTGACAAATTAAAAATTATGTATATGTTAAATAGGGGCATAAGAATTTTAGAAAGGCTTAGGTGGGGCATGGCACAAAGAGGTTGGAAAACACTGGTTTAAAGTGATATTTATATATGTCATACGATTTGTGTTTAACATGACATTGGTAAATGTGACGTGACTGTTGTCTAATGTAACATGTGTCGGTTTGGTGTGTCTTGCTTTGTTAGTTGTAAGCAATCTTATTGTAGTTCTTAAGTATGTAACCTAAATATGATGCATGCTCTACCAGTCACCTGTTAAAGGTGACCAGGAAGCACCAGATCTGTGGTACAGATACTGCTGAAATGTACAATACAACCAATGCTCGTTATGTGAACTTATATTGTACAGTCAACGCTCGTTTTATGAACTTATATTGTACAGCCAATGCTCGTTATGTGAACTTATATTGTACAGTCAATGCTCGTTATGTGAACTTATATTGTACAGTCAATGCTCGTTATGTGAACTTATATTGTACATCCAATGCTCGTTATGTGAGCTTATATTGTACAGGCAATGCTCGTTATGTGAACTTATATTGTACAGGCAATGCTCGTTATGTGAACTTATATTGTACAGGCAATGCTCGTTATGTGAACTTATATTGTACAATCAATGCTCGTTATGTGAATCTGTATTGTACAACTAATGTTCCTTATAAAAACGTATTGTAAATAAAACCACTACTTACTGTGTTCGATTATTGTACATCCATCTATCGCTTCTTGTGTACAAACTCAATACATTATTATAGATCAATCAAGATTTCGGCTGATAGAAGAAGAATAACCATGTGACAGACAGATAGACACCATCAAGGAAATACTATGACAACATGGACTAGTAACAACCCCTGCAACTCACCTGACTCATCAAGAAGAAGTTAAACATCAAACAACATTAAGTGACAAACATATAACACCATTGTCCTTAACAAATAGATGAGATGGCATAGAAGCATTGTTCCCTGATCTCAGTGTAGGTGAAATCGTGTTCCTAGTCCTATCGGAGACGGACGATAAAACGTAGGTCCAGTGTTCAATTTTGAGCATGTAAAAAAAACCATTGGCAGTTGAAAATCGAGAACAGCAGACTGAAAAGTCGCTCTCTGAGCAAAATTCATTAGAAAATATTATTTTTTTAAAATTTCTACAAAAATATTTTCCACATCTACAAAATTACACCGTGGAACCTCGCCGGCGTTATGAAGTTCGTGCACTACTGCTGAGATTTTCCTGTGTAAGAATGAGATCGGAACACACATGGTAAAGAACGAAAGCAAAGAAGAAAGAAGAGGAAGTAAATGAGAGAGGTGAGAAATATCAGACTTATTTCCAAAGAAGAGATTGAACAGGTTGTCCAGGATAGAGCTTTCTTTCTTTCTTTCATTTCTCCAATTCTGTTTTGCCTCATACTGTCAGAGATTTCTACAGGGTGTTCAAGATAATTGCAGCCCCATTGACAATTCGAAAGTTGCCAGGTACACATTGAGTTGTGTTTATTTACTATTTAAACCGGTTCTGACTAGCTCGTCCTACGTCACATTTGTTCATCGCCCCTTCCCGCACTACAATTACACACCGTCACACAACCTTGACCTATACTACGTCATAACTGAACCATCTCATTTCCATACATATATGCCAGATTAGCCCCATTCACGGTCTGCAATAATCTGGAACACCCTGTAGAATAAGCAATAGAATTGCGTAAAGAAGACGCTGTCATAACTGACTCATGTCCAAAGGTAATTTACTCTTTTTCTTTTCTTCAATTCTGTTTTACCTCACAGCGTCATGATAAGGAGAGATTTCTAGAACGGGTTTTTATGTGCGCTTCATAAATAGTGTCTTTCATCGCCTCTGTTATCTCTGAGGTCAACCTTTTACTTTGTATCCACTGAATCTAAATAACTTTGCACTTTGAGGTACACTGTCTGTTGGTAATCTGCTTACGTGGTCAAATCATTTAATTTGTTGTTTCTTGATGAAGTTCAGTACTGTTGTTGTATCCACCTTTTTTTACTGACGTCTTCATTTCTCAACCTGTCTGTTCTTATTACTCCCAGCATTCTGCGTAGGCATTTCATCTCTGTCATGACTAGTTTTCTTCTATCGTTTGATGTCAGCGTCCAGGTTTGGCACTGTAGCATAATGTGGGAAGAAAGATTATGTTGAACAATGCTCTTTTTGTGTTCATTATGACATGTTTGCATTTTAAAATTAATGCCATTTGTCCTATTATTTGATTTGCTTTGTTGCATACATGTTGCATTTCGCTAGTTATTCTTCCGTTTGCTGAAAAAATGCTCCCTGTGTATATAAAGTCTCTGACTCGTTTTAATGGCCATTTGCCGAGGCATAGAGCGGTACTGAGAAATTACTCGCAGGCTTTATGTAACGTATAATGGTACGAGAAGAATACAAATCTGAATCTGAATAGACAAACAGATATATCTATATATTACTCACTTACAATTATACGTTTCTCCATACCACTCTGTCCTGGGCAGACCGATATTTCTTGCTTCTCTCAGCAAAGTTCATTTCAGTGTTTCCTTAAACATGCACTTTTCTTGAACTCTTTGCCTCCCACTTCAGTGCCTGCTTTGGTATTCTTTGATCATTTCTTCTCAAGGTAAGTCCAACATATCTCAATCTTCTTCTTATAACAGTTGGTGCTAGAGGTTGACCAGACATTTCTTTTATTTCATCACTTCTCCTGAATTCCTCCCATTTTATGTTCATTATTTTTCGCAGACATCTATTTTCAAATGCATTCTCTCTTGATTGTTCTTTTTCTGCCACTTTTATCATTCTTATTGTGATATATAAACAGCCTTTGCCAAGAACGTATTTTTACGTCACAATCTTCAGTACCATTTGGAGCTCTAGTGCTTATCCTTCGACGACGTGTTCGATTTCAACCAGCGTTTACTGGGTTCGCTCTCCGTTAGCCTTTGACTGTCCCCAGTCAACCTGCAAGTCAGCAGATTCAAATGCATTCAACTTTCTATATCTTTAACAAAGATATATGATCAGTACTATTTTCATTACCGATATAGGGGAAGACTGCAGTAAAACTGTAGCAATGGTGAAAAACGTAACAACAAAGTACTATAGTTTTACAAAATGCAAAAAACAATAACAAAACACAGCAACGTTTCGACCAAAAGGTCTTTATCCTTTGTTTGATAAAGATCTTTTGGTCAAAACATTGCTGTGTATTGTTATTATTTTTTTGTATTTTGTAAAACTATACGGAGAAATGATCAACGAATATCAAAGCAGGCATTGAAGTGGGATGCCAAGGGTTCAAGAAAGAGAGGTCGACCTAGGGAGACCCTGAAGCGAACTTTGCTGAGAGAGGCAGGAAATATCGGTCTCAGTTCCATGGAGGAGATTGAGCGAGTTGCCCAGGATAGAGCGGGATGGAGAAATTACTTGCAGGCCCTATGTAACGTATAACGGTACGAGAGGAATTATTATTATTATTATTATTAAAACTACAGTATTTTGTTATTATGTGTTTCACCATTACTATTTTCATCCATGCCTACCCTCACATTTGGAGAGTCATTACTGTCTGTAGTACCACTTTTTAGGGCGGTGTCGGACAGACGGAATGAGAGCCTGAGGAATTTAATGGCTAGTGCAGTCGCAGTAAAGCTGTTCAGGTTAGGATTTTTCATTTATGCTCCACAACAGAAAAACTCCTTGGCCTTACAGTGAATTGAACACGGTCGCCCAGCATTGGGGCCACGCTCTAATCCATTTGGAGCTCTTTTACTTAGCAAGAATTGGAGATAACAATTAAATGATATATTGTAACATCAGAAATTTATTTAAACATGTTGAACTATTTCAAATGAATTTTTTTAAAAAAAACATGATAAAAAAAAGAGTTACAATTCACTACAACTGCTGTCCTTGCATTTAGTGTGATGTCTGCACAATAGGTACTCAGTTCTCTTCATCAGAGATTTGAATGAATTTGTTGGCAATAGTGGTCTTCGTTCTAGATTATTTCAATGATTTATTGAGACAGAACATCGGGAAAGAAGGCAAGAGGAAGACCACGAAAAGATGGTTAGATGGCATAGCAGAATCCTGTGAAAGAGCAAAAATAACAATCACCCAAGCCACCAGAATAGCGCAAGAAAAAACAGAAAACCACGACACTGGGTAACAACCCGGTAGCAGTGTGACGACACAAGAAGATGATTGAGGCCTGTACCAAATTCCAATTGAACCAATACTTATGTATGGCAGTGAATCATGGACACTGAAGCAATCAATAAGATTGCTGGAAGTCATGGAGAAGTGGTTTTACAGAAGAATGCTGAAAATTTCAAGGACAGTGAAAAAAACAAATGGTGAGGTTTTAGAAAATGTCTGCAGACAAAGAAACCTTATCAAAAGAATAAGAATCCGACAATCAAGGTTCTTCGGGCATATAATGCGAGGAGGAGATTTAGAAGATTTGGTGACAACAGGTAAAATGCAAGGAAGGAGAGATCGTGGAAGGAAGAGGGAGAAGATGTTGGATGGTCTGACAACATGATTCAACAAAAGATAGATGTCAGAACTGATTAACTGTACCAGGGAGATAGAGTTGTGGAGAAACATGATCGCCTACGATGGACGGTATGGTACTTGATTGAGCAAATTCCTACCAAAGATGAAACACATCATTTCTAGCAGGTGTGGGGGATACCCAGCCTTGGACATGTTATGCATCACATAGTTAATTGACTATGCTCAGTTATCTTACATGAAATGGATTGATTGATAGGACCATCATCATTGCACTTCAGTGAGTAACCATATGTGCTCTGATCTCTTTCTTACACGGAAGATCTCAGCGGCAGTGCACAAACTCTGTAGCACCGGAGAGTGTCCCCAATGTAATTTTGAAGATGGTGAAGATATTTTGTAGGAATATTATTTTGAATCTTTTTCTAATGAATTTTGCCTGGGCAGCGGCTTTCCAGCCTGCTCTTTTTATTTTCAACTGCCTTGGGTTCTTTAGGTGCTCAAATGTGATGACTCCAGAAGAAGACTGGAAGCAACTCCCCTCTCTCTCTCTCTGTTAGAACTTCTGAGTATGCGATGGTTACAGAAAAAGAATGTATCAAACTACACCAATAGTTGACATTAGCAACAACATGGAGGTGGGCATGGGGACTGGGGTTTGGTTCGGAGTAAATTTGGGTTGAAAAACCAGCTCTCAACCCAACTTGACAACGTTGTCGCATGAATTGTCATAAAACGAAATGATGTCAAATATGTCGTCAGTAAGACTGTCGTCAGTGTCATGGTCTACGACCAGGCAAGAATTGTGCTAATTAGTTATTATATAATTATCATAATTAATTCGTAACACTTGGCTATAACAGCAGTAAGCTTATGCATGCTTATTATAAAATTTTGTGAAAAGAGAACACATTTGCATGTAGAATTGTTAAGTGTGGTTTTATAAGAAATGAACATCATCACAGACATTATCAAATTACATTACATATATATATATGATTATGTACATACATACATACATACATACACACCAAGTTTCATTACAGCACAACATGTTAAGGCTACTTCAATGGCCTCACACAAAAATCACTTCAGCATCCTAGAATCTATTTTCATTATACTTAGGCACACTACAATCAATGTGGAATATCCTGAGAAACTATTTGGTGCCATAGAAGGCTGTTGACATCATCCAGCAACTGTATGAGGGGTTTGCCTGGTAGGTTATCTATGATGGAAGACTGTTAGAGGAGTTTCAGGTCACTACTGGTGTTAGGCAAGGATGTCTGCTGTCCCCTCTTCTCTTCTTGGTGCTAATTGATTGGGTTACATGCACAGCATATGCCAGGTCCGGAAAAGGCATTCAGTGGACACTTATGTCAAAATTAGAAGACCTGGACTTTAGCGGATGATCTTGCCTTGCTCTCGCACAGGCTACAAGACATGCGGGAAAAAGTGGATACTCTGACAGAAACGGCACAACAGGTCGGTCTTAAAATCAGTCCAGATAAGACAAATATACTGCGAAGCAACAACATACAGCAAGACCCAATATTGATTGAGGGAAGGGGTATAGAAGATGTTGGTGAATTTGTCTACCTTGGAAGTAAGATCTGCAGATCAGGAGGTACAGATGAGGACATTAATGCCAGGATTAGGAAAGCTCAACAAGCCTTTGCTATCCTGCATACAGTGTGGAAATCCACTGCCATCTCCACGAAAACAAAGCTCAAGATATTCAGTTCAAATGTGAAATCTGAGGTTGCTGTATGGCTCAGAAACGTGGCGAGTTACCAAGTTAAATACAAATAAAATTCAGACCTTTGTCAACGGATGTCTTCGACGGATTCTCAGACTGAGATGGTATGATAGAGTTGCAAACACAGACCTGTGGATAAGAACCATGATGACCCAGGTCAAGAGGAGAACATGGTGACAGGTCGTGCATACCCTAAGGAAGACAAGGTCGAGTGTCACTAGACAAGCACTTGAGTGGAACTCGTGAGGAAAACGAAAAAGAGGATGCCGCAAACATACCTGGAGACGAAGTCTTCTTGAGGAACTGAAGAGTGCTAGACTATCCTGGGAGACCATAAAGAAAACAGCCAGAGACCGAGAAGAGTGGCGAACAACTGTTGAGGCCCTATGCTCCACAAAGAGCGGAGAGGAATAAGTCAAGTATAGTCCCACTGTTGTCTACTACTTCTTCTTCTGTGTTCACTTGTTAATGATTGATTGATTTGCCTGTGTGTTGCCGGGGCCCGCAACGGAAGCAAAGAATAGTACCACTGTAACCTTCAAGGCATGTCATAAGAGGTGACTGATGTAGGACCTAGGAAGCTACCCTAGTAAATAAAAGCATCGCAGAAATCAGATGTGCTGGCCTACTTGTAGGCACATAACTGGCACAACATACAATCTCTCGTTGGCTCAGATCACATTCAAAGAGTGGTTAACAAGTGGTTGATATGGAGCATTCGAAGAAGATTGATTGGACCATCAAAATGACACTTTGGTGAGTAACCATGTGTGCTCCAATCTCTTTCTTACATAGAAAGATCACAGCCACAGTGCATAAACTCTACAGCAACAGCGAGGATCCCCGATGTAATTTAGAAAAACAGTGAGAATATTTTGACTGAATTTTGGTTTTTAATATATTTTGTCAGGACAGCGGCTTTCCAGCCTGCTCTTCTTGATTTTGAACTGCCAAGGGTTCTTTTTCATGCTCACATTGGACATAGGACCTCAATCTCACCTACACTGAGATCAGGGATCTCTGGAAAAATATACAGATGGTTCCATGAGGGAGCGAACCTGGTTCCTTTGTTAAGAGAGATGAACACCTAACCTCTATGCCACAGATACACATATGTCACACAGATACACATAGGTCACACAGATACAGTCACACTGATACACATATGTCACACAGATACAGTCACACAGATACACATAGGTCACACAGATACAGTCACACAGATACAGTCACACAGATACACATAGGTCACACAGATACAGTCACACTGATACAAATGTCACACAGATACAGTCACACAGATACACATAGGTCACACAGATACAGTCACACTGATACACATATGTCACACAGATACACGTATGTCACACAGATAGTCACACTGATACACATATGTCACACAGATACACATATACAGTCACACAGATACACATATACAGTTACACAGATACACATAGGTCACACAGATACAGTCACACAGATACACATAGGTCACACAGATACACATAGGTCACACAGATACACATGTCACACAGATACAGTTACACAGATACACATAGGTCACACAGATACACATGTCACACAGATACAGTCACAAAGATACACATATGTCACACAGATACACATAGTTTCATTCAGTCCTTTTGCTCGCAGCAGTGCCAGGTTTGCATAGTCAAAAGAGGCAGTTTAATTCTATCACTGTTGAGAAGCGTCTGGCCGAATGCTTTAGAGTTCCCATGTGGGAGACCAAAAATAACTCAATTTTCTCATTCTTACTTGTAGCATCAGCCAGTTTTCTTTGATTTTGATTTCTTTCTGGAAAGATCTATTTGTTCTCTTCTCTGTCCATGATATATGGATGACTCTTCTGTAACATTTATATTCAAAAGCACATATATGTTTTTTCCACCGCTTGTTTAATGTCCATGAGAAACGTATTTACTTGTCTTAAACAAAATTACTAATGCACAGTTTATTCCTGACCTCTAAACCCCTTGAATTGAAGCAAAACAACACTTAAGTATTCCACTAATCTCGCAAGCTTCTAATCTAATAGCCATCCATCGCAAGCGATGATGACAACAGCCTCAGAAGTGTGCTGATGCACTTCTCTAGTGTGTGCGGAGGTGACTGTAGAGTCCAATCCTTTAACACAATCCCATACCACAGGTGGGGCATACATGATCAAGGTTACACATGTGGGTGTTGTGTGTTCTGTCTTTTAGCACGGCTCATTTTCTCTGTGCTTCAACGGCATGACGATTCTCAGCTATGCGAGTTCCTCTTGCGTTGTTACAGCACCACATTTGGCGATCTTGCGCCATGGATTCCCAGCATGTGATGTCTATATCAAAGCATTTCAGAGACACTTAAAATGCAAGATTTTACATCTTTCTACCAGACTATGTAATTTATTACAAGATTTATCAACAAATCATACTCACAATACATATAGAGAGAAAAAATACACACAATATTTGGACACATTTCAAATGGACTGTTTTGACTTATTCTAACATGGTTAATGGCACTGATTGTCAATGATATCTGCATATTTCTTCACTGGGCAAGTTTCTTTGAAGCTGTCACAATTGGGAACTAATCTCACTTGGGAACTGTCACACTTGGGAACTAATCTCACACTTGGGAACTGTCACATTAAGAACTATCACACTTGGGAACTAATCTCACTTGGGAACTGTCACACTTGGAAACTAATCTCCTTTGGGAACTAATCTCACTTGGGAACTGTCCCCCTTAGGAACTATCACACTTAGGAACTGCACTACTTAGGAACTGTCACACTTAAGAGCTATCACACTTAGGAACTATCACACTTAGGAACTATCACACTTAGGAACTATCACACTCAAGAACTATTACACTTAAAAACGATCACACTTAAGAACTATTACACTTAAGAAATATCACACTTAGGAACTATCATACTCAAGAACTATCACACTTAAGAGCTATCACACTCAAGAACTATCACACTCAAGAACTATCACACTTAGGAACTATCACACTTAAGAACTATTACACTTAAGAACTATCACACTTAGGAACTATCACACTCAAGAACTATCACACTCAAGAACTATCACACTTAGGAACTATCACACTCAAGAACTATTACACTTAGGAACTATCACACTTGGGAACTGCCACACTTAAGAACTATTACACTCAAGAACTATCCCACTTAGGAACTGCCACGCTCAAGAACTATCACACTTGGGAACTGCCACACTTAAGAACTAGCCCACTTAGGAACTGCCACGCTCAAGAACTATCACACTTGGGAACTGCCACACTTAAGAACTATCACACTTGGGAACTGCCACACTTAAGAACTATCACACTTGGGAACTGCCACACTTAAGAACTATCCCACTTAGGAACTATCACACTTAAGAACTATCACACTTGGGAACTGCCACACTTAAGAACTATCCCACTTAGGAACTGCCACGCTCAAGAACTATCACACTTGGGAACTGCCACACTTAAGAACTAGCCCACTTAGGAACTCCCACGCTCAAGAACTATCACACTCAAGAACTATTACACTTAGGAACTATCACACTTAAGAACTATCACACTTGGGAACTGCCACACTTAAGAACTATCCCACTTAGGAACTGCCACGCTCAAGAACTATCACACTTGGGAACTGCCACACTTAAGAACTATCCCACTTAGGAATTGCCACGCTCAAGAACTATCACACTTGGGAACTGCCACACTTAAGAACTAGCCCACTTAGGAACTGCCACGCTCAAGAACTATCACACTTGGGAACTGCCACACTTAAGAACTATCACACTTAGGAACTATCACACTCAAGAACTATCACACTCAAGAACTATCACACTTAGGAACTATCACACTCAAGAACTATCACACTTGGGAACTGCCACACTTAAGAACTATCCCACTTAGGAACTGCCACGCTCAAGAACTATCACACTTGGGAACTGCCACATTTAAGAACTAGCCCACTTAGGAACTGCCACGCTCAAGAACTATCACACTTGGGAACTGCCACAATTAAGAACTATCACACTTGGGAACTGCCACACTTAAGAACTATCACACTTAGGAACTATCACACTCAAAAACTATCACACTCAAGAACTATCACACTTAGGAACTGCCCCCTTAAGAACTATCACACTTGGGAACTGCTACACTTGGGAACAGAAAAATATTTGGATATAATGCAATGAATGTCAATTCATGCTTTGCATACTTCCTTATAAGCTTCACCAACAAGAAGATGGTGATCAGATGAAAGACCTGGAAACATCAATATTATGTTAGTGCACAACATTGAAAGGCTCACTCCATAGGAGAGAATTGATACTGTCGTTTGTCTTCCGATAAAGAATCACATATGGCTAAATAAATATGAATAGGATGGGCGCTTCGATGATGCTAAGAAATGAGGTTGGCTGTGGATGTGTTAGTGAGTTGAGATTGCAAATGCAGGTCTGACTTCCCAGATACTAATACAGTTGTCGGGTCTACATCCCCTGTGCCCGTTCCACTGGTGGTGACTAAAAGTGTGTGTTGAGGTTGTGAATGTTGTTGATGCTGCAACTGCTGCTGAAGCTGCAACTGCTGAGGTTTATCTGTGGATAGGGCTGCCAGGCCTGCCTGACTTACGCTGATGGGAAATGTCAAGGACATGGGTTGCATGGTCAACTTCCCTCCCATGTTCTTTGCTGCCAGATTGAATGTACTTCCAGGTTTGAATAAGGCCTGGCTGGAACACAACTGCGCTGCAGGAACAGAAGGAATAGAAACTGTGACAGACGGAGCTGCTTGTAAAACGTTACTGAGATTTAGGTCCTGCTGGTGTTGAGTTTTGCTGATCTGCTGGTGGTGATGGTAGTGATGATGTGACTTGGAAGATGAGGAATGGTGGTGACGTTGACTGTTGCTGCCAGATTTATCTGATGAGAAATAATGTAAATAGTGTTATTAACATTGAATGTGGCACAGATGAAGATGTTAGGGGTAGAATACAAACAGCAAGATCAAAATCACAGAAATCAGATGCGCTACTTGTAGGTGCATAACTGGCACAACGTACAACCACTCTTATGCTCAGATCACATAGAAAACACAAAGAGTGGTTCAACTAGTGGTCAATATGGTGCGTTCAAAGAAGAAGAAGTATTACATAAACAAGGAAAAATAAATGATTAAACAAGAAAAATGACAACACTCAGTTTCAACCATAGGCCTTTATCAAGAACTCATTAACAAACACGAAATACTAAATGAATTAAAACATAAATCTAAAGTAAGTATTGAATGATCTGAGCTTATTTCAGTTTCAGTTTGGAATACCTTCATTGCACTCTGGACATGTCCATAGGTGCTCCAGTCTCCTTCGCAATATCTCTAACAGCGTCCAGCAACTGACCGTACCAGTTGGATTTTAATTGATGAGCCTACTCATTTATCTATTGTACTGTTCTTTTCTTGCTACTCCAATCTTCAATCCCAGCTCTTGCAATCTAGTAGTTGATGTGAATTGGTTTAAATAAAAATCTTCTTTGCTGCCACTACATAAGAGCGTTCAAAATGTCAGCTCTATCCATTTGACCTTATTACTCCTGTCTGGACGAGGAGTATCTGGTCGAATGGATTAGGGCGCTGCTCAAATGCGGTAGACCCGTGTTCAATTCACGATATTCCTAGGGATGCTATCCTAGTAAATAAAAATCAGTGCAGAAATCATATGTGCTGGCATCCTTGTAGGCATATAACTGGCACAATGTACAATCACTCTTAGGCTCAGATCACATACAAATCACACAGATTGGTTGACAAGTGGTCGATATGGAGCGTTAGAAGAAGAATTCACGATATGGCCAATGATTTTTTTCTGCTATGGGCATAAATGAAAAATCCTAGCCTGAACAGCTTTGCGGCGACTGCACTAGTCATGCAGGCATTAAATTCCTCAGGCTCTCATCCCACCTGACTACACCGCTCTAAAAAGCGGTACTACAGACAGTAATGTTAGTTTGTTTTTGTTACTCCTGGGCAGTCTCTTGAAGAAATATAATCATTTATTTTTTCTGGCGTATATAATACTGTCATATACATATCTTTTGCCTATATTGCCCATTTATTCAGTATTATCGCAGCATCCACACGGTTTTCTCCACCAGATCTAATATGATCACCTCAGATCTGTAGGTTTCCATACATCGCCACAACAGTTGAACTGAAAGTCAGCACTGTGGAGATCCATGATTGTCTACACCAGTTGGCATGGCATGGCTCATCATGATGATGATTTTCTTTAATTTTTTACCGTACAATTCTTATAAAGGTCTTCTTCTTTGTATGCTCCCTATCGACCACTTGTTAACCCCTCTTTGTGATCTGTATGTGATCTGAGCCTAAGAGTGATTGTTCATTGTGCCAGTTATGCGTCTACAAGTAGGAAAACACATCCGATTTCTGCTACGCTTTTTATTTACTAGGATAGCTTTAGAAAGCCCCTACATCAGTCACCTCTTGCGACACGCCTTGTAGGTCACAGCGTTAGTATTCTTTGCTCCCCTTGACAACACACAGACGCTTATAAAGGTAACAAGTTTCTCAAAACAAAAAAATATTTTTAAAATGTTAATTACTGGAGAACTCCTACCATGTAGCGATTGTGATACTCCGTTGACTAATGTGGAAGAATTGACTATTGAAGGCGAATCCTGCAAACAAATTAATTGGAAATTAGAAATGCTGGTCAAAATAATAATTAACTCTCTATCTCTTTCTTTCACGATCACCGCTTAGACTGATGTACCAGATTTCCCCATAAATTCTTATTTATGTGAAAATCTGATTCATGTAGCCTTAGCTGGGGTGTGTTTCGTCACATCTTTAGCGTCATGTGGAGCTCTGTTGCTTATCCTTCGGCGATGTGTCTGGTTTTAACCAGTGTTTACTGAGCTCACTTCGGTTGTCCCCAGCCGACCTGCAAGGTCATCATCATCAAGGTGCGTATCCTTTATAGGACGTTGCTCTCTTTGCAGCACATCTGAAATTCACGCTGTCTCTTGCCAGTTCACCCACTTCGTCGATGGTCATGTTCATGGTTTCTTTAATATCTTGTAGCCATCTTCTTCTTGGTCTGCCTCTGCGTCCTGGGACCCTGCCCTCAGTATTGTTCTTTCCAGGCCATCGTGACGCTTGATGTGACCAAAGTATGTAATTTTTCTGTTATAGTATGTTGTTTATCAGCCAATTCTCTTTAACATTTAGTTCTTTCAGGACGTGTGTTCTTTCTTTTTTCTGTCCATGGTATTCGTACCTGCAAGGTAGCAGGTTATAATTAACACTCAAAATTGTATGTGCAGTTGTGCCTCCCACCTTCAATTAACTAGTGACCAGAGCATAATCAAAAATGATCAAATGTTGGATCCTAACCTTTATTTAGATTGTAAATGCATTTCTTCTTCTTCACTCTCCAACTCCCAATGGAGCACAGGTCTTTAGCAAACTTCTTCCAGTTCTTCATCTCTCCTGTCATCTCTTCTAATTCTTTCAATGTTTTACCTATCCTTTTTATATCAGTTTCCAGCTCTCTTGTCCAGGTATGTCTAGGCCTTCCCCTACTCCTCTTTCCCTCCAGATTACAAAAAAGTGTCTGTCTTGCAATGCTTCCAGTTGGTCTTCTCAATGTGTGTCCTATCCATCATCAGCGTCTCTTCCTTAGCTCTTTCTTCACTTGTACCTGCTTAGTTCTTTCTCTGAGTTCCTTGTTTGTAATCTTATCATACCATCTCAGTCCCTCTATTCTACGTAAACATCCATTTATGAAGGTCTGTAGTTTTCTGGTGGTTTCTTTTTTTGTCTTCCATGTTTCCGAGCCATAGAACAGCACCGACTTCACATTTGATTGAAAGATTCTCAGCTTTGTATTTGTTTTGATCTCCTTTGACTTCCATATCTTACTCAATGCATTTAGGTTGCCAAAAAATGTAATAAATGCTGTGAAACATAAAAAAATGAGAACCTGTTTTTTTATACTGGAGGTATACTGGAGGTATACTGGAGAACATGGTTTTAGTTCCATAAGGCCATCTTTTCCAGACAGATCTCTCCCCATTTTTTGCATCCTGCTTTCAACTCCCGCCTCCAGGTGTTCCTGGGTCATTGCTTACTTCTGTTACCCAGGGGGTTCCATCGGAGGGCTTTCTCGTAATGCTGTTAGGAAGTCTCAGCGTGTGTCCTATCCATCACCATCTTCTACAACTAAATGCTTGTTTAACCTGCCGTTGTCCTGCTCTATCCCACAGTTCCCTGTTTGTGATCATGTGTGTGATCCATCAAAGATGGAATATCCCGTGCAGGCATCTATTGATAAATGTCTGCTACTATTTAGTGTTCCCCTTGAGATGAAGTGTCTACGCAGAATGCTGGGTGTAACAAGAGACCGGTTGAGAAATGAAGACATCAGGAAAAAGTGGGTACAACATCAGTACTAGACTTCATCAAGAAACAACAAATTAAATGGTTCGGTCACGTAAGCAGATTACCATCAGACAGTGCACCCCAAAGAGCAATGCTGCTCCGATACAATGGGTACAAAGCAAAAGGCCAGCCACGCAAAAAGATGGACCTCAGAGATAACAGAGGCGACGAAAGAGACTATCTACGAAGCGCATACTAGGCCCGTTTTAGAAATCTCTTCTTGACCTGACGCTGTGAGGCATACAGGATTCGAGAAAGAAAGAAAGAAGACTATTTAGTGTTCCCCTTAGTTGTTCTCCATGTCTCTTCTTTACACAGAAGGACAGCCTTGACATTTGGGTTCAATATCATTATCTTAGTTTTATTACTGTCTATTCTTGAGCTCCTAGAGGGTAGGCGAAAGCGTGGAAGACCCAAGATGACCTGGAGGAGAACGATAGAGCAAGAACTGAAGGAAATGAATCATAGCTGGAACACAATACAGAGGAAGGCCATGAACAGGGAAGAATGGTGTATGTTTGTTGCTGCCCTAAACGCCAAGGACGTAACAGGCTAAAGAGAGATTCTTGAGCTCCATTGTTCAACCTTTTCTTTTTCTTCGAATGCTACATATCAACCACTTGTTATCCACTCTTTGTGATTTGTATATGATCCGCGCCTAAGAGCGATTGTATGGTGTGCCAGTTATGCACCTACAAGTAGGCCAGAACATCTGATTTCTACTACGCTTTTTATTTACTGGGTAGCTTCCCTAGGCCCCTACCTCAGTCGCCTCTTATGACATGCCTTGCAGGTTGCAGTGTTACTAATTTTTGCTTCCCTTGTGGACCCCGGCAACACACAGGCACATTGTTCAACAAAATAAATAAGCATAAATAGAAAAGCAAAAGACCTACCGTACATAAGACTTGTGTAGGGTTACCTGTCACCATGGCACTGTTGGTATTGGCTGTGGAGGATGCAATGGCCACTAGAGTTGGAGTTGTGCCTGCTGCTGCTAATGTTAGCATAGCATCTTGCAGTCTTCCACCATCCATAAGGACAGCAGTTGACTGCAGAGACCCTGACGTAATGACACTGCTAGTAGGAATAAGTTTAAATCCTTCCAAGGCACTAGTTGAGAATTTAGCTTCAGGACTGACAAATGTTGGATGTGATTTGGAAACTGAGCAGCGGCTTCGTTTTGTTGGCCTTGATGTTGAACTTGCTAAATTAATTCCAAAAGCGGTATTTGATGGTGAGCTGTTTGGTCTGTTGGAGGGGAAACTGTTGAGAAATATGGTCTGCCCCTGACCTGCTGCCAATTCTGTAAGCTGCGCACCAGTAATGTTTACATACTGCCCATTGACAAGAGATGGGTCCAGTCCTGTCAATACTAAGTTGAAGTCTTTGAAAATATTGTTGTTCTTGTGGGCTGTGATGGACGAAGCACCGATTGTTGAAGTAGTAAACTTAGCTGTGCCCAGCGTGGATGTAGTCCGCTGGTTCGCCAAGCTAACACTTGGAATGGCTATCAAGTTCCCTGTCTGGTGACTATTTAAACTAGTTGGTGTAATTATACCTACTAACCCTGTTTGATGACCAACTGTATTAGCTGATGACACTGATAATGAAACTGCAGGACTCAGTGGTAAGACCCCATTACCACTAGCCACGAGTTGACCATTTGAGCTTCCACTTCGTTTTCTACTGTTTGGGTTCGTAACTGGAAGTGATGAAAGGATGGGGACGGGAGGCAGACGGACTACAAGATGTTGTACCATCCCAAGATTTAATTGGCCAATTTAGAGCAAGTCCTGATGGAGATAATGATGATACTTCTATGGGCATAGCACATAATGTTGATAACGTCGAAGCTGATAAAGACAACGAAGTTGCCACAGTTTCAGAACAAAGTGTTATAGGCTGGTTACTGGCTAACGAGGCTGCCACTGGTGACATGGGTAATTTTGATTTAGGTTTGATAGTTGGCCTCAATGTGTTGACCAGAGTGGGGCTGAGACTGAGAGAACCTCCACCGCTGGTATCCACCAAGTTAAACTCATATGGATCTTGAGTGCTGCTAATTACTTGAGACTCTTTTGGCAAATTGGATTCTACACACAGTTTTCTGAGGAATACAAAAATACAAATAAAAACTGGAATGAAAATGAAAATCGTCGCATATCCTTTACAGGACCTCGACATCAACCACAATAAACGAGTTGATTTTCTAGACACCAATTATATGTTCAGTAGTTTTCCATACCAGATTCAGGAGAAGTGATAAAATCAGAAATATCTTTTCAACCACTAGTGACAACTGTTATAAGAAAGAGAAGATGGAGATATGTTGGACACATCTTGAGAAGAAATGATCAAAGAATATCAAAGTAGGCATTGAAGTGAAATGCAAAGGGTTCAAGAAAGAGAGGATGACCTAAGGAGACCCTGAAACAAACTTTGCTGAGAGAGGCAAGAAATATCGGTCTCAGTTTCATGGAGGAGATTGAGCGAGCTGCCCAGGATAGAGCGGTATGGAGAAATTGCTTGCAGGCCCTATGTAACGTATAATGGTACGAGAGGAATTATTAACAAAATATTACAGCTTCCCGCGCATACACATTTTTGTCCAGTCGGATAATATGCACACACTGGCTGAAATTTAGATTTACCAGTTTTACATGTTGCAGGGATTTGTTTAACGGGGCCAAATTTACTTTTGTCCTCAGCGCAAACAACACACATTAAGAAAAGTTTGTAATTTGGTTGACAAACATGAATACAAACAGATTTTATATAAACAGATAAAGGGGATCTCCATGACTGAGTGGTTACATCCTTTGCCTTGTGAGTCAAAGGTTCGAATCCGAACCACACCGTTCTGTTTACGAGTGCAGTTTTTTTCCAGAGACCCCTAGGATTGTTGCAGGAACTACAGAGTTTGTGCAATACTCTCAACAGGTGGTGTGTCGTTTTAGGAGATGGACCCAACCATATGGGTAAAACCCGTGCAATGAAGTCAATTCTTCTGGATTTAAAACCCGTTTTAAAAAAGATAAATCACAGTTACTATACTGTTACTCACTTGTGTGGGGGAGGATGTAGCTGTCGTTCTAATGCACTAAGTAACGCAGCCCTAACATAATCCATTTTTCTTGAGAACAGGAGACAGCTCTTATCATTAAGACGACCACCGAAATGGTTACTCTGTGGACAACAAGCAGCAACAGTAATTATAATTGAAATATATATAATTTTTAAATAGACATAAAATAATAATAATTCCCCTTGTACCGTTATATGTTACATAGGGCCTGCAAGCAATTTCTCCATACCGCTCTATCCTGGGCAACTCGCTCAATCTCCTCCATGGAACTGAGACTGATATTTCTTGCCTCTCTCAGCAAAGTTCGTTTCAGGGTCTCCTTAGGTCATCCTCTTTCTTGAACCCTTTGCATTCTACTTCAGTGCCTGCTTTGATATTCTTTGATCATTTCTTCTCAAGGTGTGTCCAACATACCTCCATCTTCTCTTTCTTATAACAGTTGTCATTAGTGGTTGACCATACACTTCTCCTGAATTCGTTCCATTTTATGTTCATTATTTTTTGTAGACATCTATTTTCAAATGCATTCAACGTGCTTTCTATGTCTTTAGTCATTTTCCAACTCTCGCTGGCATATGTTAGAATTGATACAACATCTGAATCGAAATTCGTAATTTAGTTTTAATACTCTATAACTTGCAGTTCCATATTTTATTTAGTCTTTTAAATAAACATATATAGCATATATATATAATAGACATATATATATGTATATACCTGCAGCAACTATGGCAAGGATTGCCAGTCCAGAATAGGCCATTACAGCCAGAAGAAACATTGTGATTCAGCGAGAACATATAACGTGACGCAAGACCTATTGTCTCCTGAGACAAAGAGGCCAATGATGATATATATATATATATATATATATATATATATATATATATATATATATATATATATATATATATATATATATATATATATTTAGGTCACTGATACAAAAATATTGGAAGAGCTACAAAAGCCACACACAGAAAGAAACATTTCCAAACATGGTTAAAATCTAAAAACCATAACGACTGGGTATAATACCGTCTAGCCAGAAGAGAGGTGAAACGAATAGTCAAGAAAGAGAATGACAACTCTTGGTGCAAATATGGAGAACATCTAACAGACTTATGTAGAACAAAACCAAGAGCAATTTTTAAGAGTGTCAAAGCAATGAGAGTGTGAGACGATAGCTACAACCCTAACACTATCATAAACAATAAGGAAGGAACACCATTACTCAACAGACAAGATAGAATGACCAGATGGAAGGAATATTTTTAAGAACTTTACAACCCAAATAAAGTAACAGAATAGATATACACAACAAAGGAAAATGAAACAGAACCATATATATTGAACCAAGAAGCAACCTGCTGCCTTGCAGGTCGGCTGGGGACAGTCAAAGGCTGACGGAGAGCGAACCCAGTAAACGCTGGCTTGTCCGAGTGGTTACCGGGCCCAAATTTGGGGTGTAAAGAATAGAACCACTGTTACCTGCCACGCATGTCGTAAGAGACGACTAAGGAGGTTTGTTGAAATCGGATGCACATGTCCTAAACGTGTAGAAGTCTATGCGTTTAGGGCCTACCAAACCAATGTGCAACGTATACATGTTCTTGGCAAAGATCAAACACATCACAAAGAGTGATTAAAATTGGTCGTAAAGAACGAACACAAAGAAGAAGAAGAAACGCTGGCTAAAACCGGACACAGTGTTGCATGCCCCGAACTCCCAATATAGCAGTCTGAGATTATTTTGTCATTATTTTTCGGTATTTGATAATACATTGTGTACAAATGTGACGTCAAACACAATGCACTTGTTCTACGTGGTTTTGCGAGATGACAGACACTTTTGTGTGATTTTATTTTGATACTAATAAGGTAATTATAGTCTGTCCATTAATTCGTGAGCACGTTTGAAATTGATTTTCTCGAAAACTACCTGTTGGATCTCAGTGATTTTTGCAAGCAGCCTTAGAATATCCATGACGCTAGAGAAATATTTTTTCCAAGAAAATTTGATGTAGTTTGAAGTATTTCTTCTTCAGGTTATATTAAAATCAACCTCACCGGATTGTACACAATAGTACCAGATCTACGGTACACAGACGCGTTGTTCTAATAATACATTATGGTAACATTGAAATATCGTGAGTAAACAACAATTTCACGGGAATTCCTGTGCACCGAACCCAGTCGACTTTGAAAGCGGAAAGCATATGACGTTATAATTGGGATACCGTTGTATAGTTATAGGTGTATCTCGCTATTTGTATGAAGCTATTGTATCATATTTGTTGGCTTATCAAAACTGACATTGATATCACATTCATAATGAGTCTGAAGTGCACATTTATAACAATGCAGAAGGTTACAGTTTTACTATACCAACACTTCGTAGGGAATCTAAGAGAGGTCATCTATATTGCGATATTCATAACCCTGAGAAACGAACGCAACTGGCGCTTGGTCTGAATAGAGAATCCTTTTCCCGATCGATTAAACAGGACACAAAGTGCACTAATGTCAAGCAAGGAAGGAAAAGAACAATTGACGACTTTGACATAGATGTCATAAGACGGGAGCTCTTGAAAATGTTTGCGACAAATCAACTTGTTACTCTCAGGAAACTGAAATTAAAACTGCAATCAGATTGCAGCATAGATATTTCTAAAAGTACTCTATGGAAAATTGTAAGAGCCGCCGGCTTCACCTTCAGAAAACTATAGGCGGCAGGAATATTATTTGTGAAAAACCACATTTAATTGCTGCGCAAAGTAAATACCTGAGGCAGATCCGTGAGCGGCGGAGGCAAGGCTATGATATTGTATATTTGGACGAATCCTGGGTCAATGCTCACCACACCAATGCTAAAGAATGGCAATCAGTAGACGGTGAACAGAAAAGAAAAATACCAAGCAGCAAAGGCCAGCGTATTATACTAACACATGCAGGAAGCAGTGAAGAAGGTCTTGTCCATGACGCTGGACTTATTTTCCAATCAAAAGTACCGACGGTAGGGACTACCACACATAAATGAATGGACATATTTTCAGGCACTGGATGGAGAAAGATCTACTTCCAATTCTAAACAGACCATCATGCTTGGTAATGGATAATGCATCCTATCACAACGCAGTATCAGCGGAAGACAAAGTACCAACTGCATCAAATACAAAAGATCAAATTAGGACTTGGCTTGCTAAGGAAAATGTCAGCTTCGATGATACATATTTGAAACCCGAGTTGTTGCACCTGGTGAGGATGACAAATAAGACAAAGGTGTTTCATATTGACAAAATCATTGGAATACGGCCACACGTCTTTGCGACTACCTCCATATCATGCTCACCTCAATCCAATAGAGCTTGTCTGGGCTAAAGTAAAAGGGCAAGTTCCCGAACAGAACAGGACGTTTAAAATGTGTGATGTTGAAGTTCAACAGGTAGTTTTCACTGAGTATTGGATCACTGAATATTGGATCACTGAGATCCAACAGGTAGTTTTCGAGAAAATCAATTTAAAACGTGCTCACTAATTAATGGACAGACTATAGTTAAGTATTTTCATGTTGAAAAAATGTTCTAAATTTTTCGGAAATGGACACTCTAAAAGTATAACAACAGAGCAAGCTGTTGAAGTTGTTTTGAATGAATCAAAAGATAAATTAGACTTAGAATGGGATTATTCTGATAAGATATATAAGATATATGGGAGTATAGAGAGTGAATTAGACGATCGTTTAGACAAGGAAGAAATGTTTCAATCGATTAATATTCAAGCTATATATGTTCAATCTGGAAAAAATATGTAGATACGAGAGTATTTGTGGCCGTGCTCCCATATTAAATCAAATAAATTTTAAGGTTAGTATTCTGCAAATAGATAATAAGCATAAATAACGGAGATGATGGGGTAAGTCAATAACAAATTATAGAACACTAAATTATCATGTTTTAATATAACTCTAATATGGGTTGTTTTTGCTCAGGAGCCCCAGGGAAGGGATTTTTAAGGTACAGGCGGCCAGGGTTCAAAGGGTTAAAGCTACCACCCCTACGCTTAACAACAAGAGCGGACAAATTCCATCACCCACCTGGGGAAAGACAATAGACCTGTTTTTTTATTAAAATAATAAGTAATAGAGCTACTGCTGTTTGATTTATTTAAAAAACTAAGAGTTATATAATAAATAAATAAATATATATCATCAAGGTGTGTATCCGTAAAAAGGACGTTTCTCTCTTTGCAGCGCATCTGAAATTCACTCTGTCTCTAGCAAGTTCACCCGCTTCGTCGATGATCATATTCATGGTTTCTTTAATATCTTGTAGCCATCTTCTTCTTGGTCTGCTTCTGTGTCCTGGGACCCTGCCCTCTAATATTGTTTTCTCCAGATCATCGTGACGCTTGATGTGACCAAAGTATCTAATTTTTCTGTATAGTATGTTGTTTATCAGCCAATTGTTTTTAACATTCAGTTCTTTCAGGACATCAGTGTTCTTTCTTTTTCTGTCCATGGTATTCATAGGATCTTTCTGTAGCATTTAGTTTTGAAGAACTGGACTTTCGTTCTTGTTGTTTGTGTAATGGTCCATGATTCACAACCATAGGTAGCCACTGGGAAAATGCATGTTCTCAATATTTTTAATTTTATTATTTTGCTGGTGCTATGCCACATGTTCTTCATTGTGTTTAGCTTTTTGATTGCTATTGTAAATCTTCTTGTATGTGTGTGTGTATATATATATATGTTTCTTATTTCATTACGTAAATAAAATAACAAAAGGTTACTAACAGCCATAGGTCTGGGATGATGGGAGAAAAAATGTGTATCCAGTTTAGAGTCCTGGTTTCCTGAATGTGACCGTTCTGTAGGTGCTGATGATAGCCTTGAGGAAGATTCTAACAGAGTTGCAGCTATCTCTTCTTTGACTGTAATAGCTGGAGGCAGCACTGCTGAAGATGTGAATCTGCAAAGGAACAGGATAATGATAGACGTATAAATTTGTTTTTATTATAATCTACTTGCTGGTTACTAGAATGAGGTCACAGCACACCAGGCTGACCCATAGATGTCTCCCAGCAGGGGTGGAAGGGTATGCATGCTTATAGTTTCCGTTACTTGATGGATAAACGCGTAAAATCAAAATACTGTTGTTTAACAAAATACAATAACAATATACAGCGATGTTTCGACCAAAAAGGTCTTTATCAAGCAAAGGATACAACAGAAGCGAAGACATTCAGACTTCTTATACAGCAGATGTAACACATTATATGGTCTTTTTCGTCTTTACAGATGGTCAGTTGGCAAGTGTTTTACTATGACAATCTCTGGGTTTTCACTTTTCTCTCTTGTCTTTCAGCTCATACATAAGTCTCTTCTCAAAAGACTGCGCACATGCGTAATATCGCTTTCCACACAACTCTGTAATCAGTTTTTCTCATGTGCTGGAACCTATTGAAAAGATTTTCATTGAGGCCTTGCAGACATCTTTATATCTGAACAGTAGTCTGCCCTGGTGCCTCTTCCCCTTTGAAAGTTCACAGAAAAACATTTGTTTTGGTATGCGACAAGTTTCCATTCTCCTCACATGCCTCAACCATCTTAGTCGTCCACTGCTGAGCATGCACATGATGGAAGGCAGGTTTGCACATATACAGCCAGATAAACAATCCCTAATGGCCCTAACATGAAAATTTGGGACTAAAAACGAAAAAAATGTGAAAAACTATAAATGAAAAAAAAGATCAAATATATACATAGCATATGTACATTTAACATATATTATGGAGTATTTATGCTTCATATTGTTGGATACACCTTGAGGAGAAATGATCAACGAATATCAAAGCAGGCATTGAAGTGGGATGCAAAGGGTTCAAGAAAGAGAGGTCGACCTAAGGAGACCCTGAAACGAACTTTGCTGAGAGAGGCAAGAAATATCGGCCTCAGTTCCATGGATGAGATTGAGCGAGTTGCCCAGGATAGAGCGGTATGGAGAAGTAACTTGCAGGCCCTATGTAACGTATAATGGTACGAGAGGAATTATTATATTATATTATGCTTCATATTCATTATCCAATAGATTGTTCTTGCACCACTGCTACTTATTTTTACTGCAGTCTTGCTTTTATATCTCTCAATGGATAAACACAATCCACATTCTACTCTTCAGAAATCCATTTCTACTTGTACAAAGTGCGATTCTAAACTTCACAACTCACTGTATAGATTTAACATGAGTTTCAGTTTTCTCATATAAAAGGTCAGTGAGCAAACTGAAGATCTTCCCCTCTATCTACAACTCCCTGACGATCAGCGCTGTTGATGCAGATCTATCTGCTCTTCTCTGTACAGACAATCACCAGTCAGCTCAACTTAAAATAAATCTATATTTCCTGAGTTAGGAGAAAATACTGAATAGAATCAATGCTAATTGCTTTTTTCTGGTCATATTAGTACTCAGCCCCTCTCAGCTGGTGGGACATTAGTTGAAAGTATCAAAGTCACATATTTCGGACACATCAAACGACATGAGTGCCTAGAAATCATATCAATAATTCCAACTCTGACAGCCAACAAGTGGTAATTTTCACAGATGTACTATCTGTTTTGCAAGCCCTACAGAGTAACCATCCATCCCTGAGAAGAGAGCTCAGAAAGATTTCTACCAACAAAAGAGTTACACTCCAGTGGGTATCATCACACGGTGGGGTGCGAGGTAACGAGAAGGCAGACAAACTTGCTAAAAGGGAGCAGAATGTGAACAAATAGATAACGAAATCACATACTTTGAAAAAAAAGCTACTGAGGACATTAGAAAAGAACTGAAACCATCCAACGATGACTACCACACACTTGACAGACAAGGACAAGCTATCATCTTCCGACTCAGGATAGATCATAACAGACTGAACAAACACCTACACAGTCTACTACCGTCCCCATACCTCTGTGCCCCCTGTGGCACTGTTGATCAAACCACAGAATATGTCCTGCAAGACTGTCCCTTGTATGTCCTCCCTAGAAAGTAATGCTGGCCCTACAATACAACTCTACATTCAAAACTACATGGCACCAGAGATGAGTTCCAAACAGTAGACTTTATCATAAGAAAGCGTCTAATGGTATAATCATCACAATAGCGATCGAAAGAAGGAGAAGAAGAAGGGCCTAGAAAAAATAATTTTGAAGGGAATGGTGCCTGGAAGAAGAATGAGAGGAAGACCTAGAAGACGATGGGTGCAAGATGTCACTGACGATCTGAGAATGACTGCTGCTGACGCAGGTCAACTTGCACAGAACAGATAGTTTTTCAGGACTGCTGTCATGGAAGCCAAGTTCCGGAAGGGACAAGCTATTTGATGATGATCAAAGTCACAGTACTTACACAGTAGTTCTGATGATGATTCAGTGACAATCAAATGTACCAGGATTTGAACCTTCGCCTTCTTGTTCTTTCAACATCAAAAAATTTATGATCAACAAAGCAAAGTACAGTCTTCCAAATGAGAACAAACAGAGCTCATAAACTTGAAGAAACATTTAAATAAACTAATGCACTATCATGGCATTGAAGTGGAATGCAAAGGGTTCAAGAAAGAGAGGATGACCTAAGGAGACCATGAAACGAACTTTGCTGAGAGAGGCAAGAAATATCCATCTCAGTTCCATGGAGGAGATTGAGCGAGTTGCCCAGGATAGAGCGTTATGGAGAAATTGCTTGCAAGCCGTAAACAACGTATAACAGTATGAGAGGAATTATTATTATTATTATTAATGCACTCTCATGATTGAAGGAATGATTTAATGTACTTGTCCACATGCTGTTCCGACACCTAATTTACCAACACACAAAAAACTAACCTTTGAAACACATTTGAAACTGCGTGCGGTTTGACAAAAGGAGTGACAGTTGTAGACATCAAGTTGGAAGGTATCAATGTCTTAGTGTTCCCTGTAACAGCTGGGTAGCCATGCTGCGATATCACAGACGTCATTTGTTGCTTCAAGGCTTTTAAGGCAGAGTTGATTGTCGCAGGTGAGACTAGGACTCTGTTTGCAGTAGCAGCCGCGTTCTTGATTTCAGCCTTGGCTTTCAACAGGGCTTCTTTTGCTGCCTTGTGTTCTTTCAGTAAGTTATCAAAGGATTTACTTCTCCCTGGAACTGCCCGTCTTAATGATAAAGCATGTGTCTAAGATGGATGAGACATACAAGGTTAATTAATGGCCTGATAATGAGATATACAAGGTTAATTAATGATCTGATGAGATATTGCAAACCGTGGCATATTCCTTACAGGACATAGCCATCAACCACAGTATGCGAGTCATTGATTTTCTAGGCACCACTTATATGTTCAGTAGTTTGCCATTGCTTTCTGAATGGCAAGGTCTATTTTTACCTTCGTAAAAATCCCATGTAAATAATTTGAACCCAGGTACGCTTTGGCGGCCATCAAGCTCACTACCGCTTATGCTACAGGCGCTCACAATGAGATATACAAGGTTAATTAATGCCCCGATAATACATATACAAGGTTAAATAATGATCTGATAATGAGATATACAAGGTTAATTAATGATCCTCTAATGAAATATACAAGGTTAATTAATTATCTTGAAATGAGATATACACAAGGTTAATTAATGATCTGATAACGAGTTATACAGATTAATTAATGATCCGATAACAAGGTATACAGGTTAATTAATGATCTGATGAGATATACAAAGTTAATTAATGGTCTGATCATGATATATACAAGCAAGATTAATTAATGATCTGATGAGACATACAAGGTTAATTAATGATCTGTTAATAAGACATACAAGGTTAATTAATTATCTGTTAATGAGACATGAAAATGAAAATCATGGCATATCCTAAAGGACGTAGCCATCAACTACAGTAAACGAGTCGTTGATTTTCTAGGCACCACTTATACATTCAGTAGTTTGCCATTGCTTTCTGAACGGTGGCGCCATCGTCCTTTTGTTAAAATCAACGGAAACAATTTGCAAGCAAACTGTCCACAGCTTGATTCGAACTCAGAACGTCGGGGAGACATACAAGGTTAATTAATGATCTGATAATGAGACATACAAGGTTAATTAATGATCTGATGAGACAAGGATCTGAGGCAGAACCTTGCTTGAATTGCATTGAGAAACAAAGTCACTAACATCAGCATAGGAAAGAAAGTTGAGACAGAACCTTGCTTGAATTACATTGAGAAACAAAGAATGAAGTGCTTTGGTCACTTCTTAAGAATGCACCCAAACTCCACAGCAGTATACAGTCTTCTACAACAGAACATCAGGCGAGAGGAAGACCACGAAAAATATGATTAGACAGCATAGCAGAATCCTGTGAAAGAGCAAAAATAATCACCCAAGCCACCAGAACAGCGCAAGACAAAAACAGAAAACCAAGACACTGGGCAACAACCTGTCAACAGTTTGACGACAAAAGAAGTAAGAGAGATGAGACATACAAGTTTAATTGATGATCTGATGAGACATACAGGACATCCGCCGTCTCACATTTCACAGATGCTTACCTTGCATGTGAGAGATCGTGTACACTGCTTGCCTGTCTCAGAGAACATCACTCCACAATGTTTGTTCGCATCATATTCACGGTCTGAAATTTAAACTTGTGAATTCTGATAAACTTCAAAAAGGTCTAACATTACTTTTGTCTATATTAAAAATAATCCTGTCTTTATTGCTTGTAATACCACTTTTTCTGGGCAATTGACGCTCATCAGCCTGGGAGGGCAGGTCTACGAGTCGCTGCCCTGAAAGACAATAGCAACCTGCTGCCTTGTGAGTTTTGACTGGGGACAGCAAAAGGCTAACAGAGAGCGAACCCAGTAAACGCTGGTTGAAACCAAACACACCACCGAAAGATAAGCACTTGAGCTCCAATTGGTACTGAAGGCTGTGCATGTACATCTCGTTCTGGTGTTTGGCTGTTTATATATCACAATAGAATGATAAAAACGGCTTAAGAACGATTAGTAGAGAGAGATACCACTTTTAGGGCGGTGTGTGACAGAGGGGACATGTGTCTGTTGAATTTAATGGTCACATGACTAGTGCAGTCGCCGCGAAACAGTTTAGGTTAAGATATTTTTTATGCCCGCCAGGAAAAAGGCCTTGGTCATACTAGGGATTAAACCTGGATCTCCCGCATGGGAGCCCGCCTTCTAATCCATTCTGCCAGATGCTCCACTTTGTCTGAATTAAACCAACTAAATTAGTAGTTCTCATAACCATTTATAATACGGTCACACCAACAAGCTCTGAAATACATTTACAAAATCTCACATTACTTTTTATTTCCTCCAATCCTGTTTTGTCTCACGGCATCAGGATAAGAAGAGAGTTCTAGAATGGGCTTTTGTGTGCATTTAAAAAAACAGTGTTTTTCATCGCCTCTGTTATCTCTAAGATCCACTTTTGTGTGGACAGCCTTTTGCTTTGCATCCATTGTATCGGAGTAGCATTGCTCTTTGAGGTGTACTGTCTGTTGGTAATCTGCTTACGTGGCTTAATTATTCCTTCTTCTTCATCTTGCGTTCGCCCACTATGAATTCAGGCGTAGCCAGGGCGCCACGTAAGGTGTTTCTGACTGATTTTTTTGTGAAAGCATGCTTTCCTTTTTATTAGTGTCCCCTGCCATACAGGCGTGACTTCAGAAGTGCTGAACTGTTTAATTTGTTGTTTCTTGATGAAGTTCAGTACTGATGTTGTACCCACTTTTTAAATGATTCATTTCTACACCGGTCTCTTCTGGATACTCGCAGCATTCTGCATAGACACTTCATCTCTGTCGTGACTAGTTTTATTCTATCGTTTGATGTCAGTGTCCAGGTTTGGCTGGCACTGATAGCATAATGTGGGAGAAAGATTGTGTTGTATAATACTCTTTTTGTGTTCATGGTGACATGCTTGAATTTCAAAATTGGCGCCATTTGTTTTATGATTTCATTTACTTTATTGCATCTATGTTAGATTTCGTTATTTATTCTTCCATTTGCTGAAAAAATGCTTCCTAGGTATAATCGATATAGTGAGAGACTGCAGTAAAACTAGGTAAAATGGCGAAACATGTAATAACAAAGTACTGTAGTTTTATAAAATAAAAAAACAATGAAAATACATGGCAACGTTTCGACCAAAAGGCCTTTATCAATAATCGATACAATAGGACTGACGAATTTAACAGCAAACTACATATAGACTACGACAGAGATTTCAACGATCCTAAAACGGTCCTAGGTGTATATAAAGTCTTAAAAAATTATATGCAACAATTATATACGGAACATAAAATTAATGATATTTTCATACCTTTGCAAGGCAAAAATTTGCGTTCTTTTTGATCCTTAGGCACTTTAATGTTCTTTATACCTGGCACAGGACGTCCAGTTACTGTACTTGTTGACCCTATTGTCATAATTGGGGCAATCATTACAGGTTTTGATAGTGATACCGCATTCACAAAAGTAGTCACATTTCTTGAGCTAAGCGGGGTATCTGTTGATGTTTTAGTAACTGCTATTAACATTGGATTTGAGATCACAGGAGAGGAAGAAGTAGTCGTTGATGCTGACGATGATGTTGTCAGAGAAATGGCAGACTTGATGGAGCCGTTCACTAAAGTTGATATTTTTGTGGAGTCGAGGTTTAATATATTTTTTGAAAGCTCAGATGGGGATGGTGCAGGTTCGTGTTGCTTTACTATAGATTTGCATGAAGATAATGATGCCACTGATGATGATGATGATGAGCTGGACAGTTTTTCCATTTTAACCACAGGGTTTGAGATTGCTGAAAGTGCTGTTTTTGTTGGAGTCACCCTGTTTCCAGATTTGACAGGTTTTGTAATGTTGATTTTCATACCGGCACCAAGAATTGGTGGAGGAGAACTTTTCACTGAAACTTGTTTCAAATTTGCTTTTGTTGGTGGTCGTACTGATGACAGAGGTTTAAAACTACCACTTGTCTGTCTTTCGTTGGTGGTGACGGGTGGTGGTGTAGGATTTATGGGAAGCGGCATAAGCAGTTTTTTACCCAGTTCTGAGTTGAGTGCAGAGGCTGAGATGCTCCCCAAACTGCTAAGATTCGTTGGTCCATGACGAGATTCTGAAAGCAAAATTCACAATTTGTTCACATTTTTGGTTTAAAACCAACAATAGTCATGGTCTCTAATCCTAATTTAACATAGCGGTGATATGGACACACAATGATGAATTCTAGATCTGACAACATTGCAATGATATGGACATAGTTTTGTTCTTCTTCTGTCAGTCATCAGTGCACAGCACCAATAGTTTCAATAAACTCTATCATTCACTTCAGATCACACATTGAGCTCCTCAGATTTGGATGTACCTACATCTTGGGTAGCCATAACTTCTCCTATTTCCTAAAGTCGACATGTATGAAGAATAATTTCTGCAGCCTCTGGGTTCTTCCCACTAGTTTTTATCATCAATTTTAAAGTTTTCTGTACATAAGAATTGTCATGTATTTTGTTTAGGAACATTAAACCCAACTTTATAGTAGCAAATCTATTGAGTTATACTGTAGGAACGCGTTATACTGTAGGAACGCTAGTGTGTTGCCGGGGCCCTCAAGGGGAGCAAAGAATAGTAACACTTTGACTTACAAGGCATGTCGTAAGAGGCGACTGAGGTAGGGGCCTAGGAAGCTACTCTAGTAAATAAAAAGTGTAGCAGAAATCGGATATACTTGCCTACTTGTAGACATGTAACTGACACAATGTACAATTGCTCTTAATCTTGGATCACATACAAATCACAAAGAGTGGTTAGCAAGTGGTCGATTTGGAGTGTTAAAAGAAGAAGTCACTGAGTGGTTACCGCGGCCCAAATTTTGGGTGTAAAAAATAAAACCAGTTACCTGTCACGCATGTCGTAAGAGACGACTAAGGTGGTTTGGCTGAAATCGGATGCATGTGTCCTAAATGTGTAGAAGTCAATCTGCTGCCTTGCAAGACGGCTGGGGACAGCCAAAGTCTAACGGAGATCGAACCGAGTAAAAACTGGCTGAATCCGGACACATCGTCGAAGGATAAGCACCAGAGCTCCAAATGGCGCTGAAGATGTGACGAAACCCACCCATGCTAAGGCTGCATGAATCAGATTTCCACATGAATGAATTTATGGAGAGATCTGGTACACCGATCTTTTAGGTGATCGCGAGAGAGAGAGATCAAGAAGAAGTTTGATCCGAGAATGTGAGTATCATATGCCCCCAACAGGCACATCTGAACTTCGGTCAAAGTGTATGCATATTATCCAACTATGTACAAGTTTATACAGACCTATTACTTTTACGATTTTACAAACAAAAAAATTCCACTTTAAGGTGCCACATCTGAAGTTATACTGTAGCATGGTATTAGATCTAGAGAGCCGCAGTAGTATAGTTGTTAATGAGCTCGCTTCTTGGGCTAGTGGTCCGGGTTCAATTTTTTCAGACCATAACGGCTCTCAGGTCAACACTGAGTACCAGGAAAAGTACTGGGAAGTAAAGGTGGCCAGCATGATGTTGACCACATCACCCATCGTGTGTCGAAGGTCAATATTTAAAAACTGGCCTAACACTGTATTACCATGTGGTATACAAAGTGTCTAGCCGGTGGTATACAAAGTGTCTAGCCGAAGTGATTAGAGCGCAGCTCTCATGCGGGAGACCCAGGTTCAATCCACGGTAAGGCCAAGGAGTTTTTTCTGTCAAGGGCATAAAGAAAACATCCTAACATGTACAGTTTCGCTGCGACTGCACTAGCCAAGCGGCTATTAAATTCCACAGGCTCATGTCCCTCCTGTCCTACATCACCCAAAAAGCGGTATTACAGGCAGTCACTACAGTTTTTTAAAATTATTTTTACTACAACGGGTTCCTTTACCTTTTTTATGGTATTAGATTTGATTGGTCATAGAAAGATCGTCAGGGCTGACTCATGCAAAATATTGGTTAAAGGTTACTAAAAACTTAAGTCATTGCACTCTGGGAACCCACATAGGTGCTCAGTCTCCCCAAACTGATATCAAAGAGTATGCATACTGTTGATTCCCATGGCTCGCTGATTAAACACACTCCTCACTCTGCCCCTCAGGCATCCAGTTCTGCCTGTACAATGGGTAACTCTAAACTGCTTAAATCGCTGAATCGATTCAACATTTATTGTAGTGTCCTCATCCAACAGGCAGTCGCGAAGAGACCGAAGAAAATCTCCTTTATCCATCCACCTTATGAACTACACTCACAGGGGGGCTTGTCACTCGTCATCCAACGCACTATGAACACGCTGGGCAGGCAGGCAATAATAAAAACACATATGAATAACGCTTATTAGAATCCAACAAAATCAAACCTATATGTTGCTTCAAAGCTTGTGGCTTGACTAGAAGATTACATTTCTCACATACAACAAGGCTGAATTCATCTCGTGATGGGCAGAAACCAAAGAGACTCACATCTGTGAAAGGAAGGGATTTTTGTATTAAATGAAACCAAACAATAAGAGCAAATCATCTGCTACACTAAACAATAAAGATAAGTATCTTAAAAAAAAGGATTTAACGCTGAAAGATTGACTTCATTGCAATGTGGTTTTACCCCATATGGTTCTGTCCCTCTCTGTAGAAATAGCAAGCCACCCGCCAAGAGTATTGCACAAAGTACAAACTCTGTAGCTCCAGCAATAATTCTAGTGGTCTCTGGAAAAAATGCACTCTTGAACAGAATGTTCTAGTCCGGATTTGAACCCACGACATTCGGAATGCAAGGCAAATGCTTAACCACTTAGCCACTTCCCCCCATTTTCTGTTCTCTTACTAAATATAAAATAAAACGTGATTAATGCAAGCGACCCCTCCCATATGAGACCAGTACCTTGAAGTGGCAGACGCTGGCGGGAATCAGGAACATTGTTCTTGATAGGGTTACCCAAGCTGAACAGGTCAAATGAGAGTGGTCAGACTAAATAAGGCCTTCAAGTTAAGCTTTGCTAAGTACCCACCCACATTTAAATAAAATTAAGCAGCTACAGTAACTAAAAACAGGCTGTTCACATAATATAACTCGAGTCACAAAGTAACTAGGGCCCCATGCCAGTAATAAATTATGTGTAGCAGTCAAACCTGCAAGGAAGCTGATCGATTTGATAAGACCATAATCATTGCACTTCGGTGAGTAACCATGTGTGCTCCGATCTCTTTCTTACACAGGAAGATTTCAGCTGCAGTACACAAACTCTGTAGCACCGCGAGGATCCCGATGTCATTTTGAAGATGGTGAAGACATTTTAGTAGGCATTTTATTTTTTCTAATGAATTTTGCTCGGGCAGTGTCTTTCGGCCTGCTCTTCTCGATTTTAAACTGCCAAGGGTTCTTTTACATGCTAAAATTGAACACAGGACCTATGTTTTATCGTCCGTCTACAATAGGACTAGGAACTTCATCTCACCTACACTGAGGACTATGAACTTGATCTTACCTACACTGAGGACTATGAATTCGATCTCACCTCATCTGCAAGGAAGCTGAAGTACTGACAACCATTTTTTTGGCTGCAGACAACTAAAAACTGTAAGAGCCCATGATGACTGAGGCCAGGAGGAGACAATGACAGTTGGTAGGGCGCATGTTGTGGAAGACATAGTCCAGAGTCACTAGGTAGGAACTAGAGCAAAACCCGGAATGGAAACAGAAAAGAGAACACCCTACACAGACCTGGAAACAAATTTGGCTTGGGGAACTGAAGGATTTCTGATTATTCTGGAAAGCCATAAAGTAAACGGCCAGAGACTGGGGAAAGTAGATGACAAATGTAGAATCCTTATGCTCCAAGATAGCAGACAGGAATAAGAAGATATAATAACAAACCCATAAATAAGCTATCAAATTTATAAAGTAGGTAAGTGTTATAGTGATATTACTAAGTATCCTCATTACGGACCTTCATGGCACCACAGTGGTTAATGCACTTGTTTCTTAGATGAATATCCCAAGGCCTAAGCTGGAGTGGGATTTTTTCTGATCATAAGTGGTTCTAAAGCCAACCCAGCCTCAACTGGGGTACCAAAAAAGCACTGTAGCAAGTATTATATAGAGAGCCAGGGTGATGTTTACAACATGTGTGTCGACAACAACAAAAACATATGGGTCTAATACTATATTTCTCAATGTACTAAAGAGTATGAAAATGGATCCTGTATTTTTATTTTTAAGTACATGATGATCATAATATTGCAAATAATATTTGAACACAGTGACAATCTAGTTAAGTCACAAACACTTGGGCAGGATGTTATTTTGAACTACAAACTTGTTATTGTAAATGTGCATGGCAGATGCATTGCTAAATAAGTATGAGAATAGAGAAACACACTGATGTTTTAATCCAGTTTCTATTGCACTTCTAAAAAATTATACAGTTACTTGAGTAAAGCCATGACTTTCATTTACCCTGTCTTCCAAGTTTCATACTAGTAGTAGTATCACTGGAATTTTTATTTCCATCCTTGTCTGTACCGTCTTCATCTGCAAGAAAAAAATCAACATGTTGAGTACTGCTGCTATTTAGATCTTTAGTTTATGCAAATCTACGTATGCTCTTGCTTGCATTCAATGAAAGATATCCTCCTCATTTCATTTGTTGTTCAATTTCATTCAACCATCCCTTAGTAAATTCAGTAGTAAAACAGTTCTGACTGGTCGTGTAAACATTGACAGTTTTCAAAGGTAAGCGGGCTTCAAACCAAAATATTTAGGACAGTAATGTTCAAAATATTTATAAACTAATTTTCCGTCTCACCATTTTCTGTAGCTGAAGACATGTAATCAGTCAATGCTGACCATTGTTGACCAATAATTAGCGACGGACTTCTGTCCTGAGTCGCCATTTTTATTTTCTTGTTGCTTTCTGTCGACACGGAACTAGCCGAGAGTGACGTCATATTCGGGAATATCCGATCACTGACATGATACTTAGTCATTGAATTTATTCGATATTTATTTTGCCATTGTGCCGTGCCTGGAACGTCAAAACATGAAACAATTAAAAGAGTGAGTGAATGAGAATGTGTGGATTGTATGAGGGGTTTTGCGTGAGCGATTGAGTGCACGAGCGATTGAATGAGTGAGCTGATGGGAGAGTGCGTGAATGCGCTTTTGCCGAATTTGTCCCAAAATTGTCAGGGAAACCGATTGTGCAGAAATGTCAGAAAAGTAAAAAAAAATGTCACCAAAATTTTCAGCATCATCATTTATTTTCTACAATTTCATTGGAACATAGTAAGACTGATAGGTCAATCATTATTGCACTTCGGTGAATGACCATGTCTGCTTCGATTTTTTCTTACATATGAAGACCTCAGCCGCATAATTCGGGAGGATCCCCGAAATAATTGTGAGGATTTATTGTAATTTTCTGAATGAATTTTATCTTGACAGCGACTTCCCAGGCAACTCTTATCAAATTTACAAAACAAAATGTTTTTTTAAGGTCTGAACCTATATAGACGACATCCACCCATACTGCAACCATCCATTCTGGATCTTCCTAAGCATTATCTGAAGTCAGAAACAACAACGGCATTTGAAGCGAGAAGTGAAAACCGTGCCTCAACGTCAGATCTTATATACAACTTGCTGCTGTACATGTTGTATTAATTTTCATGATATTGACAATATTTTTAAATAAAAATAAAGTACATAATAAACTCATTATCACGTGTCACTGGGAAATATGCCAATCATGCAAAAACTAAGAAAGTTGTTTTACAATGTACAAAAACAATATACAGCGATATTGCGATAAAATTAAGCCTTTACAAAGCAAAGGATATAAAAAAAAACGTTTGTGCTGTAGGGGATTAAAACCCTTTTTGGGCCAAGGCATGTCTTTTTCAACCTAAGGTCGTGCATTTTTTGGTTATATCAGATCGTGTAGACCATAGATTCCCAAACTTTTTCAACCCACCGCCTACTTTGCACAACATAAACTTTGTAACGCCCCCTCCCCATTATAATAGTTTGCCAACGTTTCTCCCCCAACCCATATATATATGCATGCTCTATTTTCACTTCGGCAGAAAATTGATATATAATTTATGTCACACATGGTCAATTTTCAAATGATTATATGTATGAAATAGAAAATTGATGAACAAATGGATCGTGTAAGATGGGCATAAGATGAATTAAAATGTAGAATTCAAATTTTTAATGATTATTCCCTCGCAAAATCAGGAAGAAAAAACTCCGACCAGATGCTTCTGAACCCACTATCGCCCCCTGGAAGGCTTTAGCCCCCACTGGGGGCGGGGGCGTACGTCTACTTTGGGAACCCATGGTGTAGAGTAGTGTAGACCTACATGAAAAATAAGTTTTAGATTCTTGCGGAGAATCCAAGATTAGAACTGTGAAAAAGAAACTATGATATTGAGACTGTTCTTATACACTAGACATCACGACGATAAATCCCTAAATGATAAATCCCTAAAAATAAAATGATGCTCGTCCATCGCAGGTGATGATGACCACACAGATTTTAATCCAAGGGAATATAGTTGCGCTTTGTTTGTCTGTGTGTGCGTAGATGACTAGTGAGCCCGATACGGGCTTGAAATGTTCGTGTACAGTGTGGGCAAGGTATACTTGCACTTGTGGGAAGTTTTACTGCCTTTCTGTTTTGACGTTTTTGTTCCATCCGTGCTGTTCTATCTGCCTCGCAGGCCGAGGAACCGTGTCGAAGAAGTGTGCGCCAGGCTGATCTGTCTTGAGCAGCATTCTCCCAGTTGTTGACATCTATGCCAAAAGATTTCATCCAGTTCTTGAGTTAAAAATGAAATACAAACTCTGGGAAGTACAGCAGCAGCTACGAAGATAAAATTGTCATCTTTACGGATGATCTGTCAGTAATACAAGTTGCGCGCCATATGGAGTCTCAATAGCGTTTGTTAATGCGCACGAGAAAAGTTGACCCAGTGCTTAGTTGTTGTTTACATTCGCTCGTATCACTTTTATCTGCCACGCATGTCGTAAGAGGCGACTAAGGAGGTTTGGCTGAAATCGGATGCACATGTCCTAAACGTGTAGAAGTCTATGCGTTTAGGGGCCTACAAACCAATGTGCAACGTATACACGTTCTTGGCAAAGATCAAACATATCACAAAGAGTGATTAAAATTGGTCATAAAGAATGAACGCAAAGAAGAAGAAGAAGACTGGACCTACTTTTATCGTCCGTCTCCCATAGGACTAGGAACTCGACTTTACCTACACTGAGATCAGTGATCTCTGGGAAAATATCCCGATGGCTCCACCAGTGCTTTATGATCTGCATGGTTTGCATCAAGAAAGTGAATACGTTGCACCAACGTTAGGCCATTACTGCATGTATAACATGCACATCCGAATTTCGGTCAAACCACAGCCAGGCTCTAGCACAGGCCAGACAACTGGCCGGGTATTCCCTGACCTAGATAAGAAAAGGGATCTGGAAATTACAGATGTTTGATAGAACACTGCACGCTTTTTGCAATTTTACTCAATTCTGTGAGTCTATGGTTATTTATTGGTGAGAAATATTTATAATATTGATATTCCTTATTGTTAAACTTAACTTGTTGTATAATATAACTTCGAGTTAGCATTTTGTGTTGATTTTAAAATGAATTCGTCTATATACACCAATACTGGAATGCGAGGTCACGTGATGTAGTTGGGGTCTGATTTCCCACAGTTCTTACCTGAGCCCGAAGGCCCAGTAGTTTATAGTTGGCTCTGGTCAAACCCAGTGCTTTAAGAAAAGCACAGTTTAGTACAGAGGATACATGCAAGAGCGCATTTTAACATCTTAGGAAATGAAGTGGCAGGCATATTTCGTCAGACAATATAGAATACTGCAACCACCCGTCTGTTGCTGGGGTCCAAAAGGGAAGAAAAGAATAGTAACTCTGCGACCTACAAGGCATGTCATAAGAGGTGACTGAGATAGGAACCTAGAGAAGCTACCCTAGTAAATAAAAAACGTCGCAGAAATCGGATGCGCTGGCCTACTTGTAGGCGCTTAACTGGTACGACGCAAATCGCTCTTAGGCTCAGATCACATACAAATCACAAAGAGTGGCTAACAAGTGGTCGATATCAAGCATTCGAAGAAGAAAAATACTGCAACAGAATGTCAAAGAAAAAAACACGTGATCAAAACAGTTATAACAGCTACACTTAGATCACCATGGAACCGAGAACACCAAAGTCAAATACAACAATTGATGTCCACCAGAAGCTCCCTAGACATAAATGAAAACTACCCATCGGACTCGTGCAACTCATGTACTGATGGTTCGGTTACAGATTCTACTCATCATGGAAGAGAAGTTGTTGTCCGACTGAATAATGGAGTATAGTTCTTCTTCTTCTTCTTCAAACGCTCCACATCGACCACTCGTCAACTACTCTGTGTGATTTGTATGTGATCTGAGCCTAAGTGCGATTGTACATTGTGCCAGTTATGCGCCTACAAGTAGGTCATCACATCCGATTTCTGTGCTGCTTTTTATTAACTAGGGTAGCATCCCTAGGACCTACATCAGTCGCCTCTTATGACATGCATTGTAAATTGCAGTGGTACTATTCTTTGCTTTCCTTGCGGGCCCCGACACCACACGAGCTTGGAGTATAGTTAATCGTCGCTCTAGACACACGAGCTTGGAGTATAGTTAATCGTCGCTCTAGACACCGGAACGTTTTGAACGAAATTCAAGGCTGAGGTAAAAGTCATGCATGTGTGTATGGCGGATGACACTGATAAAAAGGAAAGCAGGCTTCACGCAAAAATCAATCAGAAGCGTAATTCATGGCGCCATGACTACGCATGGATTCATATTGAACGAACGCAAGAAGACGGTAAAAGTCTTCAATTCTGCTGCAAAAATGGAACTACAGAACAAGAAACAAATATATAGGAAAATAGTTCTTTTGACGAATGCATTGTTTGCATCTCTCTCTCTCTCTTCATACTCTCTCTCTTTAAAAATTCAGGGGAAAGGGGAGATCGCGGAAGACAGAGGAGACGATGCTGGTTGGCCTAACATCATGGTTCGACACTAGATCGACATCAGAACTGATTACATGCACCAATCAGAGAGAGTTGTGGAGAGACATGATCGTCTATAGGCATGACACTTGAGATGAGATTGCTATCATGGCAATGGAATCTGAAAGGAACACATAAGTAAGCGATCTCAAAATAACTTTGATTGATTCATAAAAACCATAATCATTGCACTTCGGTGGGTAACCATGTTTGCTCAGATATCTTTCTTACACAGGAAAATCTCAGCTGCAGTGCACGAACTCCTAGCACCGGCAAGCGTCCCCATGTAATTTAGAAGATAGAGAAGACATTTATGTAGGAATTTTATTTTTAGTGTCCTTTGTACTATGATTTGATTTCTTTTATTGCTATGTTGGATTTCGTTAGTTATTCTTCCGTTTCTGAAAAATATTATCCATAGGTATGTAAAATCTTTGACTTGTTTTAATTGGTGTTTGTCGATGGCGATTTTGGTGGTGTTTTCCTGTTTAGCAAAAGTCATTACTTCGGCATTGTCAATATTTTTCTCATATTGCATGTTAACCGGAGTCTATGTTAATGTGTTAATATGTTACATTTGTGGATTATTAACAACGCTTTTGCTGCACAAATCCTTCGCTCTCTCTCTCTAACATGTGATGCCTCTTGCGCTTAGGGCAACAACAAATGCATAATATTCTCTATTCTTTGCTGTCTCTGTTCCAGTTGTGATTCATTTCTTTCAGCTCTCGTTCTTATGTTCTCCTCCAAGTTGTTTTGGGTCTCCCACGTTCTCGTGACAGATTAGTATGCGTATCACATGTTCAATCCATCTCCAGTATCTCATTTGGATGATTGTGCTCATATTCTCTTATTGACACTGTGCAAGCAGCCCTTTGTTAGAGATAGTATTTGGCCAGAACACTCATAAGATCTTTTGCAGATAAGTTCTGTAAGTCTTTCTCTCTCTCTCTCCACCTTTCAACTCCCAGCACAGCACAGGTCTTCAACAAACTTCTTCCAGCCCTTCCTCTCTCTTACCACCCCTTCCAATTCTTTCCAATTTTTTAAAATATCAGTCTCCATCTCTCTCCTCCAGTTATTTCTAGGCTTTCCCGTCTCCTCTTTTCCTGCGGGTTTCAAATCCTTCGCTGCTTAAAACAATTCCTATGTTGCATAAATGCAAAAACCCTTTTAATTTTGTTGCATATATGAAACAACCCAACTTTTTCACAAATGCAGCTTCTTTATATTGCACATACAAACAACAATTTCCCAACAACTCTTTTGCTGTATAAATACAACAACTCTTTTATTGTATATAAGAAACAACACCTATGTTGCTCATTTGCAATAATCCCTTTATGTTTAAGATGCCTGTGTGTTGCCAGGGCCCGAAAGGGAAGCAAAGAATAGTACCACTGCGACCTACAAGGCATGTCGTAAGTGGCGACTGATGTAGGACCTTTGGAAGCTACACTTGTAGATAAAAAGCGTCGCAGAAATCGAATGTGCTGTCCTACTTGTAGGCGCATAACTGGCACAACGTATAATCGATCTTAGGCTAAGGTCACATACAAATCACAAAGAGTGGTTAATAAGTAGCCGATGTGGAACATTCGAAGAAGATTGTGTTTAAGAAACAACACCTCGCCCGAGGCCCAAATTTGGGGTGTAAAGAATAGAACCACTGAAACCTGTCATAAGAGGCGACAAAGGATGTTTGGCTGAAATCTGATGCACATGTCCTAAACATGTAAAAGTATATGCGTTTAGGGGCCTACCAAACCAATGTGCAACGTATACACGTTCTTGGCAAAGATCAAACATATCACAAAGAGTGATTAAAATTGGTTGTAAAGAACGCAAAGAAGAAACAACACCTGTGATACCCAAATTCAAAAACCTCTTTGTTGTACACATGAAACAACCACTTTCCAGCACAAATGCAACAACACCTATTCTGCACATATGCAACAGATGAAACTGTATACAAAAAATACTAATGAAAAACAGAATCAAGATCATAAATAAAACTTTATTGATTGTTTCAAATGATACAATGTTGTCATGACTAACAGCCTGTACTAAACTTGCATAAATTATACAGTATATACCACCTAATTAACTTTGAATATTTATTTAATCTTAAATAGTTTCTAGTGTACGAAATAATGCAATCTGTAATCATGTTTATTTTAACATTCTATATCTGTAGCCTGTGACGCCCTAGGTGGTTAGTGCAACAACAAAAGCACCCCATCCTTCTTTGTTCTGTTTCGTCAACTTTATTGTGTTCCAGCTGTGATTCAATTTTTTCAGTTCCTGTACTACTGTTGTCCCCAAAGTGGTTTCAGAATTCTATTTTTGAATTCTAACAATGAAGTAATTCTCAATCTGTAATAATTTTTATCCTGAAAATGAGAATTATATGCAACAAGTCCTTGTCAATTGTGATCAGAATGCGAGTTATTCATTGCTACATAGAACCAATACTGACATACGAATGCGAGTCATGAACAATGAACACAGAGATAGAAAAATCTCTATGGGGGACCGGTGAAGACCTCAAGCGCACAGCCCTGTTTATGACACATACCGGAGTAGTCACATAGCAGAAGTTGACTGCAGAAGAAATATCTCTGAGGGTCACAGAGAAGTGGTTTTACAGAAGAATGATCAGAATCCCATGGACTGCTAAAATATACGGTAGAGCATCAACATCTGAGTTGATGGCAAACACCAAAGACAGAGATCTGTGGAGATCCATGATTGCCTACGCTAGCCGGCACGGCACCTGATGATGAATAATTTTTATTCTAACAATAATGTAGTTATTTAAAAAATTTTATTAACTTTTTTTTTTCACTTGCTATGAATTCAGGAGTAGTCATGATGCATCTGACTGATGATAGACATGAAGGCTTTCTTTCCTTATCAAACAATGTCCCTCCCTATTCAAGCGAGCCTTACTCTGCGTCACAGGAGTTTAAAATATGTAATAATTTTTATTCCATCATCCTAGCACTTGAGAGCTACGTAAGTTATAAATATTTTCATCAATTACTTAAGTAACTCTAATACCATCATCATCAAGGTGTGTATCCTTTATAGGACATTGCTCTCTTTGCAGCGCATCTGAAATTCACCCTGTCTCTAGCCAGTTCACCCGCTTCGCGATGGTCATATTCATGGTTTCTTTAATATTTTGTAGCCATCTTCTTCTTGGTCTGCGTCTCCGTCCTGGGACCTTGCCCTCTAGTATTGTTTTCTCTCCAGGCCATCATTACGCTTGATGTGACCAAAGTATCTAATTTTTCTGTATAGTATGTTGTTTATCAGCCAATTGTCTTTAACATTCAGTTCTTTCAGGACATCAGTGTTCTTCCTTTTTTCTGTCCATGATATTCCTAGGATCTTTCTGAAGCATTTCGTTTTGAAGGACTGGATTTTCGTTCTTGTTGTTTGTGTCCCTGATTCACAATTATAAGTAGCCACTGGAAAAATGAATGTTCTCAGTATTTTTAATTTTAATATTTTGCTGGTGCTTTGCCACTGCAATACCATACCTGTTTTAATTTGTAAAGTTACAGATCATACTACAGAGGCAGTGAAGTAGTTTTAATATTTTAAATCCCATTTGTTTTATCTCTGTAATCCAAATAATGTTTCTAATAATAAAAAAAAATAGATCAATATCTACTGTTGCACTTTATCAATAAGTGTAAATGATTCAAGTGATCGCCCGAGTGGTTACCGGGGCCCAAACGGGGTGTAAAGAATGGAACCACTGTTATCTGCCTTGCATGTCGTAAAAGGCGACTAAGGAGGTTGGATGTGTGGCTAGCTACTCCACCCCGTAAAAAACACTAGATGGCTACAGAAACCAATACCAGGGAAATTCATAGCTTGTCACCCAAGGAAGAAGAAGGACTCAACAAGGAGGGGAGATTGAATGCAAGAAAATAGGGAGAGTGAAGAGATCTGGAATATGGCCTTGGATAGGTTGGCTTGGAAGGCCTTGGTTGTGGATCTATGCCTCCCTAGGGGCGAAGCAGAAGATTCAAGTGATAGTGGTGAATCTACAACCCTAACCAAACTGCATGACTACCAAGTCAAATGTGGTGTAGCTGGACAAGAGCATTATAGTGGTAGTCAAAGAAGAATAGTCATCATCAAAGTGCGTATCCTTTATAGGACGTTACTCTCTTTGCAGCACATCTGAAATTCACTCTGTCTCGTGCCAGTTCGCCCCCTTGTCGATGGTCATGTTCATGGTTTCTTTAATATCTTGAAGCCATCTTCTTCTTGGTCTGCCTCTGCGTCCTGGGACCCTGCCCTCTAGTATTAATAGTAAACCAACAAATAACTGGTGTTGTTAGGTGACACACGCTGAGAGACATACTGAGGAGGAGATCGGAGCAATTATTGGTTCGATGTGCAGTGATATGATCTGACAACTAAACTAAACTACCTCCATTAAGATTTACATAGAAGAGACGAAGACTAATACAAAAATCAATGACTGTATAACTAAAAAAAGACAAATATTTTGTAGTGCTTAACAATACTATTCTACATATTTTGTTTGATCCTGTGTTGATCAGTTATCAATTATATACGGACTATCATCACAGCAATCCGGACATGTCCATAGATCAACAAATCCAGCAGCCCAACACGGAGTTCAGTGTTGATTAATCAATCTTTTTTACATACTAGGTATGCTGTTCTTTTCAGGCTGTACCAATATCGACACCCATCTCTTTCAATCTGGTCAGCGACTGGGATTTGCAGCCCTGAAACTCCTATGTTCGGAAAGATTCTCTCAAAGTCTGTATTTATATTTGTTCTCTGCATCTAGCAATGAAGACAATCATAATCTGTAAATTGTCTTTTATTTTATCGGGTAAAAAACTGAATTTATTTTAAAAATATTAATATTTAATTACAATACTACTAAAAATCAGTGAATCAAGTGACATGCCTACAGATGTAGACGACCATGTCTCTCCACGACTCACTCTTTGTAGATCATCAAAAGTAGATCTTTTGTCGCATCATGATGTCAGACCATCCAATATCTTCTCCCTCTCTCTTTCACGATATCTGCTTCCCTGAATTTTGCATGCTGTCACCAAATGTTCTAAACCTTCTCTTCGCATTATATGCCCGAAGAACCTTGACTGTCTGATTCTTATTCTTTTGATAAGGTTCCTTTGTGCGCAGGCCTGATTTAAAACCTCATGATTTGTTTTCTTCATTTATTTACTAAAAATACATAGGTAAAATGAACACTTGCGAGATAAGATGCCTGAGTTAAGCTGCAACATAACCATCTGCGACCAAGTTAGAAGTGAGACTATCAGTCAGAGGGTAGCAATAAAACCCTGTGCCCCTTCCATCTAAAAACAGAAGATCAAGTGGTTTGGTCACCTTGTCAGAATGCAAGAATATCAAATACCTGCCCAGATGATATAACAACGCAACTCTGACACAAGAGATCCCAAGAGGGATGCGAATCAGTGAGGTTGGAGACATATTACAGTCACACAGAATAGCTATAACCAGTGTCACCCACCTGATGCTGGATGACAAACTATTCCTTCCCCACAATGCTTAGCAGCAAAAGTGGAAATGTATAAATAGATAGATAAAATTATTAAGTACACATTTCTAACATATATATGTTAAGTAGCTCTTCCCTTTTGATTTCTTCTCTTGCTCCTTTTATCCGTCACACACTGAAGGGATTAAATGTATTTCATGACAATATTGGGAGGTAAAAATACTCCATAAAAACTATAATACATTACATTCTCATCACAGAGCTCTTCATTTCTCTAGACAGATTTAGTCAAAGTGTCACCAACTCTGGCATAAAAACAACTGCATTCTACGCTGCGAAAGTCAAACATCTAACAGCTTTTTCATAAATGTCTCAGATCATTTTCTAAACCATAAATCTTCGATTTCAAATTTTTCAACTCTCCAATTAATTTCTTTGACCTTCCAGCCGTCCTCCGTACATTGGTCAGGACCTGCATGTCGAGATCGTCTGGTCTCTTGAAATCCATGTCATCTGTAAGTCCCAAAGTAACCTTAAAAGGAAAAAAAAAGTAAAAATATGGATATACATATATTCTGCAATCAAAATACAATTTATTCACAGCCTAAAAAATAAAGTGAGGGTGACAAAGAAGTATCTTTAAATGAATAACAAAAGTCTAAAAATGTTAAACCATGCTGTGTTTCATTCATCATTCTCATTGGCCTCTTTGTCTCAGGAGACAATAGGTCTTGCATCACATAGTATGTTCTGCGCTGAATCACAACATTTCATGTGGCCTATTCTGGAGTGGCACTGCTTGCCACAGTTGCTGCAGGTAAAACTGGAGCTGATACATAGGATGTTCTCTCTGCTCTCTCTTTTGCCTCCACATGTGATGGCGTTTTTCTTCTTTTCTTTTTGAGCCACCTCTCACTGCCGCTCGCCATGCTTGCCTGTCTTTAGTCAGCCATTCCCAGTGTTCTTTGTCTATGCCGCATGAAGTTAGATCATGCTTGCAGGTGTCAATGAAGCGTAATAAAGTGCGCCCATGCTTTCTAGTACCATGGTGTATATTAATTCATTTAATAGTCGTCCATCGCTATCGATAATGACAACAGCCTCAAAAGTGTGTTGTTGCACTTCTGTGGTGTGTGGGGATGTGACTTATAGAGTCCAATTCTGGAACACCATTCCCTACCACAAGTGGGGCAAAATTGATCAAGGTTGGACATGTAGGTGTTGTGTGTTCTGTCTTTCCGCGCTGCTCACTTTCTGTGCGCCTCAACAGTACCCGGTTTTCAACTATGTGAGTTCCTCTTGTGTTGCCATGTTGTAAATTATGTTTTATATTAGGGAATATGGTATTAGACCTCTGCACCTCTTGACCAACAGTTACAATATTAGTTATGTGACGAATTGGTTACTGAACTGAAGTCACAGCACACCGGGCAGACCCATAGGTGCGCTCAGTCTTTCCTAACAGATGTCAAATGGTATGCATACAGATGGTTTCTGTGACTTGCTGGTTAAACACACTCCTCTTTCTGCTTCTCAAGCAACCAGCTCTACTTGTACATGTAATTTTAAACTCCTTAAATCATTGGATTGATTCAACGTCAATTTTAGTGTCCTCATCCAACAGTTGCCAATAGACAGAAGAATATCCCTCCTCCCCCCAACTTCATTGAACTGGATTTCCCTAAATGTCTCGTACCTCTCAGGAGAAATGGCACACCAAATGTTGAGCATACTGCACAAAATCCAAACTTTGTAGCCCCAGCAACCACTCTAAGGATTTCTGGGGAAAAAAAAACCACTTGTGAACCGAACAATGTGGTCAGGATTAGAACCCATTACCTTTGAAACGCAAGTCAAATGTCTTGACCACTTCATCATAAAGACCACAAAGTCCAGTCATTATCATATTCGAATGTATTATACATGTTGTATTTTGTAGCCAAACTTGGTCTCTTACAGCAATACACCACAGAAAGCTCACCACGTGTGAATTGAAATGCATGAGGAAGGCAGTGGGGGTCACTAGGAAAGATAAGACTACGAAATGAGGACATCAGAAGCAGAGTGGGCATAACTTCATGCACCGAGTACATCGAAAGACAACAATTGCAGTGGTTTGGACATTTAATGAGAATGAAATACAACCAACCACCAATAACAGCATACAATAAAAAGAGATCGGGTACTAGAGCTAAGGAAGACCAAGAAAAGATGGATAGACAATATCAAGACCACACTACATAAACACGGATATAGCACAACAATGGTGACACATCTGGCCCCAGAACGCAAATTAAAGCTCCCATCCCTACACTTAATGGCAAGAGTGGACAGCCAACACCATCTTCCACCTGGGAATAGACAAATAGAATTTCATAGAAGAGATTTACCTTGTATAGTTGTTTCTCAACATCCTTAAGACGAGACCTCAGGTTCTTAATGTCATTCTTGAACCCTTCAATCTCCAGGTTTCTCCGTCTCTCTAAATCCTGATAGCGAGCGTTCATCAGTTTAAGTCGATTTGTAATCTTTTCACTGCGATCCTGGTTAAGAATAATGCAAACAAGTATTAAAAAAGGAGTTGGAATGCACTTTTTCAAATGAGTTTTTCTTGACAGACTACTGGCAATAGCTAGACGCATGACTATGGAGATCACATGGAGTATGCATAACTTGCACATCCGAGATTGAGAATCCCCTTTATCATGGGTGGCTGAGCAACAGGTAACCCATACTACTATCGTATCAGACTCAATGAATAAGCTTCAAATGATTGAATATGGAAGTCTGCTCGTGGAAGGGGTGGACAGCATTCGGAGATCACATCTCAAGACACTTACTTGGCTGTACACACCCGGACATGCTGGAGTGCAGGGTAACAAACGTGTTGACTTTCTTGCAAACAATGCCCAGACTCAAGTGTGCAGAAGTATGGACAGCGTGCAGTCAGTGTCAACAATGCGGTACGCTCTCATTTATGTGATATGGGCAAGTCTCAGACACTGGAACGAGTGCGAGAATTAGGAGGTAAGTCGCCCAAGTGGTTACCGGGGCCCAAAATTGGGGTGTAAAGAATAGAACCACTGTTACCTGCCACTCATGTCATAAGAGGTGACTACGGAGGTTTGGCTGAAATCAGATGCATGCATCCTAAACATGTAGAAGTCTATGCGTTTAGGGGCCTACCAAACCAATGTGCAATGTATACACATTCTTGGCAAAGATCAAAAATATCACAGAGGGATTAAAATTGATAGTAAAGAACGAACACAAAGAAGAAGAAGTTAAGTTTGGACATGCCAGACAGTGTCAACTTCATGATAGAGAGAGAAGATATACTAATCAACTTCTCATGGGTATGGTGAGCAAGTGGACTTTAGGATGCCTGCAGCATCGAAGAGCAGAGCATGCATGGGAATGCCCAATGTGCCATGAAGTCAATCGCATAACATAACTAGGCAATCCTAGATGCCACAATGATACTGAAGGAATAAAAACTTAAATGATCAAACATAGTCTTTCTATCGACTGCATGTTAGCTCTTGAGACTTTCTCAAAAAGAATCAGAGGACATCTTAACAAGAACTGCTATAGAACATCTTAATCAGTTGTCTGCCAGAACAAAGTATCACTGCAATGGATTCCAGTACATTGTGGTATCGAAGGAAATGAGACACCTTAAAAGAATAATTTGATCACAGAATCTCATTGACTGAAGCTAAAGCACTTTTCTAAAGGACATACAAAATGTGCATGGGGATATTCGCAATGAATTAATTAAAACAGTGAATGATGTAGGAATCAGATGGCCTTGATAGGCCCCTATGGCATGTGAAGATCATGGCATATCCTTTACAGAACTTAGCCACCAACCACAGTAAACGATTTATCAATTTTCTAGGCACCACTTATACATTTAGTAGCTTGCCATTGTTTTATGAATGGTGGGGTCTATTTTTACCACTCGTAACAATCCACGGGCACGAATTTGCTTCCAAACTGCCTGCCACAGAGTTTGAACATGGTATGCTAGGGTTGTGATTAAGCTCACTACTGCTTAAGCTACGGACGCCCACGGCATGTAGGATGGGCAAATCCAAACTTCAGTCAAAGTGTATGCATATTATCCAACAGGACACAAATTTGTATAGACGGGTAACTATAAGATTTTACAAACAGGAAACCCAAATTTAAAGTACCATGTCTGGAGTTATACTGTAGTATGGTATCAGATCTGATTGGTCATAGGGAGGACTTCAGAGCTTACTCATACCATTTAAATATTGGATAAAAATGATGTCGCTGTACTCTATATACTTCTATAAATGCGGTTTCTTTTCCTTTTTATGAAAAGTGCCAGCAACAGAGCACTTATACAGTAGCATCTGTGTTGATTCCGATTTGTAGCCTGCCTAGAAAGTCAGGGTAATAATTTTCAACTGTGTACACTACAGAATTCCACTGCATGGTTTAAAATTAAATGAAGAATAGAATCACTGTCTACTCTAACATGTTGTAAAAGGTATATAAGAGGAGGTGGTATGGGGTCAGCAACCCCCCCACTGTACAAAAGCAAATAGCTAAAGAAATAGAGAAAAAAAATTCCAAACTGCTCATCTGATAAAAGCAAAGAAACCCTTTTTTATACACTGAGGTATATTGGGTAATATGGTGATAGGTCCATATTTTTCATTGACCATCGGCACAAGCCTGCCCAGTGCTTTTCATGGTACCCAATTGAGGCTGGGTTGATCTGAGAGCCGCTACGGTGAGAAAAATATTTCACGCCCACTGTGGAATTGAACCCGTCACACGTTTCTAAGAAGTGAGTTCACTAACACATACTCTCTCAAACTGCTCATCTGAGTGGACATATTTTGTCTCTACTTTATGGGCTAATGGGTGCAATGAGGACTGATGAAGACACTATGGAATCGACTGTACATACAGGGAATTAACATTTCTCTTGGCATATTGATTCAACATAATAACATATAGTATGATATGAAATAAAATAGAATGAAAAGCAGCTATTCTATTTACCAAGGGACCAGACAAGACCCAGGTGACAGATGCAAATATTTAGGAACTACAGCTACTGTACTGGTTTATCCACACATCAATCTTTCTCTCTCTCTCTCTCTGCCTTTTCAACCCAGATTGGGGCATAGGCCCCCAACCAACTCATGCAAAGTCTTCCTATCTCTAGCTATCTCCTGCAGCTCCCCACAGCTCTTCTTTATATTGTTGATCTCTACCTCCAAATCTCGTCTCCATGTATTTCTCGGCCTCCTCTTCTTTCGCTGCCCCTGCGGGTTCCAGGAAAGGACCCTTCTTGTTATATTCCCTTCCGGTTTTCACAAAGTGTGTCCTATCCAGCACCTTTTTTTTAACCTCTTGGTTCACTGGAATCTGTCTTGTTCTCTCCATAAGTTCCTCATTTATGACCCTATCACACCATCTCAGTCCCTCAATTCTGCGCAGACGTTGATGAATGTTTGCAGTTTATGCATTATTATTTTAGTCGTTCTCCTTGTTTCTGACCCATACAGCAGAACTGCTTTAACATTGGAGTCAAAAATCATAATTTTTGTTACACATCAGTCATTCTGGAATGTTTTAAGGTAACAAAAGAAATGAGAAAAAGACACCTGGAAAACTTCTCTTGTGACATCTCCTTCTTCTCTCAAACGAGACAGTTCATCTTCCAACTGAATAACCTGCTCCCTGTAGTTGTCCGCAAGTCTGCTGCTCTGATTCAACTGGAACTCAAGATTCTGAAGAGACAGAAGTATACAGAAAATGTAGTGTATACTTCTTACATTAAACACATATTGCCCATCTAAGAAAGACAGATCTCAAACATAGCACAGCAATGAAATGGATAGATGACCACACAAGCCTTGACTTAGCAAAGCAATGACATGGATATAGCCTGATGACCACACAAGCCTTGACTTAACAAAGCAATGACACGGATATTGCCTGATGACCACACAAGCCTTGACTTAACAAAGCAATGACATGGATATAGTCTGATGACCACACAACCACTGACTTAACAAAGCAATGACATGGATATTGCCTGATGACCACACAACCACTGACTTAACAAAGCAATGACATGGATATAGTCTGATGACCACACAAGCCTTGACTTAACAAAGCAATGACATGGATATTGCCTGATGACCACACAAGCAATGACCACAAACATTAACTTAAATTTCTGTGGAGAGGGACTGAGTCATATTGGGGAAACTCAGTGAAGTCAATCCTTTGTCTTCAGACCCTTTAGACATGCCATGTCTCAGAATCAAAGAGCAGAGCTGACATTTGTGATGAATAGTCTTTGAAGATTAAAACTTCTTCTTCTTCTTCGCCCGCTATGAATGCAGGAGTAGTCAGGGCATCCAGTATGGTGCTTCTGGCTGATATTTGCATGAAGGCTTGCTTTCCCTATCATCAGTGTCCCTTGCCATTTAGGCGAGCCTTCGCCGATTTTAAAGGTAAAGATTAAAACTAATACTTCTTCTTTGAACACCCCATATCAAACACTTGTTAACCACTCTTCGTGATTTGTATGTGATCTGAGTCTAAGAGTGATTGTATGTTGTGCCAGTTATACGCCTACAATTAGACCAGTATATCCGATTCCTGCGACGCATTTTATTTACTAGGGTAGCTTCCCTAGGCCCCTACCTATGTCGTCGCTTACGACATGCCTTGTAGGTCACAGAGATACTATTCTTTGTCCCCCTTACGAAACCCGGTAAGACACAGGCGATACAACAATATAAGTGTACTTGTTAGTAAATGTATTTTACTTCTCCCCTCCAACACCTCACTAAGCTACAATGTAGGAAGAGAAGAAGAAAAAGTCTTTGAACATTCGCATAATACTTATTTTGCATTATAATTCGACATCTGAAGCTTAAAGATATTTACACACAACAATATAATTATAACCACTGCATCCAAACTCACCAGTATACAGTCTTCTACAACAGAACATCAGGAAAGAATTCGAGAGGAAGACCATGAAAAAGATGGTTAGATGGTATAGCAGAATCCTGTCAAAGAGTAAAAATAACAATCACCCAAGCCACCAGAACAGCGCAAGACAAAAACAGAAAACCACGACACTGGGCAACAACCCGGTAGCAGTGTGACGACAAAAGAAGAAGAATATAATTATAATTGTTAGTCAATAATAATAATAATAAATGGTTAACCTTGACTTCCTCTGGATCTACTTTGTCTGCATGTGTCCCTATTGAAGTGTTCATCACAGCTTCTCTCATCGTCACATTCGCTTGTTGCTTGACAACATCCAACTCTCGTAAAAGCCTATCTTTCTCTGCCATCCATGCACGCTCCATTGTTCTACCCTCAAACCTTAATTCTAAGAAGTCCTTGGTGCTATCATACAGCAGATCCTGAGTCTTGTGTAGTCTAATGAAGAATTGTTTTAATAATAAAATTAGTTTACAATCTAACAAAATCTGGTGCAGGCAGTTTAAAAATAAAATAAGTTGTTAAATATGAAAGACTGCCACTGGGTGATTATCATCATATCTCTATTACATACTTCATATCAGACATCTTAAAATCTGCTTAAACTATGCAAAATGCAAGAAAGTCAACAACAAAACAGGTTAAAGACACTAAAAGGATAGTTCCATGATTGTCTATGTTGATTGATAAGACTATCATCATTGCTCTTCGTTGAGTAACCATGCATGCTCCTATCTCTTAAACAGGAAGATCTCAGCGGCAGTGCAGGAACTATGCAGCACTGGTGAGGGTCCCCAATGTAATGTCGAAGATGGTTAAAATATTTTAAAGGAATTAAAAAAACTTTTCTAATGAATTTTGCCCGGTCAGCTGCTTTCCAGCCAGCTCTTCTTGATTTTGAACTGCTAAATATTCTTTTATGAGCTTAACTTGAACACAGGACCTACGTTTCATCATCCGTTTCCAAGAGGACTAGGAACTCGATCTCACCTACACTGAGATCAGGGATCTCTGGAAAAATATCCTGATGGCCCCGAGGAGCAACCGAGTACCTTTTGAATGAGAGGCAGTATGCCCAGAGATCCCTTTATGACTACATTATAACATATATGGTCTAAGAGAGAAAGAGCAATTAAGATGATTAATTCTAAATACATAGTAAATTATCCTAGAAATTGCCCATATAAAAGCTCAGAGCTCTGGTGGTCCATATTCTTCCGATGAGAATTACGATGATAAAACGGCTGTGTACTTGTTTCATAGGAGTATGGTTTAAAAAAAAGTAAAGAAACCCTTTTTATACCTCAAGGTATATTGGGAAATACAGTGTTAGGCCTGTATTTTTCATTGACCGTTGGCACATGATGGGTGATGTGTCAACACTGCTCCGACCGCCTTTACTTCCCAGTGCTTTTCCTGGTACCCAATTAAGGCAGGGCCGATTTGAGAGCCGTTACGGTCTGAAAAATATTACACGCTCAGTGTGAAATTGAACTCGAACCACTAGCCTAAGAAGCGAGTTCACTAACAACTACCTTACTGCGGCTCATAGGAGTGTGGTCTCAAAGTCGAATTTCCCATCTGGAGTGGAATCAATGGCTCTCGGGTTAGTCCAGGCTAAACTGGGTACCAGAGAAACACGTGGAAGTAAAGTCGGCTGGCATGATGTTGACAACACTACCTATCATGTTCTGTTGGTCAAAGTAAAAATAAGCGGAATGTCATAATCCCCAACATACCAAATACTGCGAAAACTGGCTCTTTAATTTTTTTCTTTTATATTCTTTGGGTAGCAGCAAACAAAATTTAAAATGTTCTTAATAAAAAAGGCAATAAAATGTAAAAAACCCTTTTTTACACATAATAATATAATTCCTCTTGTACCGTTACATAGGGCCTGCAAGTAATTTCTCCACACCGCTCTATCCTGGGCAACTCGCTCATTCTCCTCCATTGAACTGAGACCTATATTTCCTGTTTTTTTTACACATAAACACAAAAAATTACTTTTCTGTTAAGGTTCGGATCTTCTCTTCGTCTCTTTGTCTTCTAGTTTCATACTCCTCCTCCTTCACCCGTCTGTCTTCTAACAAAGCCTCCAACTGGTCCTTAGCCAATTTAGTCTGTTCTGATAACTGAGCCTGAAGTGATTTCACCTTCAACGAAAAATATTATTTATTAATTTCTCTCCAAGAGACAGAATAACATCAAAATTCAATATACTTCATAACAGATGGACAGAAGAAATATGAAATATAGATTTGTGGAAGAAAAGATAAAATATCTATATCTTAATATGACAAAAATAATGACCACGGATAAAACAAGCACGACAAAGGATATCTTTTATCAAAGCAGAGAAAGTAGAAAATGTGAACAGTATTAAATGTCTCGGTTCAATGTTAACAAGAGATGGAAATGTGATGAAGGAAATTAAATGAGCAAAAAGTAGGCTTACAAAAAGTTAAACAACTAAAAATAGTATGAAATGGAATTGATAGAAAAACAATGATCAGAATACTAAGAGCATGCATATTTACAGTGGTAATGTATGGGTGTGAAGCAAGGACATTTAACAAGGAGGTGGAAAAACATATATGAGATTTTGAATATAAGTGTTACATAAGAGTCCTCCGTATACCATGGACAGAAAAGAGAAAAAATAGATCTGTCCCCAAAAAACCCTCAAAATCCAAGAAAACTGGCTGGTGCTGCAAATAAGAACTAGAAAATTGAAGTATTTTGCATATATAAAAAGACATGAAGGGTTAGATAAGACTATTATGGAAGGAGTCATCCAGACAAAGAGGGGAAGAGGAAGACCACAGAGAAAATGGATTTGGAATGTTACTGATGATTTGAACATGACGGCTGCAGAGACGGGACACATCTGGCCTATAAGAGAGAGAAATTTCGAAGGACTGTTAGGGTGGCAAAGTTCTGCTCAGGACAAGCTATTTGATGATGATGGAAGAAAAGATGACAATGAAGAATAAGAGGACTCAGTTTAGAACTTAAACTGTGACAGATGTAGTCCTATGTTTCAACGAGAACAAGGGAATAAATTAAGTTAGTCATAAAAGGAAAAATACCAAATGGTGATGACATCATGCTAGTCTCGAGGAACAAAGAAAAGACAAAGTTCATGGGGGGTGGTGGAGATATTTTTGAGAGATTTTGCTTTCTCCAGGCAGTTTATTGGTTAGTGAACTGACATCACAGCACTCCGGGCAGATCCATAGGTGCTCAGTCTCCCCCAATAGATGTTTTAGGGTAAACTGTCACTAGTTTAAAAAACGGGAAACCTACTATAACCAATAGGACTTTAGTCTATGGTTGAATGCATAGCAGATGGTAATAAAGTGGGAAAACACAAAGAAAATACAAAAACATTACAATGAAATTAAATGTTACCTGTAGTGTTAGCATATCATTCTCGCTGGCATATCTTTCTTCAGGCAACTCTGTGAAAGGTGATCTTTTATCTCCTCCTTGTTTCTTCTTTCCTGAAAGTAGAATCAAACCTTGACCACTTGTCTACTTTGTAGTCATTAAATTGTGCATAATCAAGTGAACAACATACAAAAGTAAGCAAAAACATGTTTTTTTATCTCCACAAAGGTAGAAACTCCAAATTGCCTGGAGACGATAAAATGACATGAATCCCAAAGTGGTTGAGTGAGCTCCTAAACCAGAACAACCTCAACAAAGTCGTAAAGTGGCAAACACACTTCTTGGCATAGAACCTACCCCATGCTGCAAATATGCTAAGGGTGATCAAAAGAGTAGTTTGCCAGAAAAGACGTAAAATGGGAACATCAGTAAAGACAAACCCATACAAGTCCAAAGATACATGTCCCAAAATGGATGAAATTGCTCATAATGACCTCACCCAGTCAGAAAGATTGTAAAGTGTAGACATGCTTTTGGCGTAGATCAAACACAAATTCAAATATACGATGAAAAAATAATAATTAAAAGAGTGTTGAACACTCAATGCAAGGGAAAGTGTAAGAGACTGTCAGTGAGACAGACTCAAACATTTCCCATAAGGCAAACATTTTGAATTCGCTTGCCCTACAAGTGTAGGGGCCTAAAAACAAAGACGCAATGTATAGTCGTTCTTGGCAAAGACCAAATATATTACAAAGAGTGATCAAACTGGTCGCAAAGATCGAAGCATAAACAAACACACAACAATATCTCCACAAATGTCTATCTTGACTATCAGTTCGATATTCAGCATGTCAACATTAGTCATTTTAGCAAGTCGATGTGATTCTAAATATTCTTCTGTAAAACCACACGTCTAGAGATTTTGCTGTCTGCTTACTTAATATCTATAGTACTGGCGCTATGTAGTAGTGAATAACTTTTTATCTAACTTCCATTGATAATAGATAAAGTAAAAAGTAAAGTACAGTAAAGTAAAGACCTCTCGCTGGGGAGGTCTAAGCTGACAAGGATCAGTTTTATTTTTGTATCAGGGCATGCAGGTGTAAGGGGGAATGAACGTGAGGATAGGCTTGCAGGTATGGCTGCTGTACAAAGCGGGTGAGCAATGGACCATGCTGATATAAATTCCCTAAGGGAGAGAGGACGTGTACATGATTCATGTAATAGTGATGAATCTACAACACTAACCAGACTGCAAGAACTTTAGGTCAAGTGTGGTGTAGCTAGACAAGAAAGCTATGCTGGTAGCCACAGAAGAATAGTAAACCAACAAAGAACCGGTGTTGTTAGTCGCCACACGCTGAGGAAATACTGAGGGGAGATCAAGCACTTATGGACTAATTGGTTCGATGTGCAGTGATGATAATCCGACGACTAAACTAAACTAAAGTAAAAAGTAAAGGATGCATTTTTTCATACTTTGAGGTATATCGGGTAATACTGTGTTAGGTCCATATTTTTCCTTTACCGACGGCGCACGATGGGTGATGTGGTCAACCTTTTGCCGTCTTTACTTCCCAGTGCTTTTTCTACCTTTGGTTGTCCCCAGCCGACCTGCAAGACAGCAGGTTGGCCAGCACATCTGATTTCTGTGACACTGTTTATTTACTAGGGTAGCTTCCCTAAGCCGCCACCACATTCATCTCTTAAGACATGCCTTGTATGTTGCAGTTTTACTATTCTTTGTTCCTCTTGCAGGCTTCAGCAACACATGGGCACAAAATATTTTAATTGTATGATGTTTTCTTATATCCTACTGAAATGTATTGTTGATGTTTACAATCAATCATTAGTCTCACCTTTGACACTTGAACCGGAAGAAATAGGTACAGCACTATTATTCACATTCACAAGGTGTGATCTTTGTTTGACCTTTTGATCAATGATGGCCATGGATGGAGGCTCCTTTAAGAAATAGGTCACCTCACTTCCGGTAGTACCTCCTAAAGCCAGTAGCTTTTGTATTTTTTTCTTGTCTTCCAGTTCTCTTATCTGATGTGGTATAGATATAAATATTTGTTATCAAACTTTTGTATAACATTGAATGATTTTGTGCTAATTTGAGAGACAATATATACAAATAAATATGATCAAAAACGCTAAACAAAAATCGGGGTCTCTGCGCTAAGCAGTTGTCTTGCGTTCCGAAAGTCGTGGGTTTTAATCAGGACCAAGCTGTTTTGTTCATGGGTTTTTTTTCCAGAGACCCTAGGATTGTTGCCGGAGCTACGGAGTTTGTGTTTGCTAATACTCTCAATAGGTGGAGGGCTATTTCTGAGGAAAGGGACCGAGCCATATGGGGTAAAAACCTGGTGCAATAAAGCCAACTCCTTGGCTTTAGACCCAAACGAAGAAGTCATTGTTTGGAGTATATAATGCATACACATGCGTTTGAACGTACTTGCACACACTCTCTCTTTTTCCCCAAGCTATTTCGGTGTCAAAATGTAAAAATTTTTGGTCAGATATTTTCTGTCATCTAGCAGATGAAAAAAAAGTCCGTGGTGGATGGATGCAGTTTTAAAAAATAATTAAGCGGATTCCATTTGTAATTGTGAGTGACTGAAATAAAATTTAACAAGGGGAATAACTATTTTGGTTGTATTAAGTTTGGTTGTTGCAAACTTGCTAATTAAGATGGAAGGGGAGGGAATGGTTCCTCTGAGGCGAAGTTGTTAAGCAATTTGCCTTGCACTCTGAAGATTGTGGGCACAAATGCAGACTGTGCCGTTCGTGCTCACAAGTGCATTTTTTTCTTAGGATTGTTGCTGTGTTGCTGGAGCTATGGAGTTTGTGATTTATGCAAAGCTCTCAGCAGGTGGCATGCCATTTCTGCAGAAAGTAGCCAGGCGATATGGGAAAACCTGCTGCAATGATATCAATTCTTCATCTTTAAACATCTTTAACTAAGATGGACCACCCGTGTGGTGCTGGAGCCTGCGAAGGGAAGCAAAGAATAGTACCACTGCAACCTACAATGCATGTCGTAAGAGGCGACTGATGTAGGCCCTAGGGATGCTACCTAGTAAAAAAAAAGCAGCGCAGAAATCGGATGTGCATAACTGGCACAATGTACAATAGCTCTTAGGCTCAGATCACACAGAGTTGTTAACAAGTAGTCAATATGGAGCGTTCGAAAAAGAAGAAGAACTAAGATGGACACTGTAATAGTACGATTGGGAAAAAAAGCAACAAATTCTGGATATGTTTTACAAATCTGTGTTCAATATTTCATTTTGTGTACAATTAGTACATAATATATTAGGATATAAAATATGTTGGTGAATTTGTCTACCTTGGAAGCAAGATCAGCCAACCAGGAGGTACAGATAAGGACATTAATGCCAGGATTAGAAAGTCCAACAAGACTTTGCTCTCCTGCGCACAGCATAGAGATCTACTGCCATCTCCACAAAAACAAAGCTCAGGATATTCAGCTCAAATGTGAAATATGTGTTGATGTGTGGCTAAGAAATGTGTTTTTTTTTTTTCCGTCCGCTTTCAACTCAGGCGAAGTTTCATCTCTGAAACTGATTTTTGCGTGAAAATCCGTTTTCCAATTTCTTACAATGGCAGCAGCGTGCACATTTTAAATTACTTTACACTGGCAGCCGTGTGCTCAATGTACTCGTAATTAGTATTCCTCGCCATACAGGCAGATTTTCTCCGACTTCAGAGGTACTCACGTTATCGTCCTGAGTAAGACCAGGGACTCGAACAAATGCCGGACAGTAAGTTCGAACCCGAGCTATGAGGCGTCTCACAGCTAGCAGGCCGAACTACTATCAACTACTCTAGGCAGTCCCCAAGAAATGTGGTGAGTCACCAAGTTAAATACAAATAAGATTCTGACCATTGTCAGCGGATATCTTCAGCAGATTCTCAGACTGAGATGGTATGACAGAGTTGCAAACACAGATCTGTGGATAAGAACAGGACAGGAACCCATGAGGACAGAGGTTAAGAGGTGAAAATGGTGATGTGTTGGGCATACCCTACGGAAGACACAGTCGAGTGTCATTAGACAAGTACTTGAGTGGAACCCTAAAGGAAAACGGAAAAGAGGATGTCTTAAACAGACCTGGAGAGGAAGTTCTTGAGGAACTGAAGAGTGCTTGACTATCCTGGGGGACCATAAAGAAAACAGCCAGAGACTGGGAAAAGTGTCACACAACCGTTGAAACCCTATGCTCCATGAGGAGCAGAGAGGAATAAGTCAAGTAAGTGTTTGTGAGTCTACAGTGTCAGCAAAATGTAATGAACTGGCCTGTTTTGCTGAGGTCATTGAGGAAGTCTTCTTCATAACCATAAAACACTGTTTAAAGCAGTGAAGTTTTTTCAGTATGTGTAGCTCACCTAGAGAGTAGTTGTTGACGAACTTACTTCGGTGGACGTGAAATATTTTTAGGACTGTAACAACTCTCAGATTGACCCTGTCTCAATCAGAAAAAGCACTGGAAAGTAAAGGCGGCCGGTGTGATGTTAACCACATCACCTATGGTGTGCTGACGGTCAATGCAAAATACAGACCTAACACAGAATTACCCAATATACCACAAGGTATGAAAAATGGCCAGATTACAAAGTTTGTTATAGCTCACCTTAAGTCTATCATTTTCTGCATAAAGTCTCAACACATGTTCCCTTTCTTGAAACAGATAAACTTGCATGTCACTTAAGGCTTTCTGGAGCTCCACAATCTCCTCTTCTCTTTGGCGAAGCTCCCATTGCATAGTGTGCTGATTAACATTGTGGAAGTATAAAAATGGAATTAAAAAATTATCAGAATCTGGAACATTAACTAAACTTGCTAGGTTTAACAAAACAACAAATTTAATTAACAACTATGCTATGTCATAACAGACGAAAAGAGACTAAATCGACAAGTCCTTATGTGGTCACCAGTTGGGAAAAGACGTGGAAGACCAAAGACCACTCTTCGAAGAACCATCCAACAAGAAAGTAAACTAATGGGATGTAAAACCATACAAGATCTCCAACTGCTAGCAACGAACCGCATCACATGGAGATCTAAAACCTCTGCCCTATGTGCTGCCTTTGGCATGAAAGGAACAAACTAACTAACTAACTAACTATGCTATGTCAACTTTCCAATTCATTTGTAAATCAACATGAATTTTCTCTGTGACTGGAAAAGCAATGAATGAAATTAACAACTCTGATACATCAGCTTTCCAATTCAGTAAATAAGTCGATACCCTTTCAGTGCAAGCTCAAGGGAAATGAAGATGCTGACAGCTGTCTAGAAATGAATATCAACTAAAAGTGTGTCGCCCGAGTGGTTACCGGGCCCAAATTTGGGGTGTAAAGAATAGAACCGCTGTTACCTGCCACACATGTCGTGAGAGGCGACTAATGAGGTTTGGCTGAAATCGGATGCACATGTCCTAAACGTGTAAAAGTCTATGCGTTTAGGGGCCTACCAAACGTGTAGCACCAATGTGCAACGTATACACGTTCTTGGCAAAGATCAAGCATATCACAATGAGTGTTTAAAATTGGTCGTAAAGAACGAACGCAAAGAAGAAGAACTAAAAGTGTCCTATTTCTACAAGCAATCAAAGATACTCTTTTTCAACAGTTTCAACAACTCTTGATTTGCAAGATGGCCACTACTCCACAAAATTTGACTGAATAAATTCATATAACAAATTGATTGATTGAAACATCATCATTGAACTTCAGTGAGTAACCACGTATGCTCCAATTTCTTTCTTACACAGGAAGATCTCAACGGCCGTGCACAACTTCTGTTGCACTGGCAAGGATCCCCAATGTAATTTAGAAGATGGTAAAAAATTATTTGTAGGAATTTTATTTTGTAAAAATATTTATAATGAATTTAGCTTTCATGCCCTATTCTCGATTCTGAACTGCCAAAGGGTTCTTTTATGCGCTCAACTTGAACACAGCACTTACATTTTATCGCTAGTTTACGATAGGGCTAGGAACTCAATCTCACCTACATTGAGATTAAGAACCTCTGGAAAATATCCTGATGGCTCCATGAGGGAGCGAACCAAGTACATTTGGAAGCAGAGGTGAGCACCTAACCTCTATGCCAGAAAGACCCCTTTTCACGAATAAGTGACAAATTGAGTTACTTGACAACACAAGAAATCTTACCTGTTCTTCATAAGACACTCGATATTCCTCCAGTTTACACACCAACTGGTCATGTTCATCATCATATTCAGCAATTTTCTTGCGATAATATTCTAAAAGCTCTCTTGATGGGCGAAGATGGCCTAAAGTTACAAATATATTTTGTTGATGTCAATAAATTATTTGAAATAAAATAATCAAGTGATAGTCGTGCTTTACAAACAAAACCAAAGATGATCTGATTGATAGGACCATCATCATTGCACTTGCATGAATAACCAAAATAGGGGGAAGACTGCAGTAAAACTTGGTAAATAGTGAAACACGTACAAACAAAGTACTATAGTTTTACAAAATACATAAACAGTGACGATAAACAGCAACGTTTCGACCAACAAGGCCATGAATAACCATGTTTGCTCCGATCTATTTCTCAGTGGAAGTGCACAAATTCTGTAGCAACGGTGAGTGTCCCCAGTGTCATTTTGAGGATGGTGACTAATATTGCTACAGAGGAGTACTTAGAATATCATGGACAGAGAAAAGAACAAATGCTGCTGTTCTGCAACAGGTTAATATTGAAGAGAGTTGACTATTAAAGAGCACAAAATCAAGGAAAAATTAAATACTTTGGACAAATCAAATGACATGAGTGCCTAGAGAAGATAATTTTGGAGGGAATGGTGCCTGGAAAAAGAATGAGAGGAAGACTTAGAAGACGATGGGCGCAAGATGTCATTGATGATCTGAGAATGACTGCTGCTGACGCTGGTCAACTTGCACAGAACAGAGAGTTTTTCAGGACTGCTGTCATGGGAGCCAGTTCCGGAAGGAGGGACCATCTACTTGATGATGACAATGTGAATTAATTTTATTTTAAAATTTGCATTAATGTCTTTTAATACTGTGATTAATGACTTCATTTTCTGGGGCTGTTGTTCTATCTGACTCTCAGTCGATGCTTCAGAAGATAAAAAATGGCAGGTTGTGGTATGAGTGGATGTCGTCTATTGAAGTTTCTAACCTCCAGAGGCTTATGTGGATCTAATGTCCTGGGCATGCAGGTGTTTGCGGCAAAGTGAGAGCAGACGTACTTGCATCAACAGCATTGATTGTTGGGGAGTTGAAAATGGATAAGGGGGATGTCCTTCAGTGTCTTCACAACTGCCTGTTGGATATAATAATTCATCTCGTACCGTTATATAGGGCCTGCAAGTAATTTCTCCATACCGCTCTATCCTGGGCAACTCGCTCAATCACCTCCATGGAACTGAGACCGATATTTCCTGACTCTCTCAGCAAAGTTCGTTTCAGGGTCTCCTTAGGTCGACCTCTCTTTCTTGAACCCTTTGCATCCCACTTCAATGCCTGCTTTGATATTCGTTGATCATTTCTCCTCAAGGTGTGCCCAACATATCTCCATCTTCTCTTTCTTATAACAGTTGTCACTAGTGGTTGACCAGACATGTCTCTGATTTCATCACTTCTTCTGAATTCATTCCATTTTATATTCATTATTTTCGCAGACATCTATTTTCAAATGCATTCAACTTGCTTTCTATATCTTTAGTCATTTTCCAACTCTCGCTGGCATATGTTAAAATTGATACAACATTTGAATTGAAAATTTGTAATTTAGTTTTAATACTATATAACTTGCAGTTGGATGAGGACACTAAAATTGATAGAATTGACAACGGCGTTAGATGTATGTTGTTGTACCTCTCAGTGGTGTGTGAGGAAGTGAGTGTAGAGTCCAATCCTAGAACACAATCCCCTACCACAAGTAAGGCATGCATGATCAGGGTTGGACATGTGGGTGTTGTGTGTGCTGTCTTTCTGTGCCGCTCATTTTCTCTGCATCTTTACAGTACGATGGTTCTCTGCTATGCGAATTCTTCGTGTTATTACAGCGCCACATTTGACGATGTTGCGCAAGGGATTTCCAGCATATGGTATCTATATCAAAGCATTTTGGAGACACATCTTTAAAGCACTTTTTCTGTCAACCAGCTGATTGCCTGCCCCCATCACGCTCACCATACATCAACTGATTTGGGATGCGTTGCATCTCACCTTCTCAACATACAACTACATTTAATAGAATAACGAAAAAGTCATACTTATGTTTTATTGACCAAACATACATGCACACAGAAGAAATCACAACACTGAATTATTTTACAGCACTAATTAAAAAAAAACATGACAAAGATATATTGACAAATTACCAAGTCTTTCATTGATGCCAGGCAATTCTGGGCTATTTTTATCAGTTTCCTTGCTCTCTTCATTTTGTCTGACTTTGTCAAAACTGTTTACAGGGTGCATGCTGTTAAACATACTCTCATTTAAGTTGCTTAGGTCAACTCTATCACCTTTTGAGCGCTTTGGAGACCGCTTTCTGTATATAGATTAAAGGTAAATGTTTAAATGGTGACAAACTATTAAAAGTGACTATTAAAAAAAGTGATTATAAAAAGTACTAATATTTATGCTTATTATCTTGGTCAGATACTACAATTTAGCTAATCATCATCATCAAGTAGCTTGTCCGTTCCAGAACTTCGTTCCCATGACAGCAGTCCTGAAAAACTCTTTGTTCTGTGCAAGTTGACAGCAGCAGTCATTCTCAGATTGTGAATGACATCTGGCAGTAGATTTCCACACTGTGTGCAGGATAGCAAAGGCTTTGCTTCTGTTGATTGCTAGTTATGAGCACTTCTCATTCACATTAGCAGACTCGGGTAACATTTTATGACAAACTCCTTTGCTCTCAGAACTGCAGCACCCGAGTGGTTACCGTGCCCAAATTTGGGGTGTAAAGAATAGAACCACTGTTACCTGCCACACATGTCGTAAGAGGCGACTAAGTAGGTTTGGCTGAAATCGATGCACATGTCCTAAACGTGTAGAAGTCTATGCGTTTAAGGGCCTACCAAACCAATGTGTAACGTATACATGTTTTTGGCAAAGATCAAACATATCACAAAGAGTGTTTAAAATTGGTCATAAAGAATGCACACAAAGAAGAACTGCATCGTCATCAATGGCTGAAATATCATTTTGGAAAAGGCAACCCCCAGAGATGCCCGTGTGTTGCCGGGCCCGCAAGGGAAGCAAAGAATTGCAACACTGCGCCCTACAAGGCATTTCGTAAGAGGCGACTAAGGTAGGGATCCGCCCGAGTGCTGGCAGGGCCCACAGGGGGAGGAAAGAATATGCAGCAATGTCTACCTGCCAGGCATGCCGTAAGAGGCGACTAAGGAGGGTTGGACGTGGGGCTGGCTACCTCACCCTGTAGAAAAAATAAGCCAAAAAACTTCAACAAACATGGATATTACAACAATATGGAATAACTCAACTCAACCATCCGAACTAGGGGAAGGTCCCCAACAGGGGGCAAATGACGTATCACCGGAAAGCCGCAAGGATCCGGGATGCCGACTAGCCTTCTTTCCTGTCGGAAAATAGCCAGAATTGGTTGCTGGAACGTGAGAACGTTGCTGGAGCAGGGAAAACGGCCCAGCTCGCGACAGAGATGAAAAACTACAAGATAGACATTCTGGGAGTCTCGGAGACAAGATGGAAAGGAATAGACAAAATTAAACTACACACAGGCGAAATAATGCTGTCCTCAGGGCAAAAAGAAGAAGAGAGCACACACCATAGTAAAGGAGTTGCCCTCATGCTGTCCAGAGAAGCACAAAAGCATTAATAGAATGGGAAACAATCGGGCCCAGAATAATAACAGCAACATTTAGAACTAACAAAAAGAAAATTAACCTAAAGGTCATCCAATGCTACGCGCCAACTAACGATCGGGAACAAGTAGCTAAAGAGAGGTTTTATACCAAAGTACAAAGTATTATGGACAGGAAGAGAAAAAAGGATATTATAATTTTGATGGGGGACTTAAATGCAAAGATAGGAGATGACAATAGCAGTTTCAAAGAGACCATGGGAAATCATGGGCTGGGTAGAATGAATGAGAATGGGGAAATGTTCGCAAATTTTTGTGCCTCAAACCAGTTAATCATAGGCAGCAGCATATTTCAGCATAAGAGAGTACACAAGGCCACATGGATATCACCAGACCACATAACAGCTAACCAGATAGACCACATATGTATTGATAAGAAATTTAGAACATCATTACAAGACGTTAAAGTGTGCAGAGGTGCAGACGTGGCATCGGATCACCACCTCCTGTTAAGTAAAATCAGGCTGAAACTTAAAAGATATTCAACAAACCCAAATTATAGAAAGCAGTTCAAAGTAGAAGAGCTTAGGAACCAGGAAGTAAGAGACAGATTTGCAGTCGCAGTATCAAACAAGTACCAAGCATTGGAACAGCTGGTAGACGATATGAATATTGAGGAACATTGGCAACAGATAAAAAATATATGGAAGGATACATGCTCAGAGGTTTTGGGAGATAAGGGGCGGAAAAACAAAGATTGGATAACAACAGATACCCTTAGTCTGATCAAAGAAAGAAAAAGCAGGAAAGCGGATCTAAACAGATGCAAAACTAGAGGTGCTAAAGCCCACAAGGTATATGGGGAAGCCAACAAAAAGGTTAAACAAAACATAAGAAGGGATAAAATAAAATATATAGAGGAGTTGGCAGGAGAAGCAGAAGAAGCAATAGAAAAAGGAAATATAAGGGACCTGTATAACATCACAAGGAAGTTAACAGGAAAATACAAACAATCAAGTGGCCTTATAAAAGACAAGAGAGGCAAAGTAATTAGCAACACTAAAGAACAAATGGAGAGATGGAAAGAACATTTTGAAGAACTGCTTAATATGCCAAAACCGCAGGTCCCACGGGAAATAGAGCCAGCTGAAGAGGAGCTACAAATTAATTGTGAAAGACCAAGTAAAGAAGAAATAATGAAGGCCATAGAAAATTTAAAGGATAGGAAAGCAGCAGGGCCAGACAACATTCCAGCAGAGGCCATTAAGGCAGATAAAGATACCTCAACAGAGCTACTATACAAATTACTAGGGAAGATATGGGAGAGAGAAGAGATACCAGTAGAGTGGAAAGAAGGTCACTTGGTAAAACTGCCAAGGAAGGGAGACATGCAAGAATGTACGAACTATAGAGGGATAATGCTACTATCAGTGCCAGGCAAAGTATTAAACAGGATTATACTAGATAGACTTAAAGAGGCCATAGATAAACAACTGAGAGAAGAACAAGCAGGGTTCCGTGGGAATAGATCCTGCACAGACCAGATAGCTACACTGCGCATTATAGTGGAGCAAAGCTTGGAGTGAAACTCGCCACTATACATAGGTTTTGTGGATTATGAAAAGGCGTTTGATAGTCTGGATAGGGAATCATTGTGGAAACTATTAATACACTATGGAGTTCTTCTTCTTTGCGTTCGTTCTTTACAAACAATTTTAATCACTTTTGTGATATGTTTGATCTTTGCCAAGAACGTGTATACGTTGCACATTGGTTTGGTAGGCCCTAAACTTCTACACGTTTAGGACACGTGCATCCGATTTCAGCCAAACATCCTTAGTCGCTTCTTACGACATGCATGGCATGTAACAGTGGTTCTATTCTTTACACCCCAAATTTGGGCCCCGGTAACCACTGGCGACTATGGAGTTCCACCCAAGATTCTTTCTTTCTTTCTCGAATCCTGTATGCCTCACAGCGTCAGGTCAGGAAGAGATTTCTAAACGGGCCCTAGTATGCGCTTCGTAGATAGTCTCTTTCGTCGCTCTGTTATCTCTGAGGTCCATCTTTTGCGTGGCCGGCCTTTTGCTTTGTACCCATTGTATCGGAGCAGCATTGCTCTTTGGGGTGCACTGTCTGATGGTAATCTGCTTACGTGACCGAACCATTTAATTTGTTGTTTCTGATGAAGTCTAGTACTGATGTTGTACCCACTTTTTCCTGATGTCTTCATTTCTCAACCGGTCTCTTCTTGTTACACCCAGCATTCTGCGTAGACACTTCATCTCTGTTGTGACTAGTTTTCTTCTATCGTTTGTTGTCAGCGTCCAGGTTTGGCACTGGTAACATAATGTGGGAGAAAGATTGTGTTGAACATTGCTCTTTTGTGTTCATGGTGACGTGTTTGCATCTTAAAATTGGCGCCATTTGCCCTATAATTTGATTTGCTTTGTTGCATCTGTGTTGAATTTCATTAGTTATTCTTCCATTTGCTGAAAAATGCTCCCCAGGTATGTGAAATCTTTTACTTGATTTAGTAGATGATTATCGATGGAGATGTTGGTAGTGTTTTCCTCTCTGGCGAATGTCATTACTTCTGTTTTGTCGATGTTAATTCTCATGTTGTATTCGTTACATGCTAACTGGAGTCTGTTGATGTGTTATTGTAGCTGTTCTTCTGTTGTTGATATGATTGCCTGATCGTCTGCAAAAGAAATTCATTTAAGAGTTCTCCGAGGTTGTTTCCTTCGCTGGTGTTAGCTATTTTACAAATGTGGTCAATGTACATGATGAATAGCAGCGGGATAGTACGCAACCTTGTCTTACTCCTGACCCTACGTGAAACTTTTCTGATAATCCTGTATTTGTTCTAATCGTACATTGGCTGTCAGTATAAATGTTCTTGCAAAGGTTGATTAGGTGTTCATTAACCCCATAGGTTGTTAGTATTTTCCACAACTTGTGCCTATCTACGCGGTCGAACGGTTTTTCCTGATCTACAAATGCAACGTGTAAATGTTTGTCGGATTCGATAGTCCTTTCTACTAACTGTCTGAGGGCGAATATTGCGTCTGTACAGCTTTTGTTCTTCCTGAATCCCATTTGGGAGTCATTAAGCTGTGGCTCGATGATGTGGCGGAGCCTTTCTCAAGTATTTTGCAGAATATTTTCCCAGTGTGGCTCAGTAGCGCTATGCCTCTATACTTTGTACAGTCCCTCTTGCTACCTTTTTCTTCCAGATGGGAACAATTGTAGCATTCCTCCAATCTTCTGGTGTTTCTTGTGTGATCCAGACTTGGTTGAATAGTCTATGGAGCCAGCTGATTCCTACCTCTTTAGTTGCTTTGATTAGGTCGGCCGGGATATTGTCTGGGCCTGGTGTTTTATTAGGTGGGGCCATATTTACAGCATTTCTGATCTCTGATAGTGTTATGCTTGGTTCTACTTCTGAAGTTACATTTACTGTGTGTTCTTGAGTGTTCGGTTGGTCCTCTTGTTGTAGGTTGAGAAGTTCACTAAAGTATTGTCGCCATCTGTTCATTATCATTTTTGGATCATTAAGAGCTTGGCCGTTTTCATCGTTAATAATTTCAGTTGGGTCATATTGTTCTTGTCTTTCCCGCATAGCTTTAATTTTCTTGTAAAAATGTCTTGTTGAATTTTTGTAGTCTGAATTTAATGTTTCGCCATAATCTTGCCATGCTTGTATTTTAGACTTCTTTATTATCTCCTTGGCTTGTTTTCTAGCTGTTCTATACTCAGTGAGGTCGTTTTGATGTTTTTTTTGCCCATAAGTTGTATCTGTGTTTTTTCTCCTTTACCGCTAGTTTTACTTGTCATTCCACCAAGTTGTGATTTTTGGTCGGGTACCTCTGTATTTTACTGTTCCGCATGTTTCTTTGGCTGCTTCTAATAAAGTTCTCTTAAATACTGTCCATTCTTCTTCTACTGACTTGCTTTCTTCAGTTAGTTTAGCAAAATTGTATGTGACTCTTTGAAGATATGACTCTTGTGTGTTGACATCTGTTAATTTATTGATTTTGATTATTTCTTTTGTAGTCATGTGTTGCCCTCTGGTACTCTTCTTGTGTGTTCTGATAGTCATAACTACCGCTTTGTGGTCCGTGTCTGTGCATAAATTTGGTATAGCCCTAGCGTCTACCACTGACCTTCTTTTTGATCTTTTGACTAGAATGAAATCTATTTGGCTCTTGCAGTCTAAGTTGTTCCATTTGTACCAAGTATAAATGTGTGATTGCCGTGTTGAAATTGTGTGTTGGTAATAATTAGGTCATGCTGGTTACACAATTCCAGAAGTCTTATGCAAACCTAATAAAGAAAACGTATGAAGGAATGAAATGCAGAGTCATACACGAGGGTCAACTGACGGAATCCTTTGAGATAAGAACAGGGGTGAGGCAGGGATGCTTGTTATCACCATTCCTGTTCTTGCTGGCCATAGATTGGATCATGAAATCAACAACGGATAACAGAGGGGAATACAATGGACACTGGTGAAACAACTGGAGGACCTGGATTTTGCAGACGATCTGGCTTTGCTGTCTCACAACCACGCACAGATTAAAGACAAAATGAATAACCTAAATAATAAGTCTCAGCAGCTAGGTTTGAAAATACACAGGGGAAGACCAAGGTCATGAGAATAAATGCTGCAAATGTAAACCAGATTATGCTGGAGGAAACAGCACTGCAGGATGTAGAATCATACACATACCTTGGAAGCAACATAGACACAGAAGGAGGAACAAACAAAGATGTTAAGATAAGAATACAAAAAGAAAGAGGAAACTTTATTGCATTGAGTAAGATATGGAAGGCAAGGAGATCAAAACAAACACAAAATTGAGAATTTTCCAGTCAAATGTGAAGTCAGTGCTGTTCTATGGCTCGGAAACATGGAAGACCACAAAGGAAACTATCAGAAAACTGCAGACCTTCGTAAATGGATGTTTACGTAGGATAGAGGAATTGAGATGGTATGATAAGATTACAAACGAGGAACTCAGGAGAGAACAAAGCAGATACCAGTGGAGAGAGAGCTCAGGAAGAGACGCTGGATAGGACATACATTAAGAAGACCGACCGGAAGCATCGCAAGACAGGCATTGTTTTGGAACCCGCAGGGAAAGAGGAGTAGGGAAGGCCTAGGCAGACCTGGAGAAGAGAGCTGGAGGCGGATATAAAGAGGATAGGCAAAACATGGAAAGAATTGGAAGGGATGGCAAGAGAGAGGAAGAGATGGAAGAAGTTTGTTGAAGACCTGTGCTCCGATGGGAGTTGAAAGGTGATGATGATGATGAACCCCCAGAGAGACCTTAGAATGTCATCCCCATTGAGATCAAGATATGATGAAAATTATAGCAACATAAAGTTCAGCATTTTCTTTGACATTTGTTGATCTTAAGATGTTTGAAAGTGCAACATGGCTACTGGCATGATGGCTGAACATATGGTACAAATATGCAGAGGATATGAGGAGCAGAAAAAATGGGGCTGCTGCCAGTACCATTCTGAGTCAAACTCTTTGAAGATGCTAATAACTGCAGGCTGAACATTTTTTTATTTGAATACCTTCAAATTTACATATGTCTGGTCAACCAACCATTAATAGTAAATGTTACAAGAAAGAGAAGATGGAGATATGTTGGGCCTACTTTGATGAGCAATGATCAACAAATCACAAAACAGGCATTGAAGTTGGAGACAAATGGTTAAAGAAAGAAGCGAAGTCTTAGGGAAACAAGCTTTACTAAGCGCGGTGAGAAATATTAGACACTTCCATAGTAGAGATTGAATGAGGATCTGTGTAACATATAACGGTACTAACGGAATGTAATAATAATACAATATATTAACACATATGAGGTGTATTAACTAACAGTCACTATAAGCAACAACACAATAAAATTAGCTACATTCTATATATGAGAGCAGCGATATCGTATGGCTAGCGCACTCGCTTCTTAGACGTGTAGTAGACTACTGTAGTGAAGTTGTGTACAAAGTAGTGAAAGTACCAGCTCAATTCCAGTCAAGTGAGAGTGGAATCTTTTCATCCGTAAAATCTAAAAATGGTTCTCAGGTCGACCAACCTCAACTATGTACCAGAAAAGCACTGGAAAGCAAAGTGATGTTGACCACATTACCCATCGTGTGCTGATGGTCAATGAAAAATAAGTCTAACACTATTCGCAGTCATTTGAGTCATATATATCCTCACTATACGAAACTTGCTTCTTAAACGCGTGGTCAAGTTTCAATTCGAAAGTGGGGTGTGGCATTTTGTTTTCAACCTTATCAGTTTTTAGGTCGACCCTGACTCAACTGTGTAACAGAAAAGCAATGGAAAGTAAAGTGATATTGATTAGATTATCAGCCTTTACTTAATATAAAATAGTAGCTATAAAACTAAAAACATGTCAGAGCATAGTCAAGTAAATTTAAACTTAAACAGAGAAAACCCAAACGTAAACATTAAAACATAAATATAACTAAACTAAGTAAATTAACCCACGTATAAAACATACTTTACTAGCTTAAGTTATCGACTAAATACAATTTAGTTAGTGAAGAACATATGTTGTGTATAATTTGTTGGTGCATGTGAAAGCAAGTGTACTTATTATTCAAAACGGTTGCTAACCTGACATTTTGGTTATTGTGGGACGCCATTTATTTTAACTTAGATCTGTTCCGCAACAAATCAAAGGTCAAAGGTGTTATTTAATTTTTATATGATTTTTATATCTCGAACGGTGACAACCGAACTGTTATATATAAGATCATAAAAAAAACTGAATATGTCATGTATATTTATTAAAATGATTTAATTTACTATTTGGGGTCAAATTTATGTTCACCTTTCGTCCGTAAACATAGTCGTGTAATGTATTAATACAACTCTAATTTGCATAATTACTTAACTTTGAATTTTAAATTATTGCAATTTTGTATCATTTATATCTAATGAAAACTAAGGTTTCTGTGGAAATACACGATATTCTGATTGATTTAGAAGAATGTAATTGAGATTTGAGCTAGGTGATAAAACTACATTTCTGTGCGAGCTGAGACTGTTTAGTATGTTGTTAGGCACTACCAGCAATGCCGACCTGAGGATGTTTTCAATGGATTGTGTGTGATAATTTTTTTCCCCTTCTCAGGACTAACCATGGATTACTCATAAGTATATTGTGTTTAAATTGATGCTGTTACTGGAAATATGGAAAGTGACAACGATAATCCGTATCTAAACTTCAAACCTCCTCCCGAGGCTCCAGTCTTTACACCAACAGAGGAGGAGTTTGCTGATCCGTTAGGTTACATTGCTAAAATAAGGCCAATGGGGCTGGAAACTGGTATTGTGAAAATAAAACCACCACCGGTAAGTTCATGTTTGTTTTTATATGTTTTCTGTTTATTTCATTTTATGTTTTTAGTTTTAAGTAGGTTTGATTTCTGGTTGAGTTATACACAGCGAGATTGTCTTTTGAGGACATTCTACGTGCGTTTTGTCTAACTTGGCATGGCGACGTCAGCTACCGTTGTTCTGTTCGGTATTCCTATTGCCCATGACTGCAGAGCTCGGGCTGGTCTCGGCCTAGGTCCGTGCAAATGGTAAAGAAATGGTGCAGATGACTGGTATATGTTACACTTGATAAGACACATACACCCGTCAGAAACTAGTAAAAGATATCAAATTTGAGATTTTTCAACAAATATTACTAAAAATATAAGAAAAACGATTTTTTCAAGTGGAAGTGATGAAATTGGAATTATAAAAGAAATTTCCATGACTTTGACACTGATCTGTTATAATTTTAATAGTTTTTTTGTTGTGATATTTTATTGGCCAATGTTTGGGAGGTTTAAGTTGATAGAATAATGAATGACATAAATCATTATATCTCTTTCTTATAGTTGTCTAAGTTGTGGTTGCAATTACCAAAGTAACAAAAAAATTGACTGGGGTGTGGTAGTAAAGTAAGATTATACATGAGTTGAGTAGAGTTTTAATTGCAATCAATAGGTTTTATTTAGTGACTAGGGTTTGCAACAAAACCACTGAATTGATTGAATGTGTGAGCAAATATACAAAATAGATTAATGAATCACAAAGGTTGGGCAGCTACAAGGAAATGTTAATGCAGATTGATTTGCTGAAACTTAATGAGAAGTTAATGATCTCTTAGAAGTCTAAACTACAACACACAACTAATTTGTCTTTATTTCAGTTATGTTTATTAATTTACATTAGTACATTCTTTCACAAATTTGACCATAATCTTGACAACCACAGTTACCTATTTCATAGAACAGTATGCGTTTTAGAGTAACGAATCGAAAGGTTGGACAGCGTTCGCTTACAAGGAAATGCTAATCCAGATTGATTTGCTGTAACTAATGATTACTTAGACTGAACAACTCCCAACTAGTTTGTCTTTATTTCAGTTGTGTTTATAAATTGATTCTTTCACAAATTTGACTTTGATCATTGACAACCACAGTTGCATATTTCAAAGAACAGTACCTTTAAAATCTCATTGTATCCATAATTACTTACTTACTTTAGGATTGGCAGCCACCCTTTGCTGTGAACGTTGAGTCATTCAGATTTACCCCAAGAATTCAAAAACTGAACGAATTAGAGGTTGGTGTGTTTATATTTCAGAATATATATTCATGATTTGTCATTAACTATAACTAATCGCATTTCTTGCCAACAACTCTCATCATCTGATCATTTTATGAGCTTTTATCACTCTATTTAAAAAGAGAAATCATTATGAAGGACAAAAAAAGAAAGAAAATGTTTGATTTGTTATGTAATAATGTAAAATAAAAATGTAAAGTTTGTATTTGTTATCAGAATATGTGTAGCTATTATGTTGTGATAATTATATGTTCTTTGTTGTGCATGCCCAGATCTGATCTATATAGGATGATGGCAGCCATCTTGGTTTATTGTATAAATTCAATAGTCTTTGTTGTAAGGTAATGATGATGTGTTGTGTACATCTGCAAGGTGAAGATTAATCACATTCTGCTTACTTTTAATCTTTGTGGGATTTTATTAACTGTCCGTGTATATGGATAAAAAAACATGTTACAACTTTTGCCCATTGTTTGAGATATTTTGACCCTTTTCATTGTTTTTGTGTTCTTCAGGCTCACTCTAGGATAAAACTCAATTTCTTTGACTGTCTGTACAAATTCTGGGACCTTCAAGTAAGTTGGAATCAATTTAATTTTTACAATTTCAAGTCTTTGTTTGTTTAATAATATACATATATTTTTTGGTAGTTAGAGATTTCAGTCATCTGAAAATGCGGACAACAAAATTGATTAACCTGCGTTTGTTTTTGGGAGAAGTATCATTACTTAAATTAGTTATTGTTTTTTTTCTTCATATTATATTTAAACATAATAGAATCATTTTGGGTGCAAGTACAAAGCCGATTGTTCTACACCCCTTTGTCCTTTTGAGCCGATATACTGACTTTCTGTATTTTTTAAGATGCGCAAAGCCAGTAATGGTTTCTTCTTTGCGTTCGATCTTTATGACCAATTTTAATCACTCTTTGTGATATGTTTGATCTTTGCCAAGAGCGTGTGTACGCTGCACATTGGTTTGGTAGGCTGCTAAACACATAGACTTCTACACGTTTAGGACACATGCATCAGATTTCAGCCAAACCTTCTTAATCGCCTCTTACGACATGCGTGGCAGGTAACAGTGGTTCTATTCTTTACACCCAAATTTGGACCCTGGTAACCACTCGGGCGAGTAATGGCTAATTCAGTATATATTTTAACTCCTTGTGGACCAAAGTCCACACTACATTGCTTTGGGTTAGACGCCTTCTTACCAGGAGCCACACTAAAGGGCGTTTTTATTCTAAAACATATGGCTTGTAAAAACATGGCTTTTGCCCTGGTCCACTAAGAGTTAATATAAGCGGGTCTGGTGGTTACAAAAAATTTACGGAGTAAAAGGGTTAAGCATTGACAGGGACAGAATCCATTTCCCCCCATTGTCGAAGCCTGCAGTACTGTACTGTGTACACTGCACAAACTCATTTGAGGGCTGCCATTTGGATGTATATAACTAATATTCATTTTTGTTATGACCAATAGAATATTTTTTTATTCTGATTCAGAATTTTGCTTTCCAGGGATGCACTCTAAAAATTCCTACAGTAGAACGAAAAATTTTGGATTTGTACAAACTATTCAAGGTAAGAAACTTAGAGACTTATCACCTTTTTTTTATGGTTACGTGATTTCCTGGAATAGTTGTGATATTTCATATGGACTTCAAAATGTGTTTTAATTCAAGGATATAATGTCTTTTGGATATTGGACTTAGTAATTGTGTGTGTACAGTGCAAGGTTACTATTCTTCAATTGATTCCGATTATTTCATTTCTGATTACTGTGTGCCGGGAATATTGTTTAATTATAGGAGTTTATAAACTGCCATCAGGGAATGAGTCTTGAACACATTTTGTTATGTGTGTGAGAGCTATATTACAATAGTTAGTGCACATGCTTTGTAGGGACATGGTCCTAGGTTCGAGATTGGACCTTGGACTGCAATGACATTGAAATCGAGCTAGTCTCAATTGGGTATCAAAGAAGGGCTGAGAAGTAAAGGTGGACGGTGTACTGTTGGCCACATCACCCATTGTGTTCCATTGGTCACTGAAAAAAATAGATCAAACACTATTTCACAATACACTACATCAGATCCGTTGAATGTGATGCCATGACTCCTGTGTCATACATTCATGGTGCTCTTTTTTACTCTACTAGCTTTAAGATTAATCAGATTTCAAGAAAACACACCATCTTTCAGTTCTTCCCTAGTGCTACCATGCACACGAACTTACCACGTTTGCAATCTTGTTTTATTATGTAATTATTCTACTGCCCCTGTAACCCTACCCGTTGCCGTTTTCATGGGGAGAGCGTCAACATCTAGATATTAATAGTACTATTGTTACAATTAGTAGTAATAGTATTGCAATCGTCACTTGGCGCTCGCACTTCCATAACCATCAGTCAGTTGCGCCCCAATATTAAAAACGTTTGACAACACTGCACTACACGGTATGAAAATAGGGTCATTACTTTGCCGTGCATATTGAATCTCAGACCGCATGCAAATATATTGAATCTCATATCTGCAGATATATTGAATCTCAGACTGCCTGCTGATATATTTAATCTCATAGTATCTAGATATATTGAATCTCATAGTGTCTGTAGATATATTAATTCCCAGAGTGTAGATGTATTGAATCTCAGAGATATTTTTTAATCTACCCAGTTGTTAACTAATGGTAAACGTTTAGCTTTCTAAAGAACTCATTAACAAAATAGTATACTGCATTAGTGATCGTCTGTAGCTCAAGTGGTAGTGAGCTCGATCACAAAACCAAGCGTACCTGGTTCAAACCCCACGGTGGGCAAATGTGAAACCAAATTAGTTTCCGTGGGATTTTTACAAAAGGTAAAAATAGACCTCACCGTCAGAAAGCAATTGCAAAAACTGAACGTATCTTCTTCTTTGCGTGGTTCTTTACGACCAATTTTCATCATCATCAGGTGCCGTCTCCACATCGAAGGTTGGCTGCAATGAATCTCCAGCATCCTCTGTCTTTCGCCTTGGTGTTGCACACTGCCAGACTGTAACCTGTCCATTTCTTAAAGTTTCCTCCCACTTATCTCTCGGTCTTCCTCTTGCTCTTCTCCCTCAACTTTCCCCTCTAGTAAATGTTTTATCATGGTGTCATGCCTTTTATGTGCCCAAAATACTTTACTTGTCTGAATTTTATTTCTCTTAATAATTGTTTCTTCATGCCTAGTTTTCCTAAAACTTGTTTATTTGTCTGTTTTTCTGTCCATGAAACTATGCTTATTCTTCTATATATCCACATCTCAAATGCATCAATTCTGTCTTCTAACTGCTTGTTCATTGTCCATGTTTCGAGCCATACATTAATATAGGATATATATAGCATTTGATCATTCTAATTTTTAGCCTGTTTGTGATTTGTTTGGATGTCAGTAACTTTCTCATACTATTGAAATTATCCTTGGCCATTCCTATTCTCTTTTTAATTTCAGTTATACATCTGCCATCATCTGTTATCATCTGACCGAGATAGGAGTAGCTTTTACTTGATGTAGTAATTCTCCATGTATTTTTATATTCATTTTAGGTTTTTCCATTTCCTTGTTGATTACCATAGTTTTTGTTTTCTGTATGTTAATGTCTAATCCATATTCCTTGCTAGTTCTGTCCAATTGGTCCACTAATTCTTGTAGATCTTGTTCATTTTCTGCTACCAATACTGTGTCATCTGCATATCTTAAGTTATTTATTATTTTTCCATTGATCTTGAGTCCTGGCATTCCTCTAGTTGTTTGAAGATTTTCTCTGTGTAGATGTTAAATAGGCTTGGTGACAGTATGCATCCTTGTCTCACTCCTCTCTTTATGTCTATGTATGGAGAGTAGCTATTTTCATATTTTATTATTGCTGTCTGTTCCCAGTATATGTTACTTATTAGTCTGATATCATCCCCATCTAGGCCTATTTCTTGTAGACATATGATTAGCTTTCATGTTGGACTCTGTCAAAAGCTTTGCTATAATCGATGAAACACAAGTAGATACTTTTTGCACTTCTATATACTTGTCAGCGAGTAGTCTTATACAAAGTATTGCCTCTCTTGTTCCTCTGTTTTTTCTAAAGCCAAACTGTTCTTCTCCTACTTCTATGTCTATCTTGTTTTTAATTCTTTCATGTATGATCTTGAGTAGTATTTTTGTTATGTGGCTCATCAGGCTAATTGTCCTATAGTCCGTGCACTCCTGTGCTTTGGGCTTTTGGGTAGTGGTATGAATACTGATGTCTTCAAGTCTCTTGGTATATATCCTGTGTTATATATATCATTGCACAAATCTGTAATGGTTGAAATACCAAAATCCTCCAAGGAGGTTAACATTTCCACAGTAATATTGTCCAATCCTGCAGCCTTTCCTCGCTTCATTGTTTCGATTGCCAATTTTCATCACTCTTTGTTATATGTTTGATCTCAGTCAAGAACATGTATACGTTGCACATTGGTTTGGTAGACCCCTAAACGCATAGACTTCTACACGTTTAGGACATGTGCATCCGATTTCAGCCAAACCTCCTTAGTCGCCTCTTATGACATGCGTGGCAGGTAACATTGGTTCTATTCTTTACACCCAAAATTTGGGCCCCGGTAACCACTCGGGCAACTGAATGTATAAGTGGTGCCTAGAAAATCGACTTCTTTTCCCTTGGTTGATGACTACGCCCTGTAAAGGATATGCCACGATTTTCATTTCATATTGCATTAAAGCTGATTACCAATAGGGAAAATGGTTAGAATCTACACCACTGCACCCAGAACACCATCATCGGTGGTCAGTGCCTTTAACTCTTTCCACGCTTTAAGCCGCACACTGCGCCACGGCGGAAGTCCGTTGACGCTTTAAGCGCACACTGCGCCATAGAGTTGCTTCCTTATAAGAAGTCTTTCTAGTTTTACTTCTACTATTTTACTTATAGTACTTTTTAACCCTGTTATTCTATTGGGTTGTCCAGTTTTCTTCAATTTAGTATATAATAATATATATATGTTTATTTATTGACAGTAGTTGGGATCGTAATTAAACATTTTTTTTTTTAACTTCCCTTGAATTAACTGCTTAAAAATTGAGGAAATAAACGGGCGTGGAAAGAGTTAAGTCTGTGATGACTTCACATTTTTCCAACCTCAGAAAGTCGGGTACCTGCTTTCATCTGGGCATGTTTGGGAAGATAACTACCAGGATTTGAACCATATGCACATTTCATGTGTTTGTATATTTTCTGTTCAGTGTCGTGAAGAACTGAAGTTTTATTTAATTGACAAGATGTGTTGCAGTTGTTGTGAACCCATAATGTGTTATCTTGGTAATATTATCTATCCGCATGATTTTGTCTTCCTCTTGTTCTTATGCCAGATCTTCTGCTATAGTGTATACACGCAGAGCTTAAGTAGTAGCATGTCCCTTGCGGAACGTCACTTTTATCACATCCCGCCTGAAAGCTCTCTTGCAAGGTCTCTCGCCTCTTCCAGCTTCATGTTCAAGGTTTCTTTGATGTCCTGCTGCCATCTTCGTCTGAGTCATCCCCTGCCTCATAGTCCAGGAACCATGTCTTCCATTACTGTTTTGTCCAAGCCATTCAGATGTTCAACGTGGGCAAAATATTTAATCTTCCGAGACACACAGAGCTTACTGATTTTAATCTAAAGCAGAGAGTATTGCACGAACAATCCTAGGGGTCTCTGGAAAAAAATGCATTCATGACCAGAAGGCGCGGTCCGGTTTCGAACCTTCGACTTGCAAGGCAAGAGCTTAGCCACATAGACCCCCTCCATCCCTTCACAAGATTGTATTTTCATGAGATATCCAAAAATGTTTCTGTCATTAGATGGGTCTTTCATTTATTTCTCTTATTGTGAATAGAGCTTCTGTATAACTTTGCCCACCAATACAGTGGTGAAGGAAGGATATACTGCCATATTAGTGTGTGCATATCTACCCAGTTGTAGACATTGGGCTGTAGGTTATTCTTACTTCCAAGCATTTTGCAACATGTGCCAACACTCTTTAAATCAACGATCTCGAGAGAAAATCAGAAGTCAGGAAACATTTCTGTCTTGTCTTATCCACATGTGCTATGAAGCATTGTTGGGAGTTTCAGCTTTAGGTCAGGTGTGTTGCATCACTAGTTGTTAGTCTTTACTGTCGCAGGATATCTGCGATATTATCTATCCATTGGGTTCTTGGTCTTCCTCAGGCTCTGTGTCCAGGTTTCCGGTCGTTATAGGCCCGAGATGGTAGTGGATCGGGTCTCATACTCATTAGCTGACCGAGCCATTTTATTTGTTGTCTTCTAATGTGTTGGATGAATGATGTGATTATAATGACATTTATAATGTTCTAATTTTTCAATCTATCCCGTCATGTAACATTGACTGCTTTTCTTAAACAGTTCATTTCACACTGGGTCTTTCTCTCTTGGAATTTTGTTAGGGACCTTGTTTGACATTGATAACAGAGAGTTGGTTACATGCAATTTATCAGTTGTTGCTTGACTGCCATGTCTATGTTTGGGTGTTTATTCAGTGGAGACAGTTGGTATGTAAGTGCATTGGCCTGGTTATTTCTGGTTTGTACCCAAAAGTTTGTTTGCATTAAATGGAATTAAAACACCCTCGACTTTAAAAGTAAATAGAAACAAGTCCATTATGCTTAAAATGAAGAATAGCAGCTCACAAAGCTAAGAGTTAATGAAAGACTTCTTCTTCGAATGCTTCATATCGACCACTTGTTAACCAATCTTTGTGGTCCAAGCCTAAGAGAAATTGTATGTTGTGCCAGTTATGCGCCTACAAGTAGACCAGCACATCCCATTTCTGCAACGCTTTTTATTTACTAGGGTAGCTTCTCTAGGTCACTGCCTCAGTTGTCTCTTACGGCGTGCCTTGTAAGTCACAGTGTTACTATTCTTTGCTCCCCTTGCGCGTCCAGGCAACACACAGTTTTATATAAAAGATTTCAAAGGTCACACATTCTATCGGGGGAAAAATGCAAAATTAATAAATGGGTTTCAAGTATTTATTTATAATAACTCAACAATGCACTTTTCTCAAGCTGACCTTTCAATACTTTATTTGTAGTATTATTTTTAAACTAATAAGTGGTAAACATTACAGCAGAAAGGACACACTCGTAAAAGATACAAACGGAAACCTATTGACAGCGGCAAGGGAACAAGAAATGTGATGGATGGAACATTTTAAAGAATTGCTAAACAGATCACCACATACAGTAGTAGCAGACATCAATCAATCAAGTGCCATGCCTGCCGGCGTAGGCGATCATGTCTCTCCACAACTCTCTTTGCTTGGTGCATGTAATCAGTTCTGACGCGATATTTTGTCGAACCATGATGTCAGGCCATCCAACATCTTCTCCCTCTGTCTTCCACGATCTCTCCTTCCCTGAATTTTACCTGTAGTCACCAAATGTTCTAAACCTTCTTCGCATTATATGCCCGAAGAACCTTGATTGTCGGATTCTTATTCTTTTGATAAGGTTTCTTTGTGTGCAGGCCTGATTTAAAACCTCCACGTTTGTTTTCTTTGCTGTCCATGGAATTCTCAACATTCTTCTGTAAAACCACATCTCTGTGGCTTCCAATGATCGTATTGATTGTTTGTTCAGTGTCCATGATTCGCTGCCATACATAAGAATTGGTTCAATATAGCATTGGAGTACTCGTTTGCAGTGTCATTAGTAGTGAGTTCACGATAGTGTGTTCTTCATTTTCATAAAAGCTGCTTTCGCTTGAGCTATTCTACTCCTAATCTCTGTTGTACATCTTCCATCTGGTGTTAAGAATGTTCCTAGATACTTGAATCGATGGACTTGTTTCAGTGTTGTGTTATTTATTTTGATATTGCATGTTGGTGTTTCTTGTTTCTTGGAGACAACCATAACCTCTGTTTTCTTTATATTCATGCTTAATCCTTTCTTTTCACTTTCTCTCACTAGTATGTCTATCAAGTCTTGCAGATCGTGTTCATTTGTAGCCATGAGAATTGTGTCATCAGCGTACCTTAGGTTGTTTATATGTATGTAGCAGACATAGTAGAACCAAAAGAGGAACTAGAAATTGACGTTGAAACATCCAGACAAGATGAGTTCACTACACTCTTAAGAATAGCAAGGGTATGATAATTTAAATGCAGAATTATTTAAAATAGACCCAGGACTCTCAGTTAGTATACTACTACACTTTTTTTTACATCTATATGGAATATTCAAATAATACCTGATGTGTGGAACAGAGGAGTCATTGTCAAGATGCCCAAGAAGGGCTCCATTGGACATTGTAACAACTGGTGTGGAATAACCCTCCTTTCCGTCCCGAGCAAAATCTTAAGCAAAATAATTGCACAGCACATTACTGATGCAGTAGATTAGGTATTGAGAAAGTAACAAGCTGGATTTCATATAGGAGCGAGTTGTATAGACCAAATATTTGCTCTTAGAAATTTCATAGAACATTGCACAGAATGGCAAAGCAAACTCTGTATAAACTTTATTGACTTTGAAAAGGCATTTGATAAAGGCATCATCATCAAGGTGCGTGTCGTTTATAGGACGTTGCTCTCTTTGCAACGCCTCTGAAATTCATTGTGTCTCTACCCAGTTCACCCACTTTGCAGATGGTCATATTCATGGTTTCTTCAATATCTTGTGGCCATCTTCTTCTTGGTTTGCCTCTGCGTCCTGGGACCCAGCCCTCCAATATTGTTCTCTCCAGACCATCGTGACACTTGATGTGACCAAAGTATCTAATTTTTTTGTATAGTATATTGTTTATCAGCCAATTGTCTTTAACATTCAGTTGTTTCAGGACATCAGTTTCTTCCTTTTTTCTGTCCTTGGTATTTGTAGGATCTTTCTGTAGCATTTAGTTTCGAAGGACTGAATTTTCGTTCTTGTTGTTTGTGTAATGGCCCATGATTCACAACCATAAGTAGCTACTGGAAAAATGCTTGTTCTCAGTATTTTTAATTTTAATATTTTACTAGCGTTTTGCCATATGTTCTTCATAGTGTCTAGCTTCCTGATTTGATAGCATACAACGTGAAAATCTTTAGCGTATTCTTAGATGGTATGGAATTCCACTGTGTTTTATAAACATCATGAAAAGCTGCTACAGCAAATTCACATGCAGTGTTGAAATTTCCGAGCTGAAGTTTGAAGTCATAACAGGCGTGCAACAAGGATGTGTAATATCAGTTCTTCTTCTTCCCCTTTGAACTCCCAACGAAGCACAGGTCTTCAACAAACTTCTTTCAACTCTTCCTCCCCTTGCCATCCCTTCCAACTCTTTCCATGTTTTACCTATCCTTTTAATATCAGCCTCCAGCTCTCTTGTCCAGGTCTGTCTAGGCCTTCCCCTACTCCTCTTTCCCTGCGGGTTCCAAAACAGTGCCTGTCTTGCAATGGTTCAGGTCGGTCTTTTCAATGTATGTCCATCGCCAGCATCTCTTCCTGAGCTTTTTCTTCACTTGTACCTGCTTAGTTCTTTCTCTGAGTTCCTTGTTTGTAATCTTATCATACCATCTCAGTCCCTCTATTCTAGGTAAACATCCATTTACAAAGGTCTGTAGTTTTCTGATGGTTTCTTTTGTTTTCTTTCATATTTCACAGCCATAGAACAGTATTGACTTCACATTTGATTGAAAGATTCTCAGCTTTGTGTTTGTTTTGATCTCCTTTGACTTCCATATCTTACTCCATGCAATAAAGTTCCCCCTTGCTTTTCGTATTCTTATCTTGACATCTTTGTACCTCCTTATGTGTCTATGTTGCTACCAAGGTATGTGTATGATTCTACATCTTGTTAAGTTAATTGCATATCCTTTACAGGACTTTGTGAATCAACCCCAGCTTTTTAACACTGTTTGTGATTTTTCTAGGCATTATTACGTTCAGTAGTTTGCCATTTGCTTTCTGAACGGGTGGTGCCATCGTCCTTTTGTAAAAATCGCACGAAACAATTTGCAACCAAATTGTCAGCAGCGTAATTTGAACTCAGAACGTCGGAGTTAATAGACCGAGTCACTATCCCCTAGGCCACAGACGCCACCCTACATCTTGTAGAGCTGTTTAATATCAGTTCTCTTATTCAACAATGTCATAGATTTGGTGATATGTAAAACAACTGAAGATAAGTCAAGAGGTATCAGATGGACTCTCACATCCACCCTGGAAGACCTGGACTTTGCTAATATCACACTTCTATCTCACACACATAAAGATATCCAACTAGTACTGCCATATGGTTTGGCTGAAATTCAATCCGGAAAAAAAGGAAATAATGACTGAACGTGGCCACCCCAGCAGAAGTCAAGCTAAAATATAAAATATTTGTCCAAATACAACTGCTTTCACATATCTTGGAAGTGTTATCAACTCTGAAGGAGGAGCTGGATCTGGATATTAAAAGCAGACTAAGTACGGCATGAAGGGCATTTATGATCCTTCAGACAGTCTGGAAACCAGCCCAATATAGTATTAGAGTCAAGATTAATAAATACCGCAGCTGTGTGCTATCAATGTTACTATAAGGATCGGAACGCTGGAGAATGACAGAACAAGATATATCTAAACATTTCGCTTTCCATACATGTCTGCGAAAGATCTTAAGCATGTTCTGGCCAAATACTATCTAGAAGTGATGCAATAACAAATACAATACTAGAAGAGATGGATCTGACATGTGATATGCACATAGACTGTCATGAAAACTGCACTGAGATTGACACCGTTGGGTAAAGGAAAATGTGGAAGACCCAAAATGACCTGGTGGAGAACAGTAGAAAAAGAACCTTAAATAAATGAATCACAGCTGGAACAGAGGACGGCCAAGAATAGAGAAGGACAGGCATTTATTGCTGCCCTAAGCTCCAGGGACATCACAGGCCAGAGAGAATGATTTTTAACCTTCATTACCCTCACAATTTTCGTTTTTGCTATATTATTGGTATTTTTCCTGTTCTTCAACCCTTGCTCTAAGAGCTAACTGTAAACTTCTTCTCTTCCACCATTTACTTCTTTATAGAAGTGTTGGGGGAAGAGAGAGAGGAAGGAAGGTAGTGATCTTGTGTGTGCTTGTTTTAAGGCACTTTGTAAGCTGATATTCATTTTTGTAAGGCTGCTCTTGATGCCATCGCTCCATCTTTTGCGTGGTCTTCCTCTTGCTTTGTACTCATTATACTTTTCTGTGTGGCTCTCTGTGGTAGGCATAACAGGGCAATCTTGTCAGGTGTCCAAATCATTTAATCTGTTGTTCTTTTATGAATTGCACGACTGCTTTCACATCCAGTCTTCTTCTGAGATTTCTTCATTTCTAATTTTGTCTCTAACCTACTGTAAACTACATGTACATAATTCATTAGTCTGCGCTTGCTTTTCATGGACAGATTGTGTTGTGGCAATTTTCCTTTCTTGTTACTAATAAATGATTCATTGTCAGGTGATTTGTGCTATGTCATTTCTAAAATGTCCATTATTAGTATATTATTGTCTTGCCAGTATCTTTCCCGCCGTGTGTTGCCAGGGCCTGCAAGGGTAGCAAAGAATAGTAACACTGTGACCTACAAGGCATGTCGTAAGAACTGAGGTAGGGACCTAGGGAAGCTACCCTAGTAAATAAAAAGCATCACAGAGATTAGATGTGCTGGCCTGGCCTACTTGTAGGCACATAACTGGCACAACATACAATCGCTCTTAGACTCTATCACATACAAATCACAAAGAGTGGTTAACAAGTGGTTGATATGGAGCATTTAAAGAAGTATCTTTTCTCTACATGAGTTACACAATCAGTAACTACATATCCTTTTGACAACTAAAAAAGAAACATTGCGTAACTCATTACCTATATATGTTAATATTTTTGACATTAAACAAACAGCAGTAACTCTATTTCCATTTGACCATTTAACATACTAAAACCGTCAATAATTGCGTATCTCATTAACTTTATTGGTTAGCATTTCTGACATTTAACATAAAATGAGTATATGTTTGCGTTTGTTCTTATCAAACGGTTTAATCACTCTTTGTGATATGTTTGGTTTGTGCAGAGAACGAGAATACTTTGCGCCTCTGTTCATATGTTCCTTCTTCTCTTTCACCATTTACTTCTTTATAGAAGAGTTTCTGGGGAATGTAGTGATCTTGTGTGTGCTTGTTCTAATGCACTTTGTAAGCTGTTATTATAGCTTACAAAGTGGTTCCTAAGCATAGGTTCCTACACATGTGAAACAGGTGCATCCAAAAATTTGTGCCGAATTAGTTAGTTAGTTCGTTCCTTTCGTGCCAAAGGCGGCACATAGGGCAGAGGTTTTAGATCTCCATGTGATGCGGTTCGTTTCTAGCAGTTGGAGATCTTGTATGGTTTTACATCCCAATAGTTTACTTTCTTGTTGGATAGTTCTTTGAAGAGTGGTCTTAGGTCTTCCACGTTTTCTTTTCCCAACTGGTGACCACATAACGAATTGAGTATACACAATCTTTAAACTTTGTATACTCAGATCTTTAATACTCAGATCTTTAATACTAAGGATGCAACAGATGAAATCCAAGCTAAAGAGGAATATAGACTAAAAGACAAGGAAGTGAAAAGAGCAGCTAGAAGAGATAAAATAGCATATGTCAATCGACTGGCCGAAGAAGGGAAAAGGCAGCTAAGACTGGAAACAGTAAAATGCTATACAACACACTAAAACAACTTACTGGAACATTTGTTTCAAAGGGTGGCCCAATCAAGAGCAAAGATGGTAAAGTTCTAACATCAGATACCGAGCAGAAGAAAAGATGGGCAGAACATTTTGAAGAAATATTAAATAGACCTGATCCACCAGTACTACTCAAGTTTGCAGAAGAGGCAAGAAACAGCTCCCTACCAATTAACGAAGAAATGATAAGTGTAGATGAGGTCAAGGAGGCAATCAATTCCTTGATAAACAATAAGGCAGCGGGTGATGACAACATTACTGCAGAAATGCTCAAAGCGGCTGATGATACAACTATTAGCCAGGTGCAAGAACTATTTAATAAAGTATGGGAAGAAGAAACTGTCCCAGATCAATGGAAGAAGGGAATAATTGTTAAGATCCCCAAAAAGGTGATCTCAAAGATTGCAACAACTGGAGAGGGATCACCCTATTATCAGTAATGACCAAGACTTTCTGCAAAATCATTCTTAATAGAATCAAAGGAGCAGTGGACACAACCCTGAGAGAAGAACAAGCTGGTTTTAGACCTGGGAGAAGCTGCTTAGACCAAATAATTACCCTACAACTAATTTTGGAGGAACATATTGAGAAGCAACAACCACTCATACTAAATTTCATCGATTTTAAAAAGCCTTTGATAGTCTACACAGAATCTCTCTGTGGAATATTCTGAGATGCTATGGAATACCAGACAAAATAATAAACATTATAAAGAGCCTCTATGATGGTTCACAGTGTGCAGTTCGCACTGATGGTGGACACAGTGACTGGTTTAGTGACTGGTTTATGGTTGAAACCGGAGTAAAGCAAGGCTGTATTCTATCTCCGCTATTGTTTGGAGTGGCCATTGACTGGGTGATGCGAAAATGTTGTAGGGGCAAAACTGGCATCGATTGGGTAGAAAATAGTCAACTAGATTATTTGGATTTTGCAGATGATATTGCCTTGTTAAGTAGAAACAACCAAAATATGCAAAGAAAAACAGACAACTTGTCATCTATAGCATCAAAAGTAGCATCATGGACTGCAGATAAGCTATGAAAAACAAATATAATGAAGACACCTATGGCAAGTAATGCAGATATCACACTGGAATCTAAAATGATAAAAATAACAGAGCAGTTCACCTATTTGGGTAGCAATTTTGATTGCACAGGAAATGTTAAAAAGAAATTATGATACGAATTGGCAAAGCAACATCAGCTTTTAAAAGTCTAAATAAAATATGGAACTGCAAGTTATATAGTATTAAAACTAAATTACGAATTTTCAATTCAAATGTTGTATCAATCCTAACATATGCCAGCGAGAGTTGGAAAATGACTAAAGATATAGAAAGCAAGTTGAATGCATTTGAAAATAGATGTCTGCGAAAAATAATGAATATAAAATGGAACGAATTCAGGAGACGTGATGAAATCAGAGACATGTCTGGTCAACCACTAGTGACAACTGTTATAAGAAAGAGAAGATGGAGATATGTTGGGCACACCTTGAGGAGAAATGATCAACGAATATCAAAGCAGGCATTGAAGTGGGATGCAAAGGGTTCAAGAAAGAGAGGAGACCCTGAAGCGAACTTTGCTGAGAGAGGCAGGAAATATCGGTCTCAGTTCCATGGAGGAGATTGAGCAAGTTGCCCAGGATAGAGCGGTATGGAGAAATTACTTGTAGGCCCTATGTAACGTATAACGATACGAGAGGAATTATTATTATACTCAGATCAATGTGACTGTTTAAATAAATGGTTATGCCAGAGCATATTTTGTCATACACTTAAAGGATCTCTCTTGCGATCACCCTTAGACTGATGTACCAGATTTCTTCATCAACCTCATTCATGTGGAAATCTGATTCATGCAGCCTTAGCATGGGTGGGTTTCGTCACACCTTCAGCGCCATTTAGAACTCTGGTGCTTATCCTTCTGCGATGTGTCCGGTTTTCCGCCCGTGTGCTGCCGGGGCTCGCAAGGGGAGCAAAGAGTAGCAGCACTGCGACCTACAAGGCATGTCGTAAGAGGCGACTAAGGTGGGGTTTGGCGTAGGGCTGGCTACCCTATCCAGTAGAAAATTTTAGAACCAACCATGAACAAGTCACATAAAAATAAAATAAAAACTGTGCCAACCAAGAGGAAAGGAAGCTCTTCTAGAAGAGGTATGAAGCGATGCAGAGAAAGCCGCAAGGAGTCTACACCGCAGATTATCTTCCTTTCACCTAGGAAAAGCTCCAGAATTGGCACCTGGAATGTTAGAAGTATGTATCAAATGGGAAAGACAGCACAGGTTGTAAATGAGATGAAATTTCACGGATTGGCATCTTGGGATTATGTGAAACTAGGTGGAATGGTGCAGGCAAACAACGTCTAAACACAGGAGAAACAATGCTGTTCTCAGGCCATATGGAAGAAAATGCCCCCATAGTGAAGGAGTGGCTTTAATGCTATCTAAAGAAGCGGAGAAGGCACTAATAAAATGGGAAGCAGTGAGTCCTAGGATAATCACAGCAACATTCAGAACCACCAAAAGAAAGTATTCTTGAATGTGACCCAGTGTTATGCACCTACCAATGATAAAGAGGAAAAAGTAAAGGAGGAATTTTACATAAAACTTCAAAATACTATAGGTAATCAGAGAAATGGGAACATCAAAATTCTGATGGGTGACCTCAATGCCAAAATAGGTTCGGACAACATATAGGCTACGAGGAGATCATGGGGAAACACAGACTAGGAATAACGAACGAAAATGGAGAACTATTCACTAATTTCTGTGCAGCGAATCAATACGTCATAGGTGGAAGTGTCTTTCCACATAAAAGAATACATAAAGCAACCTGGGTATCACCAGATCACAGAACAGAAAATCAAATTGACCACATATGCATAAACAAGAAATTCAGGTCATCTCTACAAGATGTAAGGGTCCTAAGGGGTGCAGATGTAGATTCGGATCACCATTTGCTGATAAGTAAAATTAAACTGAAGCTTAAGCGATACATAACATCCCATGAACATAGACACCAATATAATGTAGGATACCTCAGAAGTCAAGAAACAAAGGAACAGTTCACGGTCACAGTCTCTAATAAGTATAAGGTGTTGCGGCAATTAGAAGATGAGGTGAGTGCGGAAGAATGCTGGCAGCAAGCCAAAAATATTTGGAATGAAACATGCACAGAGGTATTAGGAAAGAAGGAGCGGAATCATAAGGCATGGATAACTCCAGAAACTCTCAAGGAAATAGAAGAAAGGAAAAGAGGAAAGCAGATTTAAATAATAGCAAAACTAGAACTGCCAAAGCCATAGCCCAGGAAAACTACACAGAAGCTAGCAAGAAAGTGAAGAAACAAAAATAAAGTTAGATAAAAGACAATACGTAGAAGATCTAGCAAGAGAAGCAGAGGTAGCTGCAGGAAAAGGAAACCTTAGGGATCTTTACAATATCACTAGAAAGCTAGCAGGAAAATACAGACCATCAAATGGGTTGATCAAAAATAGTAGTGGGGAAACTATTACTAATGTTAGAGACCAAATGGAAAGATGGATGGAATACTTCAAGGAACTCCTGAACAGACCAGCACCTTACAAACCCCCCAGATATCCAACCGGCAGAAATTGACTTGGACATCAACTGTGAGAAACCATCCAAGGAGGAGATTAGTAAAGCCATTAAACTTTTAAAAGATGGAAAAGCGGCCGGTCCAGATGGTATTCCAGCGGAGGCGGTTAAAGCCAACATAAACACATCCACAGAAATACTGTATAAATTATTTAGCAGAATCTGGGAGACCGAAGAAATACCAGCAAACTGGAGAGAAGGATACCTGGTGAAGCTACCAAAGAAAGGGACCTTCAGAAGTGTGAAAACTATAGGGGAATAATGCTGTTGTCAGTACCTGGGAAAATACTAAGCAGAGTCATCCTGGAGAGACTGAGAGATGCCATCGATATAAAGCTAAGAGATGAACAGGCAGGCTTCCGACCAAATAGATCCTGTGCTGACCAGATAGCCACATTACGTATAATAATAGAGCAAAGTATTGAATGGAAATCCCCACTTTATATCAGATTTGTTGATTATGAGAAGGCTTTTGACAGTATTGATAGGGAAACCCTTTGGAAATTAATGAGGCATTATGGAATCCCACAGAAAATTATTAACCTAATAAAAGCAACATATACAGATATGAAATGTAGAGTTCTTCATGAAGGTAAACTAACATACTTTCGGAATAGAAACAGGAGTGCGTCAGGGATGTCTTCTATCACCTTTGTTGTTCTTACTGACAATAGACTGGATTATGAAGACCACAGTAACTAACACCAGAAATGGAATCCAATGGACTCTGACAGAGCAACTAGATGATCTGGACTTCGCTGATGATATAGCCCTTCTGTCACATACACGAAATCAGATGCAGGATAAGCTAAACACATTGAATCAAAGGTCCCAGCAACTAGGGCTGAACATTCATAAGGGAAAGACAAAGATATTGAGAATTAACCAAGCAACGACAACTCGATCTCCCTGGGGGAAATCCCACTTCAAGAGGTAGAATCATACACATATTTGGGCAGCAACGTAGACAAAGAGGGTGGAACAGATAGAGATGTTAAAATAAGAATACAGAAGGCAAGAGGAGCTTTCATTGCACTGGGAAACATTTGGAAGTCCAAAGAAATCAAATCTAGAACAAAAAATTTGGATATTTAACTCTAATGTTAAAGCAGTTCTACTGTATGGGTCAGAAACATGGAGAACAACTAAAACAATAGCGCATAAATTGCAAACATTCATCAACTGGTGTCTGCGCAGAATAGAGGAATAAGATGGTATGATAGGGTCACAAATGAGGAACTTATGGAGAGAACAAGACAGATTCCAGTGAACGAACAGGTTAAAAAAGACGCTGGCGCTGGATAGGACACACTTTGCGAAAACCGGAGGGAATATAACAAGAAGGGTCCTTGCCTGGAACCCGCAGGGACAGCGAAAGAAGGGAGGCCGAGAAATACATGGAGACGAGATTTGGAGGCGGAGATCAACAATATAAAGAAGAGCTGGAGGGAGCTACAGGAGATAGCTAGAGATAGGAAGACTTGGCATGAGTTGGTTGAGGGCCTATGCCCCAACCCGGGGTAAAAGGCAAAGAGAGAGAGATGTGTCCGGTTTTAGCCAGCGTGAACTGGGTTCGCTCCACATCAGCCTTTGGCTGTCCCCAGCCGACCTGCAAGGCAGCAGGTTCCACTTAAAGGGTCTAAAGACAAAGGATTGTCTTCATTGCTCAGGGTTTTACCCCTTATGGTTCAGTCCCTCTCTGCAGAAATGGCATGCCACTTGCCGAGAGCATTACACGAAGCATAATCTACATAGCTCCTGCAACAATCCTAGGGATATCTGGAAAAAAATGCATTTGGGAACAGAATGGATTTCAACCCACAACCTTCGAAGGGCAGGGCAACAGCGTAACCACTTAGTTACAGACACCATGCTATGTCATACAATTATAGGAACTAAACAATAAAACCGTGAACAGAACTAAACAATAAAACTGTGAACAGTGCATCATTCTCTTCTTTGCGGTTATGATATTCCTAGTGTTCAAATTTATCAGAAACAACAAATTCACTCTAAAGCACTATGTATTCTTGTTGTAGATGATAGTGTCATCCTGGACTTGACATTTTATTGAAAGAAATTAGTGTTGTAGCTCTAAATAGGGGGACGGATTAGTGTAGTGCATAAGCGTTTTGTCTGTCGACTTGTGACACAATAGGATTGTGGGTTCAAACACACACTTGACACTTCAATATTTCACACTGTTGTAAGGAATTGGCCCCCCTACCTCCTGCACACTTATCATCAAGTAGCGTGTCCCTTCAGGAACTTGGCTCCCATGACAATAGCCCTGCAAAACTTTATATTCTGTGCAAGATGACCGGCAGTAGTCATTCTCAGATCGTCAATGACATCCTGCATCTATCATCTTTTAGGTCGTCCTCTCATTCTTCTTCCAGGCACTAGCCCCTCCAAAATTATCTTCTCTATGCAATCATGTCGTTTGATGTATCTAAAAATTTAATTTTCCTTGTTTTTATGTTCTTATTAGCCAACTTTCTTTAATATCAAACTGTTGGTTGTAGAACAGAAGCATTTGTTCTTTTCTCTGTCCATGATATTGTAGGTACTCTTCTATAGCATTTGCATTCAAAGGCATTAATGATAAAGGGCCTAGAAATGTGAAGCCTAAGGTCTGAAAAAGTTTTGTGAAATTTTATTTTATTTGTAGTTCTTGATATACTTTTGATAACGTGTCACAGTAGATGACATCTATATGTCATTTGTCAGTTGGGATAAGGACATCCATGGTTCAGTGTCAATCACATATTTGGGTTCTATACTATAAAAACGTCACATTTGTCTCTCAGCATGATCCTTAGTCACAACAGTTCCTGTACTGACTACAATTATTCTCTTTAATTTGTCAGTGCTTACTGTTATTTGAGTATTCATTGTTCATAGATTATGTCAGCGTCCAGAGCTAGTTTCTCTTTTTTGTATTCACAGCTGTTATAAATATGGTTTTTTCTTTTTCAGTCATGATCCTCATCTCACTAATTTCTGTGTTTACCAGTATTTTTTTTTCATTTGTCAGCGTAAATTATCAATTGTCTTATGTAGTTACTAATGGCATGAAATTTTGTAGGGAAACATATATTCTCATTGTTGGTCCACGTTTGTTGGATTTTGATCATGTATGCCCCACTTGTGTTATGGGGATTGTGTTCGAGAGTTGGACTCTACAGTCACTTCCATACACACCAAAGAGGTGCAGAAGAACACGTTTGAGGCTGTTGTCGTAATCGCTTGGCGATGGACAGCTATCATTGGTGTTACTGCCTGACGAAACAACACTCGACAGAAAACTACACTGACCTTTTTGTGAGCTACAAAAGACAGTGAAGTTTATACAAAAGACAACATTGAATATATAGAAAATATTTCAAGCGAACGAAAGGAAGGATTAGTGTTACTTTAATGTCTAATCATCTGCCGCAAGACGGTATTAAGATTTTGTCACATATCATACGGGGTAAGAACATTTAGGCAGCTGGTTTTATCTGTTCTCCATAGTCTTTATTACCACAAAGAAGTCTGAGCGCATTTCCTATCATGAACTTTGTCTCACAATTCCTTTACGTGTCATTATTCTTTTAAATTTTTGATCCTTTTCCTTGGTCTCACCCGAGTGGTTATTGGGGGCTCAAATCAAGGGTGTAAAGAATAGAACCACTGTTACCTGCCATGCATGTCCTAAGAGGCGACTGAGGAGGTTGGAAAGGGGCTAGCTACCCTACCCCACAAAAAACATTAGATAGCTACAGAAACCACAACCAAGGAAATTCATAGCTCGTCACCCAAGGAAGAAGGATCCCGCAAGATATGACATATGAAGCAACCCGCTAATAGAGGTAAGGGAAGAACCAGGAACACCTGAAGGCGGGAGTTGGAAACAGAATGCAAGAAAATGTGGAGAGAGTGGAGAAATCTGAAAAACATCTTTTCAGATTTCTCCACTGTCTCTCCATTTTCTTTGAAAACGTTGCTTGTGGACCTATACCTCTCTAGCAATGAAGGGTGAAGAATAGCATTGTTCAAGACAAAAAAAATTTATTGGTTCTACTTAACCCTTTAGCTGCTAAGGACGTATATGTACGTTTTTCCCATTCACTTCTAAAGATGCATAAACACGTCTGTTATTATCTCTCCTCTGTGGGCTAAAGGCATGCTAACATGTTATACATTGCTACTGTCACTGCAATAGGCGTACATTCACATTTGTGACCTAGAAACAAAGAGTAGCTATTTTTAGCTCAGCCTTCAGAAAGTATGTAGCAGCGAAAGGGTTAAATATTGATTGATTGATTAGGTACCATGTCCACATCAAAAGCCAGTTTCCTTTTTATCTCCAGTACATCTCTTGCGATTGTGATGCATTACATTAAACTTTTCTTTGCTAATCTCTTACTGTTACAATTATATTACCATCTTTCTCTTATTTGTTTGTCCATAACATTTCCCTCAGTTTTGTTATCAGTAGAGTGTCCAGTCTATTTATGTGTTCAAAATACTTGATATTTCATTTATCACTGTTTTATCTTCTTAAATAATCTCATCTTAACTTGTTCCTCTTGTACACTTGCAGTGTCAAAGTGAAGTATAGGGTACGGGAGAGGACTCTTTTATGCTCTTTGAATCTATTGGTGTTATGGGACTCAGCTGCATCTGTTCAGCTCTTGCATATGGCTGTCCTCTTCTCCATTTTTCTCTTTACTCTGTGTATTGTTGCATGTTGTGGGATACTCTTTGAATGCAATTGTGTTATGTGGCCGAACCATTTGACCTATTGCCTCTGGGTGAATTCTGTTTCAGCTTTTAAACTCACTTTAAACCTGCTTGTATCATTTCTGATTTTCTCTCTGTAATAATAGATCGAGTATTCTCAAAAATCTAATTTCTGTTGTTATTTTTCTTTTGTGTTTTGATGACCATGTCTTTCATTGGTTGCACAGGGTTGGGAGAAAGTATTGTGTTATACTTGCTTACTTGTTCCTTTTCACTCCTTGTGGAGCATAATGCCTCAACTGCAGCCGTCATTCTCAAACCATCAGTTACATTCTGAATCCATCTTTTCCGTGGTCTTTCTCTTTGTCAGGATGCCTCCTTCCATAATGATCTTCCGTTAGAGCAGACCATTACCAGATGTCACAGTGTGGATACCACACTTTCTCAGAACATTGTCACTTTCTGATATTGTTACTGAGCTTACTATGTGCCTTTCTACTTTCATAACATCAACATTGACTAATTATCTTCTTCTCTTCCACCATTTACTTCTTTATAGAAGTGTTGGGGGAAAGAGAGAACGTAGTGATCTTGTGTGTGTTTGTTTTAAGGCACTTTATAAGCTGATATTCATTTTCGTAAGGCTGTTCTTGATGCCGTCGCTTCATCTTTTTCGTGGTCTTGCTTTGTGCTCATTATACTTTTTCTGTGTGTCTCTTTGTGGTAGGCGCTACCAGGGCATTTTTGTCACGTGTCCAAACCATTTAATCTGTTGTTATTTTATGAATTGCATGACTGGTTTCACATCCAGTCTTCTGATTTCTTCATTTCTAATTTTGTCTCTTATTGTCGCACCTGCAGCTCTTTTTGACTAATTATAACAATGCATAAGTTGTCTGCGGTATCTTTTATTTTGTAGTGCTGATAAATATTTGCTAAATTAATTGAATGAGAATTACGAATGTTTATTTAAATTATAGGAAGTAAAGTATTCTTGGAACGAGTCAATTACGGTTAACGCATTTCTTCAAATAATTCGGATAAACTTCGCCTCATGAGAGTGCGTATTTTTGTACATGGAGCCCGCAATTGAAATCTGGTCTTCTCCACTTCCGCGTAGAATTAGAAGCTAGCGATAAATTAACAAAAAATGTTGCCCTTCCCTGCAAAAATTGTATGTGAACGCCCATGCTGACCTCATGGGAACGAAAGAAGTATACACTTAAAGAGATTTTGTTATATGAAGATTAGGAACGATAATTATTGAATGCATTAAAGTTGAGTCAAACTCATTGTTTTGGACACATACAAAAGACGGGATACTTCTATAACGACCAACACAGAAGAAACAATTGAAGGTGGATATGCAAGGAGGAAGTCTTATAAGAGGATGAACAAACAGAGTGCGAATTGATAGACGATCTATTGAAGGCCAACCTTCGATGCGGAGACGGTAATGATCTGAATTTTGCATGAACCACAAAAAAAAAAAAAATGAAAAGCAAGTAACGCTCACGTTTAAAACAAAAATTCTAAATCGGCAGTCTCCGGCATTGGCTGATTAATCGTAGCTAGGCGTACATTCCTGATAAACGGTGATCGCATCTATTGATTGGCTGTCTTACACAAAATACATTCAGCAGTAACTAACTCGTCTGCTGGGGCAAACAAAGAAAGTTCTCTCCCGTTTCTGCGAGGTCTATTCATTTAGCGTTGTCTGTTACATGCATATTCAAGGGAATACTGCGGTAAAACTGTATCAATTGAAAAATACGTAAACGCGAGGTAAAATAATAAAAATAAAAAAACAATGACAAGAATAACAATGGGACGAAATGACGTTTTTATCAAGCAAACAATTACATCACGGGATACAAGACGACCGTCCTGTATGAAAAACAAGACAACCAAAGAATGAATTCCTATCTGCCGTAGAATATGGTAGATAATGGAAATATATGACAAAAATAACCCGGGAAAATGTAAAAAAACTAGAAATACACAATTATATATATATATATATATATATATATATATATATATATATATATATATATATATATATATATATATATATGTATTAGGAACTTAGAAATGTTAGTCTAAAATGACGCACTGTACCATTAAACGATTTGCTAGAGCAAATCAGCCTCGATCAGAGGAACGGTATATGATGGCTATGACCTGAATGTCACGACATACAAATGGTGATTACCATTGAAGTGAGTGTCTGCAGAGGTTACAGAACGTTTGCTTATATCACATAGATGTTGATTGGAACTGTCACTTAGTTTCTTACCAGTTTCGTCTATATTAGCCTTATTAGAATATTTACAAACAATGGCATAGATAACATGTAAGGAATCACATATGCCCAAACTTCATAAAGCCAACCATCCTGATAAACCTCTTGTTTCTGCCTGTTGTTGTCCAACCATCACATTTCTGATTGCCTCAAGACTGTTTTCCATCGCATAGTTACAACAATAACTGATACAAATCATGCATTGACCATTTTCTCATTTATCAAGTTGTTACTTGACTCTTCCTGCTTGATAGTCTGCAAGCTCTAAAGTTCTTTCTCAACAGAAATTCACTTTTGCTCTTTTTCATCTTACTGGACTAGTTCTTAATCTCCCACTGTGAAATTTGATACTTGTACTTCATGCCTACAAAACAAGTGCTGTCACAAGTTAGTGGTCATTAGTATTTCTGACTTTCTTCAAGCTCTTGCATTATTTATATATTTGGTTGAAATCTCCTTTATTGATATGTCGATCAATCAGGTGCCATGTCTGTCGATATAGACGATCATGTCTCTCCATAACTCTCTCTCCATGGTGCAGCTAATCAGTTCGGACATTGATCTTTTGACAAACAATGATGTCAGACCATCCAACATCTTCTCCCACTGTCTTCCACTATATCTCCTTCCCTGAATTTTACCAGTAGTCACCAAGTGTTCTAAACCAAATGTTGTAATTAAATATTCGCATTATATGCATGAAGAACCTTGATTGTCTTATTCTTTTGATAAGGTTTCTTTTTGTGCAGGCCTGTTTTAAAACCTCATTTGTTTTCTTCGCTGTCCATGGTATTTTCAGCATTCTTCTGTAAAACCACATTTCAGTGGCTTCCAATGGTCTTATTGAGGGCTTGTTCATTGTCCATGATACGCTACCATACATAAGTATTGGCTCAATATAGCACAGGAGTACTTGTTTCCGCACTGTCATTGGTAATGAATTCACGCATAATGTGTTTTTCATTTTTATGAAAGCTGCTTTCGCTTGAGCTTTTCTACTCCTAATCTCTGTTTCACATCTTCCATCTAATGTTAGAAATGTTCGCAGATTATTAATATATACTTCATTTTATTTACTTACTTTTTTTCTTCACATTTTGGGGGTACATGTGTTCGCTTGTAGAAGAATTTTGTATTAGTAATAATTTCAAGATTTTGCTCAGTGCAGATTCTTACCAGTCACTTTTCATTATTGTTTAGTACATTTTCATCATATTTACCAATGGCTGTTGCATCTAATATTCTTCATATATCGTCATACTGCTCCTGGGTTGTTGCCCAGTGTCATGGTTTTCCGTTTTGTCTTGCGCTGCTCTAGTGGGTTGGGTGTTAGTTATTTTTGCTTTTTGATAGGATTCTGCTATGCCAACTAACCATCTTTTTCATTATCTTCCTTTTGCGTTCTTTCCTGATGTGCTTGTTGCAGAAGACTCTGTACAGAGTGGAGTTTGGTTGCATTCTTAAGTGGCCGTACAACTTCTAAAATATACAATAAGTATAATTTATTTATTATAGTTGTACAGTCTTTTGAATTCGTTCCAAGAATTCTTCAACAATGTCTACTCGATCATCTTTATTTGACCTGTAGATGGAGATCAGGTTGAAGAAATTGCCCTTTTTGTTTATGCTGACCTCATTAATGCTTTTGGGAATCAATTTCCAGCTTATTCTGTTATTTGTTGGGTTTTTCAGGCATAATTAGAGAGGCTAGAAATATAGGTCTCAGTTCCATGGAGGAGATGCCCAGGATAGAGCAGTATATAGAAATTGCTTGTAGGTCCTAAGTAATGTATAGTGGTACGAGAGGAATTATTATACTGTTAATTAGAAACACATAAAAAAAAAATAAAGTTCTGGTTAGAGTTGAAGCTGAAAGAATAAAATAGGATGCCAGGGATGTATGACACAAGTGACATGGCGCCAGGTCACCGCATGGGACGTTTTAGTATTCTGGATCTGTTTTCCTATCATTTCCATTATATACTGTTTTTAAGTTTTAGGGTTTAGTTGTCTACTATTGCTTTATTTTTGCAAGAATTAAATAAAAGTCTTTAGTTAAATATAGTATTTACATGTAAAAAAAAAATTTGTTATTTCCTTTCAGACTGTGGAGGAAGAAGGTGGTGTGGAGTATTTGAACAAAGAAAGACGCTGGTCTCAGGTAGCCAGCAAGATGGGATATCCATCAGGCCGTGGTGTGGGAGGTACTCTTAAACACCACTATGAGCGCATCCTGTTCCCATTTTATCTCTTCAAAAAAGGGGAAACAGTCAAGTTTATACCTGAGGTAAGTCTGAACGACTATCGTTATGATTCATGTGTTCGGGATAAGTGGTTTATACAGAAAATCACCTCTTTACTTGTTTATCAGATCACATTTAGGGATATTTTTCCAGATATTTTTGATCTCAGTGTAGGGGAGATCAAGTTCCTAGCTCTTTTGGAGGTGGACGATAAAACATAGGTCAATGTGAGCACATAAAAGAATCCTTGGCAGTTCAAAATCGATAAGATCAAACTGGAAAGTCGCTGCCCCAGCAAAATTCATTAGTAAAGATTACAAATAAAATTCATCAGGGACCCTCGCTGGTGCTACAGAGTTTGTGCGCTGCTGCTGAGATCTTCCTGTGTAAGAAAGAGATTGGGTGGGGGCATGGGCCTGAGTAATTTAATGGCCGCATGGCTAATGCAGTCACCATGAAAATGTTCAGGCTAAGATGTTTCTTTATGCCCCTGGCAGAAAAAACTCCTTGATCTTACCGTGGATTGAACCTGGATCTCCCGAATGGGAGCCTGCCTGCGCACTAATCCATTAGGACAGACACTCCTCATTGGGGATAGAAAACAGAAACTAAGTAACAATCTGTTAGATATACAATCTTCATGTCGTTTTTTGTGGCCTCTTTATGCACACTTGCTCTGGTACTTCACTTTTTGAAATAACTGGTATACTATCATTGATTTTTAGAGTATATTTACTGGTCCAGGGTGATGATTGTTTAGTGTATTTCACTTTTTTAACATCTTTGTATGAAAAGTATTTTACAAGTTATTTATGGAATTATTTTTACCGAGTCACACTTTTGTAGGTCTGCTTAGTCTTTGGTTCATTTGGCGGTTCTTAAGACATTGGAACTTGCCGTAACCTGCTGCCTTGTAGGTTGGCTGGGGACAGTCAAAGTCTGATGGAGAGCGAACCCAGTAAACGCTGGCTAAAACCGGACACATCGCCGGAGGATAAGCACCAAAGCTCCAAATGGCGCTGAAGATGTGACGAAACACACCCATGCTAAGGCTGCATGAATAAGATTTCCACATGAATTAGATTTATTGGGAAATCTGGTACATCAGTCTAAGCAGTGATCGTGAGAGATAGAGAACTTACCATACTGTGTGAGGGTTTTAAAATTTCTATTCTCTTTCACCGATTGCTTATCTGTGGGTGCTTCCATTTCTGAGATTGAGGTAGTTCTCATATATAACCAGTGAGCTTTACTAACTATCATTTGAAATTTCAACATTAATATCTGTTGAAAGAGAGTGCACACCTATGGTTCTGTATGGAGTGCAGGAGGTTGGTTATCTATCACAAATGATGATGACCATTTTATTCATCAGATTTTCATCAGCTCCTGAGTCTAAAAAAAATGTTTGTTATTGTTGATGTTTATTTGGGTGTGGAAATGCAGTGTGAATTTAGGTCACATGATTTTGCTGACGATGGGGATCTCAGCTAGCTGGCCTTTCTAGACTGTCTCCTCTTCTCTGCTATTTTTCTTGTGGTCTCGCATGCTGCTGTGCCTTTCCGAAGAGATGTAAGCCAAGTGCTGCAATCCTGTACAGGTGTGTCGGTGTTGTTAACTATATTTTTTTGCAACATGTTATTGACATTAAAGAAATCAGTGTTTGAAGTGAATTGGTTATTGATTACTGAACTGACGTCACAGCAGTCTGGGCAGACCCATAGGTGCTTAGTCTCCCCCAAAAGATGTCAAAGGGTATGCATACTGTTCCTGTGGCTCACTGGTTAAACACACTCTTCTCTCTGCTCCTCAAGCATCCAGCTCTACTTGTATGTGTAATTCCAAACTCCTTAAATCGCTGGATTGATTGTCAATTTAGTGTCCTCTTCCAACAGTAGAGCAGTTCAAAGATAAGAGAGAAAGGATCAATGGAGCAGTGTAAATGACAATGAATAAAAAAACAAACTAAGATAATGGAGGAATTTAAAAAAACAGTGGAAGGAGATGACCTAACTACAAACACCACATTCTTCTTTGAACGCTCCATATTGACAACTTGTTAACCACTCTTTGTGATTTGTATGTGATCCGAGCCTAAGAACGATTGTGCCAAATATGCACCTACAAATAGGCCAGAACATTCAATTTCTGTGACGCTTTTTCTAGGATAGTTTCCTTAGGCACCTACCTCATTCGCCTCTTACGACATGCCTTGTAGGTCGCAGTGTTACTATTCTTTGCTTCCTTTGTGAGCCCCGGCAACACACGACAAAATACCACATAACAAACAAGAACAAATGTCAAAAACAGACCATTGTTTTTACTCAGAATGCGATATAGCAGTTAAAAGTGAATCTCATACTACAACCTTTTATTACCCTTGTGTTATTTTATGTTAGCAAAAACCTACGGTCTCAGAAGAAATTGACAAGACAGACAAAGACTACAAACCTCACTGGAGAACCAATGCAGAAAAGGAGAAACATCGTAAATCAAAGAGAGCAGTCAAAGAGGTTAGTAAGCTTACTGTATTATACCATTTCTATTATTATTTGTTTCTTTTCTTTCTTGTTAGTTCCAATTTTCAAGTTACAAGCACCTATGTTTGCGGATTTATTTCGCACATTCTACTCAGAAAAAATAATACGCAATGACCTCAAGAAATGTAGTGAACGTTCAAGTTTTGCGATGAAAAGTAAATATTAGGTAAAATAATTAACTGAATATTACTGGGAATAGATCTTCATTTGGGAATTATGCGCATAAAACAGCATAAATTAATGCTTAAATTGATATAGAAGGAACATATTTTATTAGTTTTAAAAAATGCATAAATGAAAAGACAAATCACTTACAAGATGACTCGCCTAGGAGATGGACTCCTGGGTCAGTATTAAAAAACCCCAAAAATTAAAATAATTGTCCTATGGAGAGTAAAACCGATACAAAATCTTTGTAGGGTGTCTGGCGGCAAGACTTGAGATATAGAAAGCTATGAAAATCGTGACATATCCTTTACAGGACTTAGCCACCAACCTCAGTAAACTAGTCATCAATTTTATAGGCACAGCTAATGCGTTCAGTAGTTTGCCATTGCTTTTTGTATAGTGGTGTCTATTTTTACTATTCTTAAAAATCCACGGGCACAAATGTGCTTCCAAACTACCTGCCGCATAAACTATATACAGAGTAACCTATAAATAGTAAATACAAATGAAGATATCACATATACTTTTGTGTATAGTTGCTATGTTGATGATATGTTTGTTATTTATTGGTATAATATGTTATTAATATCAAGCTAATATTTACTCTATTATCTTTACTATTTCATAGCATTTCTGAAATAATATATAGCGTTTTTATCACTGCTTACATATAAAACAGCAGATGTGGTAGTAAATAGAATAGAAACAAGTTGGTCCGCAGGCCTCCAGGGTTTGCGAGGTACTCACAGAGGATCCTCAAGTGCTTGAAGAAATATTATGATCTTTGACATTTCAAAAAAAAATAAAAATTTTAAAACATGTCCAAAAACAGTGGTAAACTAGTTCAGCTGCGAAATCAAAGGACCCGGACCAGATCGGAGTCTACATGTCTGACAGGACAAAATGAAAGATCATTTGAAGTTTCCAACAGTCTGAGAAATTGGAACCAGTTTGACTGTTGGTGTGATGTAATAATAGCTCCATTGCTAGAAGATTTTTCTATATAGAAACTTTTGGGTCCGCTGCAGCAAAATGTATTTAAAAGGGGGTCTGCGATAATGCAAAGTTTGGGAACCGCTGATATAGTTTATTTCTAGTTAGGGGATTGCTAGGAGAAATTTAGGCTAAGGATTAAAAGCAGATTGTGCTAATAATTTGACCACCTCCTCCTCATTGGTAGTTTCATCATCATCATGTGCCATGCCAGCTGGTTTAGGTGATCATAGGTCTCTACAAATGTCTGTCCTTGGTGCTATCAGTTCGGATGTTGACACTCTTCTGTATCATGAAGCCAGAATTATGTCTCTCATCCTCATCTCCCATTTATTTTAGTGGTAGCCACAATGTGTTCTCATCATCATCAGGTGCCGTGCCGACTGGCATCGGCGATCATGGAGCCGTGGCCTCTTTCAACACATCAACATCAGTCATTTTAGCAGCCCATAGGATTCTTAGCATTCTCTTGTAAAACTCCATCTCTGAGGCCTTCAGAGATTTTACTATCTGTTCATCTATCGACCATTACCCACTTCCATAAATCATTATTGGCTCTATATAGCACTGAAGAACTGACTTCAATTGACAATGACTTGTTGCATGCAATGCCTATCATTTTCTGGAATTCTGTTTTTGCCTGACCTATTCCATTCTTTATTTCTGATCTACGTATACCATCTGATATCAGGGTCCAAGGTATTTAAATTGATGGACTCGTCTTAGCTTTGTCCTATTTACTTTGAGGGAGCATATTGAGGAAGTCTGCCTTTTTGATATGATCATAACTTCTGTCTTCTACAGTCTGATAAAAACAAATTCATATTCAATAGTATGTCAATATTTAACTCTAGGTAGACAGGCCTGAAAATCATGTTTTTTACAAGCTCCTTTTTCAGATTGAAATTGTAAAGAATGTTATAGCAAATCCATGATTATTTTAAGTTGATCAATTTTCATATACCAAAATACACATGACTGTGTGCTCTAGTTGCTTACAGTTGTATTTTACGTGATGAAAATAACATACATAGTGAATTTATAGTGATTACAACACAAAAATTGCAATTTACATCATTTTTTGAATGTATCAAACATAACTTTCTTAAATAAAATGTGATTATCCTCGTAGTGAAATCCATATTTACATGTATCCAGTAAAATTTAATTAACTTCTTAACCGATTAGCTACTGAGTTAAAAAAAAAAACAGGTTGTCCCTGAATTAAATTTAGGTTCTATTTTCCCATTGCAGGTGTACATACAAATTTTGCTGCGGTTTTCTTAATTATTAACAGATTTGTATGAGTAATATATCATTTTGTAGGTAAATGAATTTTCTTTATGATCGTTCTAAAACAAATAAATAGTGACGCTCCCAGCGGCTTATAGGAGACAATCAGTTAATGTAAATACTATATTAATGAGAATTTATAGCAGAACGACTTATTATTAATATAAGAGAAGACTTATAGTTTTCTTAACAATACCTGTAGTTTTTGCTGTTCTCTAATAATGTCTCATTCAATACATATCCACATAACCTTCTAAATTGTAAGCATTTGTACACAGTAATTTGTCATCTACATCTCTAACTATTTGTATCCATGGCTGGATATTTGGTATATTGAGTTGAATATCTTTGTCTTCTGAGATGTAGATGAAACCATTACTACAAGAAAAATACATTTAAACAATCGCAATCTGTTGTGGTTTGTTGAAAATTAGTTCAATCTTGATCGCTTCCAGTTGGTCATTATGATATCTCATCGCTTCTCTGTTTCTTGGCTAAGATCAAAGTGTAGTGCCCACTTGATCGAGGCCAAAAGCCTTCATAAAATGACACAATAAACACTCCTTAAACAAAGTACGAGCAGCTCTTATTCATAAGAATGACGATGCTCTTGAGTTTTTAACATGTTTAACTGTATTGTGTGTTGTGGCACTTCCGAGGAGGGCCCAATAAAAAATAAAATATGATATTAAATTCTATCAGAAGTTCAGAAGAGATACAAAGTATTGTGTTTATTTGGTTTAATATATGTTAATAGGAATAAAATTGGCCTTGCAATATCATGTAATTTGTGTTGCTAGTTTTCTTACATATTCTGTCAATTTTGTTACCAATTAATGGTTCATTTACATATATTTCGAGCTTTTTTTATTTTCTGTTTGTCTCCTGCAATATTCCTATTATTTTTGCAATTTCCGTTTCTTTGTGTTAACAACATATGTCTGCCACAGCTTGCCAGAATATAAATTCATACAGAAACAATTTAGCCATCAAAAATATATCCCTGCATGGTGAGTGAGCCCTGTTTATTATCATTCATCATATAAGCTTCATTTTCATCCCAGTATAATTTTAACTTGAACACGATTGGGCTGTTTCAGAACCCCCTCCTCCTCCACCTCCTCATCAAGACTACGAGTGCTTGATAAAAAAGGTTTGCATTTTTCAAAGTTTTTGGTTAATATGCCACTCCTAAGCCTGGTTTGACTGATACTAACAAGCAGATTTCTGGTAGTTTTGTTGGACTAGATATTAATTTAGTTTTGTGTTGATTTTAGTTTGTGTTTAAATACAATTTCTTGGCTAAGGAAGGCAGTGCCAAAGAGAAAATTTACCAACCACTGTCTTTTCAAGGGGTCAAAACCCTCATACAGAGAAAATCTCCAGTAGACTGGAAGACAAACACTGGATATGATTATGGAAAAGACTTAAACAGAACAGACCAGGTCATTACATTTTGCCTACTTTACGGACACTGCAGAATCAACAGACACATAAACTAGGAATAAGTCAAACAGCTCTCTGTCAACATCAGCAGGCGGAACAGGCACTAGAGCATGTAATGCAAGACTGTTCTCTCCTGGATGAGCTGAGAAGCAACATGTGGCTACACCTAGTCAACCTAAAAACTAAGCTCTGAGGAAACCTGACAGACCTGAAGCTGATTGCCCAGTTTGTGGTCCACAGTAAACTAAGCACAACACCAGAGATTGAAGAAGAAGAAATACTTTTTGAAGGTATGAAAGTTGCTTTGGTTTATGTTGTACACATTATCTAGGCAATTAGTGGACAAAATTGAACCAGATAGGTGTGAATGAACCTTCACCATTGATACCATATGTTGCTAAATCTAATATTGAATTGTTTAAGAATAAACATTCGATTATGATAGCTGCAGTAGCGTAGTTGTTAGTGAACTCATTTCTTAGGCACATGGTCTGGGATTAATTCCACAGTGGGTATGGAATATTTTTCAGACCATAACAGTTCTCATGTCGACCCATCCTCAATTGGGTATCAGGACACACACTGGAAAGTAAAGACGATGGCGTGATGTTGACCACATCACCCATTGTACACAGACGTAAATGAAAATACGGGCCTAGCACCGTATTACCCAATCTACCTCGAGGTATGAAAAGGGTTCCTTTACTTTTACCTTTATACGATTATAATAACAGTACCGTAAATTTCGATATCTTTTGTGGAAATTTCTAATATATCTTTTGTGGAAATAAAGTTGACCGAGAGAGTGCACATGCATCATTAATCAATGCTTTTTTGCATTACAGCTTACATAGTAGGTGGGGTGTATAACATAAAGTAAATACAGAATCCTTTTCCATACCATGAGGTATATTGAAGAATCCAGTGTTAGACCTATATTTGTAAGGAAAGCAGACCTTTACGCAAAAATCAGCCAGAACAGCCCTGACTACCCTGAATTTATAACAGGCGAATGTAAGAAGAAGAAGAAGAAATTCATATTTTTCATAGACTGATTTCACATGATGGGTCAACATTAATCTGGGCTGCCTTTACTTCTATGTGTTTCTGTGGTACTTAATTGAGGCTGGGTTGACATTGAGTCGATGTGATCGAAAAAATTCCCACTCTGGGGGAATTGACAATTCTGTATGTGACAATTTCTCTAAAAAGCAAATGCACTAACCACTACGCAATCGCAGTTCTCAGGTGTTGTGTGTACACCTACATTAATTTTTGGTAAAATTTTGAAAAACTTCAAAATATCATGTCATTCATTACATTGTTGTTGTAAAAGATGAGATACATATTTTAGTATTCTGTTTATACAGTTACCTCCACCTGGACTTACATACTAATGAATACATACAATTGTTATATTTTACATAAAACATTATTTTACATCTATTTAAAAAATCTTCAAGTTTTATTTTGTTAACAAAATTTACCACCTTCCATGACTTATAAAATATTGTTTTATGCTCACAGGAGTCAGATATAGACTATAGTAAGAACAGCGAACTTAAGAAGTTGCAGTTTTTTGGAGCAGGGCCTAAAGCTGCTGTCCCTGGTTCTAAAGGTGTTTAACATATATTTCATTAAGTAGACAGTGAACAAATATTAGGGCTTTTGGAAAATTCTTTTACCAAGCACAGGATTCTAACCACAAAGTTTTATTTCTTACGGCACCCAGTGCCTAGCACTACAGACGAGTGATTTTAAGAACACAATCGGCTACTCATCTACAATATCTGTACAATACATATGTGTGTCCTATTGGATAAAATGCATATATTCTCTGTAGTTGGTAAGAAACCAGAATCATACTAACTAGACCTAAACAGTATTTGTACTTTCTGATGATATCGTAAAGATGCAATGACTCAGGGCTCGAAGATCCTTCTGTCTTGAACATTTGGACACAAATCTACAGTATAGTAGAACTTTGCATGACCAGTAGGCAGTCTGTTTTCAAGGAATGAACTCTACCTTTGCTGCTGTATCATTGACTAGCACAGAAAGCCTCTCTATGTATGAGCTATAATTAAACTATCACAGCAGTGTGGATATTAACTCTTTCCATACGCAGTTATTTCCTCAGTTTTACACAGTTGATTCAAGGGAGGCACACAAAAAAGGAATTTAACAAAAAATTATAACTGCTCAATAAATAAAAATATATATATCTTAATATATACTAATTTTATGAAAACTGGATAGCCTATTAAAATAACATGGTCAAAAAGTAATAGAAATAAATAGTAGAGTTACAACTAGAAAGACTTCTTATAAGGGAAATGACTCAAATGGCAGAGTGTACAGCGATTGGCATTCAACAGAATTCTGCTGTGGCGCTGCGATTAGCATGGAAAGAGTTAAGTTGCTCTGTCTGTCTGGCTCGAGGTACTATAGCCAATGTATGATTTGCTGTGCTTATTTCCCATCACCATGTCACTTGTTGATTATTCCAATTTCTCCTACATGCATTTTACTAAATGTTCAAGAAGCTTGTCACAACAAAACTGACTGTGTCTTAACTATAGGTTTCAGTTATCCGTGAGTTCCCATGATTCAGAGAGTGTAGTAATCCAGTGTATACCCTCACTCTGCAAGCTCAAGGTTAATAATTTATTTGCTATGTATGTAACTCTACATTTGGCATGATAATATTTTAGTGCAAGACATAATGCCATGCCAAGAGACTTAGTTTGCAGGGTGACTGCTCCTTGAATGGAAGATCACTAGGTTGACACAGATACATGAGGGTAACTACCCGCAGTATAATAAGATCACATCCTATGCTTTCGTCGTGTAGTTGACGTTATCTATCATTGGTATTTATATATAACTACTGCCGCCTCCCCAGCGTGTTTGTAGCGCGTTGGACTGCGGGTGACTAGCCCTCTGTGAGTGCAGGTTCAATTTCGCATGCTGGCAGAAAAGCCACAGGTTCCCCAGATTGACGGAGTTCATGGCACCGAACCGAAGGGTTACGATGTCCATGGCACCGAGCAAGAGCTGAAAGCTCAAGTGCTTCTGGATCGGGAAAAAAATATATATATATATAACTACTATGTGCCTAATTATTTGTCCATGTTTTCACACTCATACGTTGTCAGTGGGAAAACAGACTATTAACTGGGAGCGCCACTTTTTATTTGTTTAGAACGACCTTAAAGAAAATTCATTTACCTACAAAATAGTATATTACTCAGAAAAATACGTTAATAATTAAGAAAACTACAGCTGAATTTGTACATACACCTGCAGTGGGAAAATATGACCTAAATTCCTAGTGGCAACATATGAATAGGAAACATAGACATTTAACAAGGCCGTAAAAAAGCATATATCTGCTTTTGGATATTAGTGTTGCCGAAGAATACTTCATTTACCATGGACAGAGAAGAGAACAAATATATATATCCAGAAGAAACTCAAAAATAAAATAAAAAACTGACTAATGCTACCCAAAAAAAAGAGAAAATTTAAGTATTTTGGACATATGAAAAAGACACACAGGGTTGGAAAACACCATTATGGTAGGAGGCATTCCCAAAGAAGAGAAGACCACAGAGAAGATGGATTCAGGATGTGACTAATTATTTGAGCATGACGACTGCAGAGGCTAGACATCTGGTCAATGAGAAAGAAATTCGCAGAACTTTTGTGTAGCAAAGTTCTGCTCAGGACAAACTATTAGATTATGATGATCATCATTTGTCAAACACTAAAATTAATGAACTTTGTATTACTAGACAACTTGTATTTTTCAGATGATCCTGATGTCAAGGATGTAAAAGTAGACAACAGAAAAAGCAGAATGAAAATGGCAATACCAGGAGCTTACTCTGGTGTATGAGTTTTTGTTTGTTTTGTTGTTGTTCAAGTTATAGTTATATTGTACAAAATACTGCATTCATGTTGTTAATATGTGGTTATCTTCTTCTTCTACAATCACCTGCTTTGAATTCAGGCGCCTGGTATGGTGTTCTCATTGATTTTTGCCTGAGGGTCTGCTTTTCTTATTACCAATGTCCCCCGATATACAGGCATTCCTTCTCCGACTTCAGGGGTACTTGTAGTTTAGATCCTTAAGTTTTAATCTGATTGGTTCCGCCCGAGTGATTACCGGGGCCCAAATTTGGAGTGTAAAGAATAGAATCACTGTTACCTGCCACGCATGTCGTAAAGGCGACTAAGGAGGTTTGGCTGAAATTGGATGCACATGTCCTAAACGTGTAGAATTCTATGCGTTTAGTGGCCTACCAAACCAATGTGCAACGTATACACATTCTTGGCAAAGATCAAACATATCACAAAGAGTGATAAAATTTTTTCGTAAAGAACGAACGCAAAGAAGAAGAAGAATCTGATTGGTTATCATGTCCTGGGTCACCTGGAATATGTGATCATTGTTCTCCGCAAATATCTGTCACATCTACTGTCTGTCAGTTTGGATATTGACATTTCTCCATGTCTTGAGATTAGTAAAGTTTCTGTTTTCATTACATGCAGTGCATTGAAATGAAAAGCATGGCATATCCTTTACAGGACTTGGCCATCAACCACAGTAAATGAGTCGTCGATTTTCTAGGCACTACTTATACGTTCAGTAGTTTGCCATTGCTTTCTGAACGGTGAGGTCTATTTTTACAGTTCGTAAAATTTCATGAGAACAAATTTGATTACAAACTGCCCACTGCAGGGTTTGAACCAGGTATGCTTGGGTTGTGATCATGCTCATTATCGCTAAGCTACAGAACCCACTTGCTATGTATTGGGAATACAATGTTGAATTCACCAACTTCTTGACCAGCGGAACAATATGCTGTCTGTACTTCTAAAAGCTGTTCTGGTACTCAATAAAGACTTGGTTTGACCTGAAAGTCATTTGCGGGTGAAAAATTCTCACTTCAATTGAAGATTGAACAAATCCATCTACAAAACCTGTGCTCTAATCATTCTGCTGTGGCTGTATTTATGAAGTTCAGAAATTTCTTTCTCTGACTTCCAAATTCTTGTCCCTCCATTGATTTTGTTAGTTATTGCAAACCTTTCTCATATGTCTAAAAATACTGACACGGTTAATTGATATCTCAAATTGTGGCTGTTTACTTAGTTGGTGAAAGCATATGTTCACATAGTGTTCTTCTTGCATCCGCACACTGGGAATTCAGGTGTAGTCAAGGCACCTGGTATAGCACTTATGACTGATTTTTACGGGAAGACCTTCTTTCCCTATTATAAGTGTCCCCTGCAATACAGACTTCAGAGGTGCTCATATGGTGTTTATGTATGTAGTGAAAGGATATGCTTAACTGATTCAGTCCCGTGGAACACTCTAGTGCACATATTTCTTATCTGCGTGTCCCAAGCGTCTTTTAAAAGACGGCTACTATTGCGTTGAGTTTTATTAATTTTCACTCCGATTGTAGTTTTATATCAACCGGAAACTAAGTAGAAAGGAAGTACTAACGATAACCAAATCACAACATCGTGGTTTTGACTAGAATCAGAAGTGAAACCAAGTTTAATTTTCGTTTTCAAGTTACCCTGTGATTAAAAAATAATGTCTAACAATTCAGAGTCTAGAAATGGTTTGTTATCAGCTCGTTCTGCACGTTTTACAGCTGCAGAAGCGAGATTGGTTGCATGAAGATGTAGATACTGATAGTGAAGATAGTGAAGCTTCTGATTCTGATGACACAGAAGTTTGTGATTTAAATACGCCGATTATTAATAATTTAAATAATACTAGTAGTGTTTCCCAACCAGCTGAGAGAGGGGCGTTGCCCCAGTCAGGTTCCAGATGGTCGTGTTGCAAATTTGCGAACAGTTAGTAAACCATATATTCCGTCAATATTTTCTTAATTTTTGTGTATTCATAAATGGATTACTTATATAAAGAGAGCAGTTACACTGATTTATTCACCATATTGTTCCTCAAGGCCCTTGGTAAGTTGGATTTTTGTTCTCACAATTTCAATTAATTTTTTATTACATGCTAATATTTGTCATGCACAGTCAACACAACATTATATTTTCGCATACAATAAATATTTTATGAAAGTACAATCATTTATCTTTAATTTGATATATAATAAGTTCAACTTTAAATCATATTTAGAAACAATATTTTAATTTAACTAAAGTATGTGTGCAATATTTTGAAGCTAAAAATAATTCCGTCCAGAGGTGAAAAAACCTGGTACTGAATCAGTTAAATGTGACAAGCTATGTTGTCATATTATATTATCTACTCTCTCTCTCTCTCTCTCTCTCTCTCTCTCATGGTGCATGCTAGATGTTGCAGGTAATTGTGGATATTCACATGCTCTTATCCCTTGTTCTGTTAACCAGTTCTACTGTTGTCTTTTTGTCTTTGTTCATGGCATGAAGCTAAGATGTTCAGTAACTTCATGTTTTGTTATGTTTTGTCTAGTTTAACATCATCTATGTCTGTTGTCGTGATATACTCTAGCCATCCTCGTTTACTTTTCTCATAAACCATATCTGTTGTATCCTGATTTGCATTATACTTGTTTTTGTGTAATCATCTTGTTCAGTATTTCCTCACTGATCTCACTCATCATTTCCTCATTCAGTATTTCCTCACTGACCTCACTCAGTATTTCGTCTTTGACCTCACCCAGTATTTCCTCACTGACCTCACCCATTATTTGCTAGCTGACCTCACTCAGTATTTCTTATATTGACCTCACTCAGTATTTCCTCACTGACCTCACTCAGTATTTCTTATATTGACCTCACTCAGTATTTCTTCACTGACCTCACCCAGTATTTCCTCGCTGACCTCACTCAGTATATCTTATTGACCTGCACTCCACAAACACCTGTAAATATAAGTTAGAAAAAGATTTCATGCATTTATTATCTTTTCCCATTTCCTATTTAGTTAGTTTATGATAAAATTAATTCATTTTCTTTGTGTGCTATTAATCAGGCTGATAAATATTATTGCCATATGTGTGGTCGGGGTGACGGAGAAGACCAGATGCTTTTATGTGATGGTTGTGATGATGCATTTCATACCTATTGCCTAGTGCCCCCGCTCTCAGAGGTCCCTAAGGGTGAATGGAGGTGCCCATCATGTGTGAAACAGGTAACTTTTCATTTTCACTGTTTCGTTGAAATACTTGAATATTTCACAGCTACTTTAAATAGAATTTAAATTAAATGGTTCGGTTACATAAGCAGATTACCAACAGACAGTGCACCTCAAAGATCAATGTTACTCTGATACAGTGGATATAAAGCAAAAGCCATCCACGTAAAATCAGACTCAGGTCAGGATAAGCATAGATTTCTAGAACGGGCTTTGTATGCGCTTATAAATAGTGTTTTCATCACCTCAGAAATAACAAGAGGTGATGAAAACACTATTTATGAAGCCACACAAATCCCTCTCTAGAAATCTTTTCTTATCCTGGCCTCTGGAGTCAAAACAGGATTAGGGAAAAGAAAAGGGAAAAAAACCTCAAAGATTTTGAAATTTTGACTGATTAATTGCTACAGCCATCATCATTGTAATTTGGTGAATAACCATGTATTCTCCCATCTCTTTCTTACGTTGTATGATCTCAACAGCAGGGCACAAACTCTTTAGCACTGGCAAGAATCCTAGATGTAATTTGAGGCTGATGAAAATTGTTTATAAAATTCTGTATTAGTTATCTTTGCTCAGATTGTGACTTTTCATCACTCTACATATCTTAAAAGGTAGTCAGCTGTTCTTGTTTAGTCATCACACATAAACGGTTCCAACAAACAGTGCACCTCAAAGATCAATGTTTCTCAAATTCAGTGGATACAAAGCTAAAGGTAGTTCCCACGTAAAATGTGGACCTCAGAAATAACAGAGGTGATGAAAAAGACTATTTATGAAGCACACACAAAATCCCGTTCTAGAAAGCTCTTCTTATCCTGACACTCTGGAGTCAAAACAGGATTAGAGAAAAGAAGAAAGATAAACTTTATCTGTGTATCAAATATACAGTTCCAGGAAATGCATCTTTAGACTGTATGTCCATTTACTTTGTGCATGCTCACCTGTTGCTCTTTTATGAAAAATATATATATGTACTATTACTGTTGGCAGGCTTGCAGTAAACCTTTAGAACCATATGGCTTTGATCAAAGCAAAAGGGACTACACATTGCAATCGTTTGGTGAAATGGCAGACCACTTCAAGGCTTCCTACTTCAAAATGCCAGTTCATGTGAGTAAATCATTTATTATTCTGTTTTGAAAATTGTTTGTATATGCTTGTTGCATTGCATTCTATAATTGTTCTAGCTCATTGTTTACAGAAACCCATTTATATGTATATCATCATCAGACTGGCGTAGGCGATCATGGATCTTCACAAATCTCTGTCTTTGGTGTTTGCTATCATTTCAGATGTTGACGCTCTACCGTGCCATGAAGTCAGACTATCCAAAAATTTTCTCTCTATGTCTTCCTCTGTCTCGTCTACACTTGAGTTTACCGGTTGTCACAATGTGTTCTAAACCTCCCCTCCTCATCACATGCCGGTAAAATGATGACTGCCTCTTTCTTATTTTGATGATAAGCTTTCTCTGTGTCTTGACCTTATTCAAACCTCAACAGGTATGTTCTAAAAATATGTTTAATATAGCGGAGCAGCTAATCTATTTGAGTAGCAGCTTTGACTGCACAGAAGATACCAAAACGAGATTATGCTACAAATTGTCAAAGCAACATCACCTATTAACTGATTGGCTCCTATAAGCCGCTGGGAGCGCCAAAATTGCTATTTACTCATGGCGATGAGCCGCTGGGAGCGCCAAAATTGCTATTTACTCATGGCGACGAGCCACTGTGAGTCCAGGTTTGTTTCCTAGTTAAATGAGTTTTATACTATGTGATGCAAGAAATATCACACTCAGTTCCGTAGCAGAAATTGAATGAGTTGACCAGGATAGAGTGGTATGGAGAAATTGCTTGCAGGCACTGTGTAACATATAACCATATGAGAGGAATACAATATATGTTCTTTAGATTTATAGATTTATTCCAACTTGGTGTAATTATTTTAACACTTATTCATGTTGTTACATAGTGCTGGAAGATTTATTCCAACTTGATGTACTTATTTTAACACTTAGCTGTATTGTTACATAGTTTTGTAAGATTGAACCCAACTTTACGTTATTAATTGGGTCTGTATATATGTTGTTACAGCGTGTTACAACTAGCCAGGTTGAGCGCGAATTCTGGCGGTTGGTCAGTAGCTTGGAGGAGAATGTAATGGTTCAGTATGGAGCTGACATTCATGCAATGGAAATGGGTAGTGGGTTTCCTACCAAGAACACTGAAGATTTGCTTCCAGAGGATGAGGTTAGTGCTGTCTTATAGTTCTTCCAATCATAAATAGGAGGAACGATAGTATATTTTATTTTGAATTTGGCTGTTTAGAGAAATATAGATATGTGGAAGAAAGCTAAGGAGTTTTATTTGTAATAAATTGACTGATTGTATAAACCATGACATGAAAATCAATAACACTAAAACCGAAATAATAAATATAGGAAGAAAACAGAATAAACTAAACATCCATGTCAATGCACTGGAATCAACCAAGTGCAAGAATTCAAATACTTAGAAAACATATTCACAGAAGATGGAAGTCTAGAGAGAGGCTAGAGTGCAAAAAGCAAATGCTGTAACCTACCAGCTAGCTTTTAACAAATTGTCAAATATATGGAAGTCCAATTCACTCAGCAAGCACTTAAAATGAAAGATCTTTAACTCTTGTGTGATTCCAGTATTAACTTATGGATGCGAGAGTTGGAAAGCAACAAAAGCTCTAGAAAGAAAATTAGATAACTTTGAGAATAAATGTCTTAGAAGAATACTGAACCTCAAATGGTCAGATTTCAGACCTAATACACAAATAAGACAAGAGACCAAGCAAGAAAATGTATCAACTTTTATAAGAAAGCGTCGCTGGAACTACATCGGCCACACACTTAGAATGGATGAGAGAAGACTCCCTTACCAATCCCTCATATGGACACCAGAGGGAAAAAGAAAACGAGGAAGACCAAGAGAGACTCTGCGTAGAACCATCATCAGAGAAGGCTCAGCGATGGGCCTAGCAAACATTAAAGACCTAAAACAGATAGCAGAACCACGAGACATGGAGAGCTATGACCTCTGCCCTATCGCCGCCACAGGCCTAAGAGGAAAGACTAACTAATTAACCAGCTAGCCCCCTTGTTAAGCCACTCAAACATCTCACTGACAGCTAAACAACAGATGATCAAAAGTATTTTCACCAGAGCCATAGTGGATGATAAGCAAAGCAGTTGCAAAAAATAACTACATGTGAAATGCGATGCCTACAAAAGTTATCAACACCAGAAAAGACGAGTCACCATCAGCATAAGAGAGAAAATTGGGACATAATCTTACTTGAATTACATTGAGAAAACAAAGATTGAAGTTTTTCGGCCACTTAATGCTTTTCATTGCATGACATGGGGACAGATCCTGTTGACAGATGCCAGATTCACCAGAAAGTGTTTATAAATTCTGGAATAAGTCTTCTTTGAAGAACTTCAATATATTGTGGTGAGCATATCATCCTGAGATAATCAGGGAACTGTCATGCAGTGATGAAAGGCAGATGTTGGGGCTGGTTAGGACAGATACTCCTGTCCTTCCTATGACAGCATTGTTTAAACTAATAGGAGAAGGAGTGAAAGGCAAGTCTCTATTCCCTCAAAATCAGATGCTTCACTTTGATGTTGTCCGTTAGCCTTGTATGGCATTTCATTTAGGAGAAGGAGGACTCTAATTTAATCTCAAACCTCTGCTGTCGTGTGACCATACCAATTCATGAAGAAGGCTTTGGAAGTCAACCTTGATCAAATCGGGAGCAGAAATTTATAAAGCAGTATATCATTCGATTTAGCCAAGACGTCTTTCTTGTCATTCCCTAGAACTTTTCTTTCTTTTGTGCTTTTTTGCCGTTAGGCGTAGCAGGTTTAACTGATGAATGGTTTCCGAGATATTGCATGCTCGGTCGCTTGATATGCTGTGGTATTGCGGAGTTTTAAGATGTCTGTAACTCCATCAACTCATCATTTTCTCGGTCTGCCCCTATCAATTTATCAGTCGCATGAAAAAAAGCAGATTCTGGCAATAGGGATCCTCCATATCAACATTCATAATAAATGCCCTAAATTCTCTTATGAACACTGCATCCATTGTCTCTTGGTATAAACAGGATGTCCCCACAACTATAACTAACCTAACTACTATTATGACTTTCAGTTTTCAGTCAATTTCAGATATCTTCATTGCACTCCAGACATGTCCATAGGTGCTTCGATCTCCTTCGCAATATCTCCAACAATGTCCAGTGACTGACTATACCAGTTTGATGTTGATTGATGAACCTACTCATATACCTGTTGTGCTGTTATTTTCTGGTCACTCCAATCTTCAGTCTCAGCTCTTGCAATCTAGCAGTTGTAATGGATTGGTTTAAATCTTCTTCGAACGCTCCACATCAACCACTTGTTAAACCACTCTTTGTGATCTGTATGTGATCTGAGTCTAAGAGTGATTGTACATTGTGCCAGTTATGCGCATACAAGTAGGACAGCACATCTGATTTCTGCAATACTCTTTATTTACTAGGGTAGCTTCCCTATGCCCCTACCTCAGTCACCTCTTATGACATGCCTTGTAGGTCACAGGGTTACTATTCTTTGCTCTCCCTGCGGGCTCCGGCAACACATGGGTAGGATTGGTTTAAATGAAAATCCTCTTTGCGGTCACACTCTGTGAGGGCGTTCAGAATGTCAGCTCTATCCATTGACTGACCCCTTGATATGGTATCAGAGCCAGCCAGCCTGTCTGCTCTCTCATTACCAACGACAAGAACTTTATTACTACTAACAGTTTGTCTGCTGTACATAAGTATTCATTGTTAACAGTTCTTGTGTTGATGTAATATACTTCTTTCTTGAAAGGAATATGTGACTTCTGGTTGGAACCTGAACAATCTGCCCGTCTTGGAGCAGTCAGTACTCTGTCACATCAACGCTGACATCTCTGGTATGAAGGTGCCCTGGTGTTATGTTGGCATGTGCTTCTCCAGTTTCTGCTGGCATATTGAGGATCATTGGAGCTACTCCATTAACTACCTACACTGGTGAGTCTTGTGCTCACACCAAAAATAAAATCTGAACCCAAAATTATCATAAGTAATGAAGACATTACAAATGTTACCAATTAAGTTAAAGCTTGGCTCCATAATTAACAAAAATGGAGACCATGCAAAAAAAATCAGAAGATTTCATTGCTGATTATGACAATTCAGAGGATAAATAAGGATGAACATGTGGCAAAGGAAACAAAAGTGAAACTTCTGAGGACATGGCATTTTTCCTGTGTCAACATTTAAATGTGAATCATGGACTACAACAGAAGAAAATCAAAATTTTTAAACAAAGTGCTACAGGAAATTTCTTAGAACGCCATAAACAAAGAAGAGAAACATAGGCATTCTACAAGAACTGAAAATCTAAGAACATTGGTTTATAAGTAGTATCATGTCTTGGAAACTTTACCTCGGAAATCGGAGAAGACATACATGTATGGCAGGGGGGCGCCACTGGTAATAAGGCAAGCAGACCTGATTGCGCTTGAATTCATAGCGGTCAAATGAAAGAAGAAGGGCACGGAAACTGAAATATTTTAGTCACATTAAATGTCAGAATGGTTTAATGAGAATAGTGATGACGGGTATAGTTTCTGGAAGATGAGGCAGGGAACTACCAAGTTGTTGGTAACGAGACATTCGAGAAACCTTCACACAATGATAGAGGAGACCGGAACTGGCTAGATATTGAGAGACTTTCAGGTGGGATGTGTTTAAAGCAAAGAACATGTTACATTATGATAGTTTGAATGTCTCGTGTATACACAGGTTGTTGGAAGGTGGAGATATGTTGGGCATACCTTAAGAAGAAAGTATCAAAGATTATCAAAGCAGGCATTGAAGGGGGGAGACACAGAGTTCAAGATAGAGAGGACGCTCTAGGGAAACCCTAAAATAAACTTTGCTGAGAGAGGCAAGAAATATCTGACTCAATTCCATGGAAGAGAATGAGCGAGTTGACAAGGACAGAGCGGTATGGAGAAATTACATGCAGGCCTACGTAATATATATACACACAGATGGATCAGCAACTAATGCACTAGAAAATTGAGGAGTGGAATTTTCTGAATCGAAATAACTGCGCACAGACAAGAATGTCAGCAGCAACAAGTAAGTTCTCTCTAGCTACAGTATAGCAGAAGCAGTTATCTTGACAATTGTAGCAGAAACTCTAACAAAAGAAGAAACTGCAGTCAGACAAATAGTTCTTGTCAATGATGCAGCATCATTACAGATCTGTAGTTACAGCATTAACCTTTTAGCTGCTAAGGACGTATATATATACGTTTTCCCATTCACTTCTAAAGACGCATTAACACGTCTGCTATTATCTCTCCTCTATGGGCTAAAGACGTGTTATCACGTTGTACATTGCTACTGTCACTGCTATAGGCGTACGTTCACGTTTGTGACCTAGAAACAAAGAGTAGCTATTTTTAGCTTAGCCTTCGGAAAGTATGTAGCAGAGAAAGGGTTAAGGTGACATAAAGCAAATTGATGTCTAAAAGTGACAGAAGAAGAAGAAATGTCCAGTTTTTAAGTTTATTTGTTATTGGTTCGTACTTTGTTGATTTAAGCCTGCAATTCGAGAATTCACTTGTTACTTACTGTTCTCATGTACCGTCTCAAGGGGAGAGCCAAAGTCCTGGTATGGTGTTCCTGGTAGTGCAGCCGCTAAGTTTGAGGATGTGATGAGACAGGCAGCACCAGAGTTATTTGAACAAGCTCCTGACCTTCTGCATCAGCTGACAACTATCATGAATCCAAACATCCTTATGAAGAAAGGAGTGCCTGTAAGTGGGTCATATCCTTTACAAACTAAGATAATAATGCGTCTGATATTTTTACCTGCAGTATTTGCTAATAAGTTGATTAGTATATTAGATTGTTACCACATTAATGTGAGTGTCTGTAGCTTAAGTGGTAGTGAGCTCCATCACAACCCAAGTGTGCCTGGTTCAAACTCTGCAACAGGCTGTTTAGAAGCAAATTTGTTTGCATGGACTTTTATGAACGGTAAAAACAGATTTCAGCGCTCAGAACGCAAAGACAAACTGCTGTACGTATAAGTGGTGACAGAAAATCTGCGACTTGTTTACTGTGGTTGATGACTAAGTGCCGTAAAGGGTGTGCCACAATTTTCATCACATTACTGGACAATCCAAGATTTAATTGGCTGACTTTGCATTGATTTCTAAGATAAGATTATATATTTTCTTTCTTTGTTTGCTTTTGTACCCCTCATTGACCTCTTTGTCTCAGGAGACAATAGGTGTTATGTCACATATCTTGTTCTGTGCTGAATCACATCGTCTGTGTGGCTGTAATGTCCTATTCTAGAGTGGCAATCGTTGCTACCGGTGAAACTGGAGACTTGTTGATGCAGAAGATGGTCTCTCTCCACTCTTTTTTGCCTCCATATGTTATGGGTTTGGTATAACCATTTATATATGGGTGTGAAGCATATGAGAGAGAGAAGTTCCGGAGGACTGTTGGGGTGACAAAGTTCTGCTCAGGACAAGCTATTTGATGATGATGATAACCATTTATAAACCAGTCTTTGTGATTTATTTAGTCACTTGAGTGTAAGTATGTTATTTTTACAGCAAAGCTGCTACATCTAGTTCGGATTATTTATAGCATGTGACACAAGCACAAAAAAAAAAGTATATTGCTGAATGAACAGTTACCGCTTTGAAAATTTTGTTGATTGCTCATTTGAGGATCATCTTCATCGCACATTGGACATGTCCATAATTGCTGCGACACCCTCCCAGGCATGTTCATAGTTCATAAGTACGGTTCCAACTTCACTGCAAAGGATCACCCCATAATTGCTCTGTTCCTGTGCCAACGAAAATCACACAAAATGCTAACAACTGTGAACTGTCTCCTGTGTGAACTAATTCCAGAATTAAACAGCTGTGTACTACCACAAAAAGCAACCTACACCGCATAAATGCATATGACCGTCGCTAAAGTTGCAACACAAAACTGTTCATCACTTGAATTGCATTTCATGTCGAAGGAACATAAATCACAACAAAATCCAGCTTTCTGCACCCGCAATATAACTGCATATGTTTCTTCATGTATGCATGTATTTCAGTGTTTTTTATATGAACAACTCCCGTTCTGTGTTGACTGATGTATCTACTGGGGTTTCTCCCATGGATTTCCCATCTTGCTGCACCTATCGGTATGCACAACTTGCGCAACCGAGATAGAGAATATCCTGTATCTTCTTCATTGAAATCTTTAGAGCATATGTTTTCTCATAGAGCGTTGATGATGTCGCTATTGTTCATAGAAGACCCATTCTCAGTCATAGCATTTACTCGCCAGTGCATCTGCTTTCTCTTTGTCCTTCACCCCAGAATGGCCTTGGACAAAGATGAGCATAAGTGTTCTGAAAAAATTCAAAGTTCTAAATTGACTTCATTTAACTTTTCACAGATTTTTCGCACAGACCAGTGCGCTGGAGAGTTTGTTGTAACATTTCCTAGAGCCTACCATGCAGGTTTCAACCAGGGATACAACTTTGCAGAAGCTGTCAACTTTTGTCCAGCAGACTGGGTAAACTAAACATCTTTCTCAGTGTTTGAGATTACCCAAAAAAATATACTTGTAATTATGTAACTAATTAGTCTTCTTATTAGAGTTCTAAAGCACCCTAACATCTCACTGACAGCTAAGGAATAGATGATTAACAGCATTTTCATGGCTACTCTGTGTTACCATGGTCAAACATAGATAATGAGCAAAGCACTGTCGCAAAAGATAACTACACAGGAAATACAATGCATACGAAAAGTCACCAACACCAGAAAAGACATAATCATCAGCATAAATAAAAAAGTTTGGGGACAGAACCTTGCTTGAAATACATTGAGAAACAAAGAATGAAATGGTTCGAAAACTCAAAAAGAATGCAACTAAACTTCCCTGTATACAGAGTCTTCTTCAACAAAACATCAGGAAAAAAGGCGAGAGGAAGACCACGAAAAGATGGTTAGATGGCATAGCGAAATCCTATCAAAAATAAAAAACAACTATCACCCAAGCCACTAGAGCAGCGCGAGACAAAATAAAACCATGACACTGAGCAACCAGGAGCAGTGTGATGACAAAAGAAGAAGAAGATTAGAGTTCTATAATTACTATGGTTATCAGCAAAGAAGAAATGAAGCCGAAAAGAAAAATTCTGGGAGAACTACTGAAGCAAGTAAACAATATCGTATGTCTAGGAAAAATGATTACATATGTTGGCAGATGTGAAAAGGAGATTAGGAAGAGAATAGGAATGGTCAAAAGTACATTCAATGACATGAACAAGTTACTAACGTCTAAACAGATAACAAATAAGCTAAAGATGAGGATTATCAAGGGATATATTTTCTCGCTGTTATTGTATGGTTCAGTGTATGTTAAGGCACCCACAAATTATTGTTTGGGTTAAGGCACCAAAAAATTTCACAGGCAGCTAAGCAACAGATGATCAACAGCATTTTTATACCTACTTTGTGTTACCAGAGCCAAACATGGACATTGAGCAAAGCGCAGTCACAAAAATAACTACATGTGAAATGCGTTGCCTGCAAAAAGTTACCAATAACACAAGAAAAGACAGAATCACCAGCATCAGCATAAGAAAGAAAGTTGGCACAAAACCGTGCTTGAATTACATAGATAAACAAAGAATGAAGTGGTTTGGCCACTTAATAAGAATGCATCCAAACTCTACAGTATACAGAGTCTTCTACAACAGAACATCGGGAAAGAAGGCAAGAGGAAGACCACGGAAAAGATGGTTAGATGGCGTAGCAGAATCCTGTGAAAGAGCAAAGATAACAATCACACAAGCCACCAGAACAGCGCAAGACAAAAACAGAAAACCACGACACTGGGCAACAACCCGGTAGCAGTGGACGACAAAAAGAAAAAAAGAAAGAAGTGTATGTTACATAAGTACAATAGCAGATGATCTGGCATAAGAGCAAGAGGAAGATCTAGAAGCAGGTGGATAAATAATAGCACAGAAATACTTAAACAGTATAGACTAAAGGGTCTAAAGCTGAAGGATTGACTTCATTGCACCGGGTTTTTACCCAATATGGCTCAGTCGCTATCTGCAACATTGGCAGGCTACTTGCCGAGACGAACTCCATAGCTCCGGCACCAATCTTAGGGGTCTCTGGAAAAGATACACTGGCAAATAGAACGACACAGTCCAGATTCAAACCTGCCTGTGTCTTGCCGGGGCTCGCAAGGGGAGAAAAGAATAGTAACACTGAGACCTACAAGCAACTGAGGTAGGGGCCTAGGGAAGCCATCCTAGTAAATAAAAAGTGTCACAGAAATCGGATGGGCTGGCCTTCTTGTAGGCGCATAATTGGCACAATGTATAATCGCTCTTAGGCTTGGATCACATACAAATCACAAAGAGTGGTTAAAAAATGGTCAATATGGAGCGTTCGAACAGAAGATTCAACCCCACTACCTTCAGAAAGCAAGACAAAGGCCACACTTAGTCACAGAGACCCACAGTATGCACTTACAACTGCACCACAGCTAGACTGTGAGAGAAGTGTCAACGAAACACTTAACCTCAAATGTGGACAGGATAAGAGATTATTACTTTAATTTGTTGTTACAAATTTAGTGAGCTTGCATATGGTTCAAGAGTGGTTTGTGTTTGTTTTATTGCAGCTTCCAATTGGTCGGGCCTGTATTGATCATTATCGATCACTTCATCGTCAATGTGTGTTTTCTCATGAGGAACTCATTTGTAAAATGGCAGCCGATCCGGACAGCCTTGACCTCAATCTTGCCGCAGCAACACACCAGGATATGCTGTCTATGGTGGAGGAGGAGAGAGACTTGAGAAGGGCACTGCTAGAGAGGGTATGGCTATCTCATCAAAAAATATTAGAACAGAGCCGTATAGTTTTTTTTTAAAGTGTGCTGTTTTGTTGTGTTGTTGTATTGCATTGAATTTGACATACAGATCACGTTATCATCACAACTTGAACTCAGACTTGGTAGCTCGTATTTGCTTGTCTGGAACCTACAGGGGAAGAGAAGAATTGGGAAGCAAAAGAATACCTGGTGAAGAACAGTAGCACAAGCGGTTAAAGGCAGAGATATAGGAAACAACTCAGATTATGAAACAGTAGAGTACAACTTTTACACCATAAAGTTAGACATTCATCAGTAGATGCCTGCGAAGTATACTTCATCTGCGATGATATGACAGGACCACAAACCAGGAACTGTGGAATAGAGAGGGACAGTGACAAGTGGGACAAGAAATAAGGGGCAGAAGGTGGCGATGGATAGGACACACACTGAGGAGGCCCCCTGACAGCATCACAAGACAGGCCCTCCGATTGCACCCCCAGGGTAATAGAGGTAAGGGAAGACCCAGGGCACTTAGAGGAATCAGTTGGAGATGGAATCTAAGAAAATAGGGAGAGTTCTGGAAAAGATGATCTTGGATAAGAAGGATGGCTTGGAAGACTTGATTGTAGACTTATGACACCCTGGAGGTGAGGAGTGAAGAAGAAGAATAGTACAACTGTTTCAGCTCTATGTTTCAGTGAGAACAAGAAGTATCCTGTAGTAGTAATAGGTATCTTGTATTACAATTATTACTAAACATTTTTACATACGAGGAAACAAAGAGCTACAACTGCCGTCTCCAACAAATTATATTCTGGGTTATTTTCTTCAGCTCTGTCCATGAGGCTCCGATTACACTGACCACATCTTCTACAGTTCTTAGCCAGATAATTTTTGTGTGTACGCCCTCGCTCACTCAGATTTTCCACGGTGGATTCCAGTCAAGTGACGATTATTATTATGTGTTCATACTCGCCCTGTCAGCTTTTCCACTGTGTTTCAAGTGCCTGTCTGGTTATGTTGTTCTGTGTTTTCTTGAAAATGTATTCATTATATCTCCACTTTCTCTCTTTAATCTCCAGTTGTATTAGCTAGTATTAAAAAAATATATTTGGAAGTTTATGCAAGTACAAAATGTACAGAAGTAAGTTATCGAGACTAGTCTCCTTTTTTTAATCTCTCCCTAGGGAACAGTGAGTGCTGAAAGAGAGGCATTTGAACTCTTGCCTGATGATGAGCGCCAGTGTGATGTATGCAAAACAACCTGCTTTTTGTCATCTGTTACCTGCCCATGTCGGCCAAGTAAGTACAAAAAAAGGTTGATACAGTAAACTTCTTCTGACTTAGCTCGTTATGAATTCAGGCATAGTCAGAACACTTGGTATTGCGCCTCTAACTGATTTTTGCATGAAGGTTTGCTTTCCTTATTAACAGTGTCCCCCACCAAACAGGCTCCGACTTCAGAGATATAAAGTAAACAAGGCTCATCTAAATATTTGTGCAGTCAGTATCAATTGGAACTTTCAAAATATGTTAGTAATGTACTGAAATTGAAATATCATATTACACAAGTTTCTTCCTTTCATTTCGCTTTCTGTCATTGGAAACCTCTAACTGATTTTTGCATGAAGGTTTGCTTTCCTTATTAACAGTGTCCCCCACCAAACAGGCTCCGACTTCAGAGATATAAAGTAAACAAGGCTCATCTAAATATTTGTGCAGTCAGTATCAATTGGAACTTTCAAAATATGTTAGTAATGTACTGAAATTGAAATATCATATTACACAAGTTTCTTCCTTTCATTTCGCTTTCTGTCATTGGTTTCCTTCTTTCTTCTTCCATCTTTGTCAATATTACTTCCAGAAGATGTAAAAAACTGCACTTCATCTATTATCTGGATACTACTGTTGATATCATTTGCTCTGTTTCTTTTTCTGAGTACACTCTCATCTCCAGAAATGATTTTGGCAGTGGTAAATCACACTCATTCTTCTTTTTCAAACGCTCCCCATCACCACATGTTAAACCACTATGTGTGACTTGTGTGTGATCTGAGGCTAAGAGCGATTGTACGTTGTGTCAGTTATGCGCCAACAAGTAGGCCAGCACTTCCGATTTCTGCGCTGCTTTTTATTTACTAGGGTAGCTTCCTAGGTCCTACATCAGTCGCTTCTTACAACATGCCTTGTAGGTAGCATTGGTACTATTCTTTGCTTCCCTTGCAGGCCCCCAGCACCACGCGGACGGCACTCATTCAAAGTTCCTGTTACAAACTCGTTGAAAAGTTGGTATCTCATTATGTTGTGGCATGAGCTTTAACTTACTCTGTTTTTTAACTGATTGGCTCCTATATGCTGCTGGGAGCGCCTATTTATTTGTTTTAGAACGATCATAAAGAAAATTCATTTACCTACAAAATGATATATTACTCATACAAATCTGTTAATAATTAAGAAAACTGCAGCTGAATTTATACATACACCTACAATGGGAAAATGAGACCTAAATCACAACCACAACCCGTTTGTCAATTCACTAGCTAATCAGTTAAAATATCATTGCCTTTGCTTTTCTACCATTGATTTGTATTTAGTTGTGCCTATGGATTTAAGAGAGCTTAATATATTGTTTTTGTTTGAAACAGGTCGCCTGGTTTGCCTATATCATGTAGATGACCTATGCGACTGTTCTCCTTCACATCACGTCTTGCGCTACCGTTACACACTTGATGAATTACCCAGCATGCTTCACCGGCTCAAGATTCGGGCTGAGTCTTATGACAACTGGAACATGGTGGTTAGAAATGCACTTGAGGCTGCTGGAGAGGATAAACTTGGTAGGGAATCATCAACTCTGTACTTTATTTCTTATATGTAATTAGTTTATTCAAGTAGTAGTTTGTCCCTTGTGGAACGTCACATTCATCACATCCTGTCTGAAAAACTCTCTGTCTCTTACAAGTTCTCCAGCCTCATCTAGCGTCATGTTCAAGGTTTCTTTGATGTCTTGCTGCTACCTTCGTCTTGGTCATCCGCTGCCTCGTTTTCCAGGAACCTTGCCTTCCACTACCTTTCTCTCCAGACTGCTGTGGTGTTTAATGTGGCCAAAATATTTCATCTTCCGGGACATGATGTTATTTATGAGCCGATACTGCTTGATAAGCTGGTCTTGTAGGATGTCTTTGTTTCTTCTCTTCTTTGTGCAGGATGTTCTGAGAACTTTTCTATAGCACCTTGTTTCAAAAGCTTCAATTTTGTTTTTAATGTTTGTATTATGTCCATGATTCGAATCCATATGTTGCCACATGTAATATGCATGTTCTCAGAAGTCTTACTTTTGTTTCGTAGCTTGTGTCATGCCATAGTTTCTTCATGCTGACCACCCTCTGGAAAGCCATGGCTAGTCTTCTTTTAACTTCTTTCGTACAATCTCCATTGTTGGTAATTATAAAGCCAAGATACTCAAAATATGTGACGTTCTTAGTATCATCTTTATTGATGGTAATTTTGGGTTTATGTTTTGCTTTGTCAGTAGACATAATTTTAGTTTTCTTTATATTAATTTATTATGATTTTTAATTTTTTTAAAACTTACTAAATGAACACTAAAAGTGTATTGTACAACACAATCTTTCTCCCAACATTATGCTATCAGTGTTAAACCTGGACGCTGACATCAAACGATAGAAGAAAACTAGTCACGATAGGGAAGAAGTGTCTATGTAGAGACCTAGGAGTATCAAGAAGAGACCAGTTTAGAAATGGAAGACATCAGGAAAAAGTAGGTACAACATCAGTGCCGAACCTCATCAAGAAACAACAAATTAAATGGTTTGGACACATAAGCAGATTACTAACAGTCCTCAACGAACAATGCTACTCCGATACAGTGGATACAAAGCAAAAGGTCATCACTCAAAAGATGGACCACCAAAATAACAGTGAAAGACACTTTATGAAGAGCACACAAACGCCTGTTCTAGAAATCTCTTCTTATCCTGATGCTGCGAGTCAAAATGGGATTGGAGTAAAGAATAAAGAATAAATGTATTTATTGCTTATAAACTTTATGTAATTGTTTTTACTAGAATGATATATCCGTACTCACTTTTGTTTGTTTGAAATAATTGCTATACAAATTCAACACGCTTTCTGTTCCATTAACTGGTTATGTCTGTTGTAGATTATGCCAGCCAATCTATCAGCTCATTCATTACTCCCCGACTCCTGTGTGCCCAGAAACAAAAACGATTTCTCTGATTCAGTTTCGCTTGTTTCTGTGGTTGTGATTGACAGTGATAGGCAATTCGATTTCTTCTGCAGCTCCTCATTTGTGACCCTTTCTCACCAAAATATTCATGGAATTCTTCTAAGTCATTCATTTTGGATGATAATTGAATGTCGCTCTGATAAAATTTATAGCCTCCAGAGATGGCAACTGGAAGAACTTGAACAATGTTGCAATATTTGAGTAATATCAGGCATTCTCTTAGTCCCTATGACTAAGAGAATGCCTGATATTACTCAAATATTGCAACATTGTTGGGACATGAATCATGAACCATTTCACAAGAATTAAAGAATAAAATCAAATCTTTTGAAACAAAGTGCTACAGAAAAAATCTTTAAATGTCCAGAACAAAGAAAATGGAAAATTCGGACATCCTTCAAAACTAATAGTGAGGAACATTGGCTCATAAACAAAAGCATGTCTTTGAAACTGAAATATTTTGGTAATATTAAACGGTAGTGTAATTTAGAGAGAGCAGTAAAGGAGGACTTGGTTTCTGGAAGAAACCAGGTCATTAGAAATACAATGACTGAGGAGCCGGGAGAACTGACTAGATATCAAGAGTCTTTAAGGTGGGCTGTGATGAGATTGACATACTGCAGAGGATATGCTACATAAAGATTTTGTTATTGAACTATTCAAACCTCGATATAGGGGGAGATTGAAGGGTTCCACAATAACTATTTGAAAGTGGCAGGGCACATACACACAATTTAAAATGTTTTGATAACTCAGAAAATGTGAACATAGTTCACAGGTGGCTGCTGTATGCCCTGGAGCTAGACAAACTCCCATAATTTGTGTGTCTGCATTGTGTGTTTTATTTGATCTGCCTATAAACAATATGAACTCCACAGATTTGACTGAGCTGAGAGATCTCATCACAGAAGCAGCAGACAAGAAATATCCAGAATCAGAACTGCTCCAGACTTTGGTCAATGCGGTCACAGAGGCAGAGAAGTGCTCAAGTGTAGCTAACCAACTTGTGACCAAAAAAGTTAGGACACGGTCAGTGATCATGATATGTTGCGATCACTTGGAACTGATAAAATTAGGATTATCAAGATGTTTATGTATTAAGATTGGATATGATATATTTTGGAGACTTCTTCTTTTCTTTTACATCAACCATCTTTATCAAAAGTCGGGATTCTCTGTGGCTAAGCGGTTATGCTATTGCCTTGTGATCCGAAGGTAAATGGTTAGAATCTAGACTACGCTGTTCTGTTCGCGAGCGCATTTTTTCCACAGACCCCTAAGATTGTTGCCAGAGCTACGGAGTTTAGCTTTGAGCAATACAAGTGGCATGTCATTTCTGCTATTCCGAGCCATATGGGGTAAAACCCGGTGCAGTGAAGTCAATCCTTTCGCTTTAAACCCTTTTTTATCAAAAGATTTTGGATTGTCCAACCTGAAAGTAGCAAAATACGTAAAAACAAATACTGTAGTTTTACAAAAACAATAACAATACATAGCAACGTTTCGACCATAAGGCCTTTATCAAGCAAAGGATACAACAGGAGTGACAATTTCAATTCTTTCTCAGTACACTATATATAGACTACAACAAAAATATCCTAACCAAACCTGATAATAATGGGTCTCAAACAAAAAATGTAAACAACATTTTGTCTGCAAAATCGTTTCACTGTTATTTTTGTTGGCTCATTTGAAATGCTTACATCTAAATTGAGACTCAGTATTAGTTGTCTGATAGGCCTTACTGTTTAAACTGTGCAACCAGCACCAGGTCATCTTGCAGCGGTTACTGTCTAATTGTGGGATACCTGGAAATGAGACAGCATACTGCTCGCCGAGGATGGTGCTACAGGAGAGCAACTAGATCTACCAATTACTTATCACTAAAAGAAAAGGATGATTAAATCAATCAGAAAGCCACCAATATTAACACAGGATGGCTAACGAAATATGAGCAGATTAGGACAAGTTGTCATTCTGCGCCTCAGAACAGGACACAATCGATTTTGCAGCCGATGTATACAAAATTCGAGATTGGTGATTCAGTCATATGTACATGTGGACAGAGATTGGCGATTCAGTCATATGTTAATTTAATAGCCGTCCATCGCAAGCGATGATGACAACAATCTCAGATGTGTGCTGTTGCACCTCTCTGGTGTGTGCAGAGGTGACTGTAGAGTCCAATCCTAGAACAGAATCCCCGACCACAGGTGGGGCATACATGATCAAGGTTAGACATGTGCGTGTTGTGTGCTCTGTCTTTTTGCGCTGGCGTTTCTCTGTGACTCAACAATACGATGATTCTCAGCTATTCGGGTTCCTCTTTGTTGTTACAGCGCCACATTTGGCGATCTTGCGCAAGGGATTCCCAGCACGTATTGTCTATATCGAAGCATTTCAGAGACACTTTAAGAGTGTCTTTAAAGCGTTTTTCTGTCCACCAGCTAAACGTCTGCCCCTTCAAGTTCGCCATACATCAACTGTTTTGGGATGCGTTTATCAGGCATTCGAGCAACGTGACCGACCCATGTCAATTGGGCCTTCTGCAACAGGGTGTTGACGCTTGGGATCTTTGCTCTTGAACATGTGGACAGACACATCAGACTGCAGAACACATACTTCAAGACTGCCCCTATTATGATATGCTGAGACAAACTCACTGGTCTAGTGAAACAACACTGGAGAGAGAACTGTATGGACCTCCCTGTGAGCTAAAAGAAGACATTGAGGTTTATACAAGAGACAACATTGAATATGTCGAGAATATTTCAAGTGAACGAAAGCATGGAAATTGTCATGAATTTTACCACTTTCATTAATTCTTTTTTTCTTTTGTAGTTTTCCAGCTTTTTATTAGTTTTCTTCAGTTATGGATTAGCGTAATGCATAAACGTTCGCCGGTCGACTCCGACACAAGAGGGTTGTGGGTTCAATCTCGCACTCGATGTTCCAATGTAAGGAAAGGAATTGGCCCTCCTTTAGTGCTTACTAAAGAATAGAAATATAATTGATTGATTGATAGGACCATCATCATTGCACTTCTGTGAGTAACCATGTGTGCTCCAATCTCTTTCTTACACAGGAAGATCGCAGTTGTAGTGCACAATTCGCAGCATCGGTGAGGGTCCCGATGTAATTTTGAAGATGGATTTTTGTAGGCATTTTATATAAAATCTTTTTCTAATGAATTTTGCCAGGGCAGCGATTTTCCAGCCTGCTCTTCTCGATTTGGAACTGCCAAGGGCCCTTTTATGTGCTCAAATTGAACACGGAACCTACATTTCGTCATCTGTCTCCAATAGGACTAGGAATTCGATCTCACCTACACTGAGATCAGGGATCTCTGAAAAATATCCAGATGGCTCCATGAGGAGCGGACCTGGTACCTTTGGCATGAGAGATGAGCACCTAACCTCTGCGCTACAGAAACCCCATAGAAATATGAAAGTGACAGGCACTTTGTACCCTACGGTCTGAAAAGGCTACAGGAATTTTTGTTTTTATTATCCACATAACAGGAAATTAAATTCATACTTGCACTTGTTGGTTGTGTCCATTTTGTGCACTGTTAAAATACAGTTATGTATTGATGATTCTAATGCATGTTACAGAAATCGTCAGTCTATTGAGGGCAAGTATGTTGCAAAGTTGACATTGGAAGAGCTGAATGGATTCTATGAGCAAGTCATTGGGCTTCCTTGTGTTATTACTGAAACCAAATTAATCAAAGTAAGTTTGCAACTAAAGCAGTTTGAGCTTCAATTAAAAAATATCTGGCAATTCTTATAGCATCAGAAGAGATATCATCATTAAATAGCTTATCTTGAGCATGACTTTGCTACCCTGTCATTCTTTCGAAATTTCTCTTTATCATAGGCCAGGTGTTCCGCCTCTACAGCCATCATGCTCAACCCATCAGTTACATCCTAAATCCATCTTCTCCATGGTTTTCTTCTTCTCATTGCCGGTATGAGATATGCATTTCATAAATCAAGATTATATCTATCCTTTTTATGTCATAGTTGACCTGAACTTGTCAAAAACCTGCTGCCTTGCAGGTCGGCTGGAGACAGCCAAAGGCTGACGGAGAGCGAGCCCAGTAAACTCTGGCTAAAACCAGACACATCACTGAAGGAGAAGCACCAGAGCTCCAAATGGCGCTGAAGATGGGATGAAACCCATCTATGCTAAAGCTGCATGAATCAGATTTCCACATGAATGAGATTGATGGGGAAATCTGGTACATCAGTCTAAGGGTGATCGCGCGCGTGAGAGAACTTGTCAAAGACGAGTTGTTATGTTATATTATTCGATTATGTTACAGGTATCGCAACTTTGCTGTAAATTGTTACACAACGTAATGAATATTCTTTCAGGGCAAAGGAAGAATAGGATGATAAGTATGTCAGTATAGGTTAACCCTTGTTTACACTACGTGAGGGTAACGTAGTAAATGGCGTCGGCCATATCCCCTACGTGAGGGTCACGTAAACTCATCGGCAAAATATGTGTAGTAAACGGGGAACTACTGCAACAATAGACTATCTATAGCATTGGGGATATCTTCCCTTATATAAAACATTGTCATCGGTCAGTTTTCGCGCGCACGAAGGTTATTTATAACTTTGAAGAGTGTTTCTCTTTGTCAAAAGTAGTTCAAGCAAAATGGCGTGTAGAAAATCTTCCAGAACGATTACACCAACAGAAAAAGCTTTGGCGTTGTTGTCATATGGTGCTGACGACATATTTAACGATGAAGATAGCGGAGATGATGATATATTCTCATTAAGTGAATCTGTTCACTCAGATTCTGAAAATTCTGTACAGGTGAGAGACACTGATGACGAAAATAGTGATACTGGACGAGAATGTGATTTACGTCCAAGCAAGCGTTCTAGAACTGACCTTGTCGCAAGTACTAGTACTGAGCAAATATCAAGTACTACTAGTACATAGAGCAGTACAAACACAAATTTTTATTATCAAAACATACACATACATATTTTATTTCAAAATACGATATTTCAAACAAATATTCCAAAAATAACAGAGTTATTACATTTTCAAATAAGTTGGTAGAAATGCAGAAAAATGCTTGGGATGCTCTGTGCGGTTCGACCTATAACCTCAGGTAAACAAGGGGTTAATAATAAGGCTTTATTTCTGAGAACGGATGTTGACGATAGCAAAATTGATAACATGCTACGTTAGTGACCACATGTAGTGGAAATTCCAAGGCGCAAAGCCAGCTTGGCAAAACATTTTCGGTGTGCAGACAATGCACGGCTGGACTATATCTTCCGCTTCTTTGCGTTCGTTATTTACAACCAATTTTAATCACTCTGTGTGATATGTTTGATCTTTGCCAAGACCGTGTATACGTTGCACATTGATTTGGTAGGTCCCTAAACGTATAGACTTCTACACGTTTAGGACACGTGCATCCGATTTCAGCCAAACCTCCTTAGTCGCCTCTTACGACATGCATGGCAGGTAACAGTGGTTCCATTCTTTACACCCCAAATTTGGGCCCGGTAACCACTCGGGCGGTTGGACTATATGGAACTCTGATCCTTTACTTGGGGATCTTTATTGCAAAGTACTTCTAAGTCGCAGAAAGGCTCACTTGAATCGCGAGAGACACTGCTGATAAAGAAAGCAAGCCTTCATGCAAAATTCAAGTCATATTAGTCAAACATGAATTTATAGCGTGCTGAAAATAAATTGGTGAGATTATATGCAAATATAACAGAATTAATTCTGAGAATAGAAAATGTAGACAAGTTGGGGATCTGTGGGCTTGGCTTTAGCAGATCTTATTATAATATTTTCCAGGAACTGCTGGACAAAGTTGTTGAGTTCCGTGAAGAGGCACTAGATGCTCTGGAAGCAGAGACACCTGACTCGGAGCAAGTAGAAACTCTTATAGAAATTGGAATCAGCCTTGACGTGGACCTGCCTGAAATACCTAAGCTGAAGCAGGTAGGATATAGTTTTTAGTCTTTTTTTCTCTAATCCTGTTTTACCTTACAGTATCAGGATAAGAAGAGACTTCTAGAACGAGCTTTTGTGAGCTTCATAAACAGCGTTTTTTGCCACTTCTGTTTTTCTCTGATATCCACCTTTTTAGTGGACAGCCTTTTGGTTTGTATCCACTGTATCAGCATAACATGACTATCTGTGGCACACTGTCTATCGGTAATCTGCTTATGTGCGAACCATTTCATTTGTTGTTTCTTGATAAAGTTCAGTACGGATGGTGTACCCACTTTTTTCCTAATGTCTTCATTTCTAAACTGGTCTTTTCTTGATACTTCCAGCATTCTGTGTAGACACTTCATCTCTGTCTTGACTAGTTTTGTGTTTAGGATGTTATTAGTTTAAGCATCCTTGTTCTGGTATTTCACTATTTCAAAATTTGATCAAGAATTCATAATGCACAGAGATCCACATCGCTCTTTCTGTCCTGGTTCTTCCACATCCTAAGACTGCCTGCAAGACACAGCAGGTTTGGAGAGTGGTTTTATCTCTGTTTTTCTTTAATTTGCAGTGTAAACAATGTAACCAACTCTTGACGTACTGCAAGATGCAACTTTGCCTTCCATCATGGACATGCTCAGTAGTAGAAGACGAAGATGGCTAAGGCATGTGAGTAGAATGGACAATAGCCGCATACGACAAGTGTTGTTCTGTGAACTTTCAGAGGGAAGAGGCACCATGTCAGACCACTGCTCAGATATAAGGATGTCTGCATGGCCTCAAAAAAGAACATTTCTATCTGTTCCAACAAATGGAAAAATAAAAACTAGCTGATGACCGAGTTATGTGAAGAACAACATTACGCAAAGGTGCAGAATCTTTTGACAAGTGACTTAGTTATAAGCTGAAAGGCAATAGAGACGAGCGCAAACTTAGAAGTTGTCACAGTAAAACACTTGCCAATTGACCGCCTATAAAGATGTAAAAGGCCATATATATGTATATGTAAGCAATGTACACACGCTGTGGCGTCTGTGGCTTAGGGGATAGTGACTCGGTCTATTAACCTCAACGTTCTGAGTTCGAATCACGCTGCGGACAGTTCGTTTGCAAATTGTTTCGTGTGGATTTTTACAAAGGACGATGGCACCACCGTTCAGAAAGCAATGGCAAACTACTGAACGTAATAATGCCTAGAAAAATCACAAACAGCGTTAAAAGCTGGGGTTGATTCGCAAAGTCCTGTAAAGGATATGCAATTAACTTACACACACTGAGGGTTTTATTATATTTTTCATTCAGGTACTTCAGCAAGCCAAGTGGCTGGATAATATCCGCTTGTCAATGAAAGAACCTAATGCTGTTACTCTGGATATGATGCGTAAGCTGATTGAGTCTGGTGTCAGTCTGGCACCCCACCCTGCAGTTGAGAAAGCTATGGCAGAACTTCAAGAGCTGCTGACAGTCAGTGAGAGATGGGAGGAGAAGGCCAGAATATGTCTTCAGGCAAAGTAATTATCAACGTATTTTATTCCACTTTTTTCTTTGTGTTTGACGTTAATTGTTTCAGAATATTTTAGATTTATGCACACGTTTGTTTTGACGCAAGACAGCTTGAACAACCTCCATATTCTTTTTTTTTTTTTTACAACGTTCCATATCGATCACGTGTTAACCACTCTGTGTGATTTGTATGTGATCTGAGCCTAAGAGTGATTATATGTTGTGCCAGTTATGTGCCTACAAGTAGGCCAGCACATCTGATTTCTGCGATGCTTTTATTTACTAGGGTAGCTTTCCTAGTTCCTACATCAGTCACCTCTTATGACATGCCTTGTATGTCGCAGTGGTACTATTCTTTGCTTCCCTTGTGGGTCCGGCACCACACGGATGACTTCTATATGACTAATCAGATCTGATACTCAAGATGCGTTAATTTAAAATGGGATTTTCCTGTTTGTAAAATCTTACAATTACCTGTCTATATAAATTTGTGTCCTGTTGGATAATATGCATATATTTTGCTGAGATTTGGATGTGTCTGTGTCCTACATGCAGTGGGAGTCGATGCAACATACGTTCTAGATGAAAACCACACAGACAGATCACAAATAGTGGTTAACTTGGTTATTAAGAATGAATGCAGACGAACAATACCTAATTTGTTTGAAATATGATATGCGTAGTTTTTCTTTATAATTTTTGGCAGTTTATATTTCATACTACCAATATCTCCATCAACAAACATCAATTAAAACAAGTCAAAGTCTTTACAAACCTAGGGATAATTTTTTCAGCAAATGGAAGAATAAATAATGAATTCCAAGACAGATGCAATAAAACAAATCAAATCAAAGAACAAATGCATCAATTTTTAAATGCAAACATGTCATCATAAACAATGAAAGAGCAATGTTCAACACAATCTTTCTCCCAACATTATACTATCAGCGTCAAATTTGGACGCTGGCATTAAACAATAGAAGAAAACTAGTCACAACAGAGATGAAGTGTCTAAGCAGAATGATGGGAGTATCAAGAGGAGACCTGCTTAGAAATGAAGACATCAGGAAAAATGTGGATACAGCATCAGTACTTGACTTCATCAAAAACAACACATTAAATGGTTTTTGCCAGATAAGCAGATTACCAACAGACAGTGCTCCTCAAAGAGCAATGTTACTCTGATACAGTGAATACAAAGCAAAAGGCCGTCCACTTTCTGCCAGGATTAAGAAAGGTCTGGTTATTGGTTACTAAACTGACACCATTGCACTCCGGGCAGACCCATAGGTGCTCAGTCTCCCCAACAGATATCGAAGAGTATGCATACTGATGGTTCCTGTGGCCCGATGATTAAACACACCTCGCACTCTGCCTCTCAGGCATCCAGTTCGATTAATAATGTATTGTCTCAAACACTTCATACCCTTACTTCATGACATGCTTTGAGTTTACTTGTACTTGTCTCTAAAATGTAAGTACAATTTGTCATATCTTATTTCAGGCCTCGTCACTTGTTGACAACATTAGAGGCCATCATTGCAGAAGCTAGGAACATTCCTGCATACTTGCCCAACATTGCAGCTCTCAGAGAAGCAGTCAAGAAAGCTAAGGAATGGATTCAAAAGGTTAGCTTACCTTAAAATTGTGTGTTTATTTGAATGTATATGTTAACTGAGTTTACATTTTTGGAACTGACCATTATTAGTTATATGAGGACTATCATCATAGCACTCCTGACCCATCCATCGGTGCTCCGATCACTTCCATAGGTGCTTCGATCATATCCATAGGTCTCTGCCTCAACAAATCCAGCAGCCCAACATGACAATTCGATGTTGATTAATCAATCTCTTTGCATTTTAGGTATGTCGTTCTTTTCAGGCTGCACCAGTATTGACACCCATCTCTCTCAATCTGGTCTGCGAGTGGGATTCATAGCCCAGAAACTCCTCTGTTTGGAAAGACTCAATGCGTTAAGAATGTCATTTCGGTCCATGGCATCTCCCTCTAATATTGTAGCCAAGCCATCCAATCTCTTAACTCATGCGTTACCCCTAACTCCTGCATGCCCAGTGACAAAAATGAAGGTGATTTCTCTGTTCATTGTCTGTACTAGTACCTCCACCCAATTGCGTCTCACCATTCCTGATTCGACTTTACAAATGTCATGCTCATGGAGTTACTGAGAATGAAAACACAAGAGTAGTTATGAGATGCCAACCATTTCACCCCTTTGTAACCACTTGGAACAGATGTTAGTATGTAATTCTTATTCATAAAGAATGTGCTCAGTATAGACCCTATTAGACATAAGTCAACTCTGCTGGTCTAGTGTTGCCCCTTTGGTTAATCAGATTGGAAAACATGTTAGATTATAACTCAGTAGATGTGGAATTTATAGAAATGTTACCAAATTCTATCAACATTTTTGAAGCGTTTTATTAGTTTAGTGAATAAATTGATTAGTTTAGTGAATAAATTGATTAGTTTAGTGAATAAATTGATTAGTTTAGTGAATAAATTGATTAGTTTAGTGAATAACTTGATTAGTTTAGTGAATAACTTGATTAGTTTAGTGAATAAATTGATTAGTTTAGTGAATAAATTGATTAGTTTAGTGAATAAATTGATTAGTTTAGTGAATAAATTAGTTTAGTGAATAGATTAGTTTAGTGAATAGATTAGTGAATACATTGAGCAAAGCGCAGTCACAAAAATAACTACATGTGAAATGCTTTGCCTGTGAAAAGTTACCAACAACACAAGAAAAGACAGAATCACCAACATCAGCATAAGAAAGAAAGTTGGCACAAAACCGTGCTTGAATTACATAGAGAAACAAAGAATGAGGTGGTTTGGCCACTTAATAAGAATGCATCCAAACTTCACTGTATACAGAGTCTTCTACAACAGAACATCGGGAAAGAAGGCAAGAGGAAGACCACGGAAAAATGGTTAGATGGCGTAGCAGAATCCTGTGAAAGAGCAAAAATAACAATCACACAAGCCACCAGAACAGCGCAAGACAAAAACAGAAAACCACGACACTGGGCAACAACCCGGTAGCAGTGTGACGACAAAAGAAGAAGAAGAAGTGAACAAATTTATTAGTTTAGTGAATAAATTGTTTAGTTTAGTAAATAAATTGATTAGTTTGCTGATATTTGTATTATTGTACCCATCTTATTTGTATTTATAAACATTTTCCACTTGCTTGATTTATTAGGTGGAATCTGTCCAAAGTGTAGAGCAATATGCATATCTAGAAACACTGGAGAGTCTTGTTGCCAAGGGCAGGCCAGTGCCAGTTCGACTGGATCAGTTACCACAGTTGGAATCTCAGGTGGCTGCTGCCAAGTCATGGAAAGAGAGAACAGCGCGTACTTTCCTCAAGAAAAATTCTTCCTACACTTTGCTAGAGGTAAAAATTGTTTAGACACTGGAAATATAGAAAGTCTTAACCATATGCTATAGTTGTTTAACCAGTACATCACCTCTTTGTGCTGTCAGAGATGTGCTTTCCAAGACATAAGTTATATTAGCTCAAATCGTTCGGACCTGTAAACAGGCATGGCTCTTTCTCTAAAACACTTTTTCTGGGAACATTCAAGAGTGGTATGAGAAGAGGAAGACAAAGAAAACATGAGCTTATAACATCCTTTTTTTGTCTCTTGTTGGGTATCTTGTTTACTATTTCTTCCACCTCTTATTTTTTATCTCTGGGTATCTTATTATTGTGGGCGTCTAGCTTAAACGGTAGTGAACTCGATTTACAACCCAAGTGTACCCGGTTCAACCACCACAGCAGGCAGTTTGTAAGCAAATTCGTTCCCGTTGGATTTTTACAAAGGTAAAAATAGACCTCACCGTTCAGAAAGCAATGACAAACTACTGAATGTATAAGTAGTGCCTAGAAAATCAACGTCTCGTTTACTGTGGTTGATGGCTACATTCTGTAAAGAATATGCTACGATTTTCATTCATCTTATTTATTATTTCTTCCACTTCTCCTTTTTTTGTCTTTGGGGGCCATGATTAGTATTTCATTTACCTCTAATTGTTTTGGGTCTTTGGATCTTCTGCTAGTTTTGATGTTTAAAAAAAATGAAGTCTTTGTTATCTCTTCACTATGATTAACTTGTTTTATGACACGATACTTACTAGGTACTTTCACCAAGAACAGACATTGGAATCTATAATGGAGGTCGTTGTAAAAAGAAACGTCTCAAAGATGGAGACAGAAAGGAAGGTGACACTGTTGTGGACTACGCTAGTGATGACAGTAGAACATCAGGCGTGGTAAGTCACCTTTTATTTATTCCTGTCACTGTCCATTCTTCTAGTGATATCTTTCAATGTACTTGTAGTTATACATTTATTATATCTCAAATAAGAGACATTAAATGTGTAGTCTACTGAAATATTTCAGCTCTGTACTGATCACTAAACCCAGTCATCTATCAAATAATTTTGATACTGAGATTTATAACATTTTTGTATTAGTCAGACTACTTCGCTGTTCTAGTGACTTGGGTGATAGTTATTTTTGTTTTTTGACAGGATTCTGCTTTGCCATCTTTTTGTGGTCTTTTTCTTTCCTGATGTTCTGTTGAAGAAGACTCTGTATACAATGGAGTTTGGTTGCATTCTTATTAAGTGGCTCGAACCACTTCATTCTTTGTTTCTCAATGTAATTCAAGCAAGGTTCTGTCTCAACTTTCTTTCTTATGTTGGTGACTCGTCTTTTCTGGTGTTGTTGGTAACTTTTCGTAGGCATCACAGTTCACATGCAGTTATTTTTTGTAACTGTACTTTGCTCATTGTCCATGATTGGCTCTGGTAACATGGAGTAGGCATGAAAATGCTGTTGATCATTTGTTGTTTAGCTGTCAGTGAGATGTTTGGATCCCTGTTTAGTTATGAAAATTGTATGCACTATATCTCAGGTGATCAGAGATCTGATTTCACAACCCAGATATTCTATGGTCATGGCTAAATACTTCTTCTTCATTTAGCCTGATGGGGCTGTTCGTTAATGTTGTGTTACAGTCTACAACAATGTTGTGATATCTTCACCTTTCAGCACTACACATCCATATTTAGCAAAACATTTTTTAAGTACAACAGTTCACCTTCCCTATTTGATCTCTTCTAGCTAAGTCAGACAACAGTAATGCAGCCATGTTACCTAGGTCACCACTTGTAGATGGAATATAGTCTTGGTAAACTTTTGTTTGACCGTGCTAGTTTCTATCCTCTCCTTCATTATGTGTTGTGTCTTGATAACTTCTTATGACCTTTCACTGTCTTTACTACCTGTAATACTGCTGCTTAGGGCGGTGTAGGACTGGGGGGAGCATGAACCTGTGGGATTTAATGTTAAATTTAACTAGTGCAGTCGCGAAAACTGTTTAGGTTAGGAGCTTTCTTTATGCCCCTTACAGAAAAACTCCCTGGCATTACCCCGAATGGGAGCCCCCGCTCTAATCCATTCGACCAAATGCTTCACAATGTAAATAGATAAAATTCAGTAAGTAACTTTAAATAGAAAGTCAAAGCTGTTTCAGGATCTGCAGAGAATTTTATTTATCTCCATTTTCAGTTCAAATCTTCTGAAAGTACCTAGACATTGATATGCTCAGTCTGAATGCAGTTCTACAGACTTGTAACTATTGTCTGTATGCTCTTCCATGCACTAACACTAATTCATTTTATCTCTTTCTTCTCAGTCCATACTGACTCAAGTTGCAGCATTCAAAATGGGTGAAGTGAAAGAGGTTGAAATGATGAGAGACCTCAGGACACGGAACATGGAAAAACGTCGCGACAGTGATGCCAAGTTCTGTGTATGCCGTAAACCTGCCTTGGGGTTCATGTTACAATGTGAACTCTGCAAGGACTGGTTCCATGGTTAGCACTTTTCATCCTTATTATTTGCCATTTTTTGTAATCAACTGATTTAACTCAACTTTTCCTATTTTTTTATTTACAAGTCAATGCTCCATTAAACTGCAGAGAATTTTCTCAAGTTTGGTTATGTGGTTTGTTTTGAGCAACATATTTTATGCTAGCAGAATGATATAAGAACACTAGTCATTACAGAGATTACACAGAATGCTTGGAGTATCAAGAAGAGTCAGGTTTAGAAGTGAAGACAGGAAAAAAGTGGACAACATCAATATTGAACATCATCAAGAAGCAACAAATTAAATGATTCGGACACAAGTAGATTACCACAAGGAGCAGAGAGGAATAAGTAAGCTAGTAATGGATATTATAATAATTCAGGGCAGTTGTATTAAGTTTGTATGGGTCACCTTATACTATATCTTGTATTCATCACATCATTGGCCTCTTTGTCTCAGGAGACAATAGGTGTTGCGTCACGTAGTATGTTCTGTGCTGAATCACAACGTTTCATGTGGCTGTAATGGCCTATTCTGGAGTGACAATCCTTGCCACAGTTGCTGCAGATAAAACTGGAGACTAGAGCCGATGCATGGGATGTTCTCTCTGCCCTCTGTGATCTCAATCTTGTATCTTGTAATACATGCTATATTATATATGTACTTTAAATACATTTTAAGTACTTTATTCTTGTTTGCTTTCAGGAACTTGTGTTTCCTTCCCAAAGTCCGCCAGCATTAAAAGCAAAACATCTCAAGCTGCCATCATGCAGGCAAGTGTTATATGACTAACTGGGTTGATATTAACATGAATTTTCTTGTAGTTTTACTGTAGCTGAAATACGATTACATCCTGTCAGTCTTAAAAGACTGAATCTTCTTCTTCGAATGCTCCAAATCGATCACTTATTAACCACTCTGTGATCTGTATGTGATCTGAGCCTAAGAGCGATTGTGCGCTGTGCCAGTTATGCGCCTACAAGTAGGTCAGCACATTCGATTTCTGCAATGTTTTTTATTTACTAGGGTAGCTTACCTAGGCCCCTACATCGGTCACCTCTTATGACATGCCTCGTAAGTTGCAGCGGTACTATTCTTTGCTTCCCGTGCAGGCCCCAGCACCACACGGGCGAGACTGAATCTACAATTGACTTTGAAGAATCAATCCAGCGATTTAAGGAGTTTGGATTTACACGATGTACAAGTAGAGCTGGATGCTCGAGGAGCAGAGAGAGGAGTGTGCTTAATCAGCGAGCCACAATAACAAATCATCAATATGCATACCCTTCGACATCTGTTGGGAGAGACTGAGCACCTATGGTTCTGCCCAGAGTGCTGTGACGTCAGTTCAGTAACCAATAACCAGTGAATCCTCTCAGTGGGAGGTTTTGATTGCTCTCTGCTTTCTCCTGGCATGTTTTATATCAGCAAGTTGTCCAATTCTGGCTTCAGTAGTTCTCAGACTACTTTTCATAGCCTGTTTCCAGCTGAATTTATTCCTGGCAAGCTCTCTCAAGTCTTGTGTGTTTATGTCAAGTATCTTAAAGTCTCTCTTGTACACATCTTTGTAGGGAGGATGGGTTACCCCTACAGTTCCTTTCTCAGAATACAACTTTCAATACATGATATATAGCCATGTTGGATAGCATTGATGGATAAGAGTGACTGTGCAAGAATTCCTGTATAATGCAACACCTCATTGTATGGTTTGTTACTCTATGACTCCAGAAGATCCTGAGTATCATCATCAGATAGCTTATCCTGACCAGAACTTAGCCACCCTAACAGTCCTTCGGAAGTTCTCTCTCATAGCCAGATGTCCCGCTTCTGCAGCCATCATTATCAAATCATCAGTTACATCCTGAATCCATCTTCTATGTGGTCTTCCTCTTTGCAGGAATTCCTCCTTTCATAATGGTTTTCTTCAACTCTCTGTGTCTCTTTATATGTCCAAAATACTTCAATTTTCTCATTCTTATTGTAGCATAGTTTTCTTTGATTTTGAGTTCTTTCTTGATTCTGTTCTTTCCGTAGTTCCAGTAACTATCCTAGGGATCTCATGAAAAAATCGCACATATGACTCGGTCCGGATTCAAACCCACAACGTTTAGAACAACAGGCAAACGTCTTAACCACTTTGCCATCAAAACCCCCTATTGTTAGATTGGAGAATAAAAAATGAATCTGGGATTGAAGTGTCCATTGCTTTCAATTTTCAATTTTTTTCAGGCAGCAAAGGAGATGAAATTTCTCTGTCCACTATGTCTACGCTCACGGCGACCTCGACTGGAAACAATTCTGTCTTTGCTTGTGTCACTCCAGAAACTTCCAGTCCGCATGGCAGAAGGGGAGGCGCTACAGTGTCTGACAGAGAGGGCTATGGCTTGGCAGGTTAGCAAGACTCACTATTTTATAGTTTAAAACTCTTTTAACACTTCTTAGCTGACAAAAATCAGTTTTATTTTTGTGCCAGTGTATGCAGGTGTAAGGGAAATGCGCCTATAGGCTTCCAGGTATGTCTGCTGTATAAAGTGGTGAGCATTAGACCTAGCTGATGTTCTGAATTCCCTAAGAGATAGAGGATGTGTCAGAGATTCAAGTAATCATGGTGAATCTACAACCCTAACCGGACTGCAAGAATACCAAGTCAAATCGGGTGTAGCTAGACAAGAGCACCATACTGGAAGCCAAAGAAGTATAGTAAACCAACAAAGAACTAGTGTTTTTAGTTGCCACACACTGAGAGACATACTGACGAGGAGATGGGAGCACTTATGGACTAATTGGTTCGATGTGCAGTGATGATGATGCAACGACTAAACTAAACTGAGAGACATACTCATGAGGAGATCAGAGCACTTATGGACTAATTGGTTCAACGTGCAGTGATGATGATCCAACAGCTAAACTAAACTGAGAGACATACTGACTAGGAGATCGGAGCACTTATGGACTAATTGGTTCGATGTGCAGTGATGATGATCCAATGACTAAACTAAACTAAATTAGCTCTTCTGTGAGCATTGTACAAACTGACATAACTATGCAAACTGACAACTGTATCAACTGACATAGCTGATGTCTTCACAGCTTGTTTATCCTTTCAGCTTTATTTGATGTTTTGTTGCTGAATTTTCTTATACCTTATTCAATTATCCAGTGTCTGACATTTCTTTGATTTCATCACTTCTCCTGAATCTGTCCCATCTTATGTTCATTATAAGATTAGCTTGTATATACTAATGTGTGCATCTGTGGCTTAGCGGTAGTGAGCTTGATCACAACCTAATAGCACCTGGTTCAAACTCCCCAGCAGGCAATTTGGAAGCAAATTTATTCTCGTGGATTTTCACAAACTGTAAAAGTAGACCTCACTGTTCAGAAAGCAAAGGCAAACTACTGAACGTATTATAAGTGATGCCTAGAATTCAATGACTTGTTTACTGTGGTTGATGGCAACATTCTATAAAGGATATACCACAATTTTCACATACTGATATGCAATTTTGTAATGTCAAATTCTATATAGACAATATAAAACTATTGATCTTTTAATGCATCTTATATCTAACTGTTTTTGTAAATATTTGTTTGATTCACTTCTTGAAGGACCGGGCTCGACAAGTACTGACCACAACAGAAATGGCATCTGCAATGGCTCAATTGAGTATAATGAGCCAGCGCATGGTAGAACAGGCAGCCCGCGAGAAGACAGAAAAAATTATCAACGCTGAACTCCAGAAAGTAGCCAATAAACCTGAACTTCAACCCCACTTGGCGTCCGTCACTCTGAGTGCATTCGGCAATCGCGACACATCCTATATCTCATTGCTTCAGAACCATCCTGGCAATGCAGATGGAGATTCAAGAGACAGTAGTTACAATCATGGAGGTCCAGCTAGCCATGGCAACCTCTCTGTCATGATTTCTGCATCTAGAAACCATCAGCAGTTATTAGGTGTGTCCTCAGACACTGAGGATGGCATCCACAAGGACTATGACTCATCCAGGGAGGCTGGTGTTGGAGTGAATATGGATAATCCACTTTCACCCACATCCGGAGACATGTCACCTCTTCCTCAACCACTAGTTCTTACTCCTAATCCCATGTCTCAGGATATTGGTGCAGAGATAGATATCTCAACAGCTACCTCGCTTGGCATGTCATCAGAACATGCCTACTCATCTGTATCTAAAGGAGTGTTGAGTAAGTACATCTTTTGTTTGTCCTAGTTACAATTATCCTAGTTACGGGAATCCTGTAAAAGAAATTATAAGAAGGCTGAGCAACAACCTGTTAAAAGTTGATGACCAAAGAAAAGAAAACAAAAACAAGTTCTTAATAGTTCAACTTGCTATACTTGATAAGAAAGTCATCAACTAGAATAAGTTACCTCATAATTGATATATATCTAACTCTTATTCTCTTTGTTATTCTTTAACTATACATCCAACTTTTTCTTTGTCCTTGTCACAACCTTCTGTTACATCCAACTTTTGTTTGTCCGTGTTACACGGTTAATGTATCTCACTTGTTCTTTATCCCTGTTATACCCGCAACTTTGATCAACCCAACTTTTATTTTTCTGGTTAAAATTGAGCACATCTCTGCTGTGTGTCCAGTTTATTTTCTGCCTTCTTCCTGCTTGTTCATGACAAGATTTCTCTAACAATAATATTTCATATAATTATGTAGAAGCCATCAATACAGGATGACTACCAAAATATGAATAAGTTAAACAAGTTGTCATTCTGTGCCTCACAACATGACACATTCCACTTCTTCTTTTCTAAAATCCTGTTTTGCCTCACAGCATCAGAATAAGAAGCGATGTTTAGAACAGGCTTTTGTGTGCGCTTCATAAAAGTGTTTTTTGTCACCTCTGTTATCTCTGAGATCCACATTTTGCGTGGACAGCCTTTTGATTTGTATCCACTGTACTAGAGTAACATTTGCAACCACTTGTATACAAAATTCAAGATTGGCAATTCAGCCATATGGGCAGGCACCCCAGACAGCAGAGCACATACGTCAAGACTGCCTGAATATGATATAATGAGGCAAACTTACTGGTGAAACAGCACTTACAGAAAACTACACCGACCTTTGTGTGAGCTACAAAAGACGTGAATATATAGACAATATTTCATGAAAATGAAAGGAAGTTTATCATTAAGTTATCTTTGGCTGAAATCGGATGCATGTGTCCTAGACGTGTAGAAGTCTATGCGTTTAGGGGCCTTCTTCTTCTTTTGTCGTCACACTGCTACCGGGTTGTTGCCCAGTGTCGTGGTTTTCTGTTTTTGTCTTGTGCTGTTCTGGTGGCTTGTGTGATTGTTATCTTTGCTCTTTCACAGGATTCTGCTACGCCATCTAACCATCTTTTCCGTGGTCTTCCTCTTGCCTTCTTTCCCGATGTTCTGTTGTAGAAGACTCTGTATACTGTGGTTTGGATGCATTCTTATTAAGTGGCCAAACCACTTCATTCTTTGTTTATCTATGTAATTCAAGCATGGTTTTGTGCCAACTTTCTTTCTTATGCTGATGTTGGTGATTCTGTCTTTTCTTGTGTTGTTGGTAACTTTTCGCAGGCAACGTATTTCACATGTAGTTATTTTTGTGACTGCGCTTTGCTCAATGTCCATGTTTGCTCTGGTAACACAAAGTAGGTATAAAAATGCTGTTGATCATCTTTTGCTTAGTTGCTTGTGAAATTTTTGGGTGCCTTAACAATGGGGCTAGCTGGTAGGTTACAGCATTTGCTTTTGTACTCTAGCCTCTATCTCTCTATCCAGTTTTCCGTCTTCTGTGAATATGCTTCCTAAGTATTTGAATTCTTTCACTTGGTTTATTTTAGTGCCATTGACATGGATGTCTAGATTATTATGTTTTCTTACCATATTCATTATTTCTGTTTTAGTGTTGTTGATTTTCATGTCATGTTTTACACAATTTTTGTTCAAGGTGTCAATATGATGTTGTAGATCTTGTAGATGTTTAGGGGCTTACCATACCAAACTAATGTGCAATGTATACACGTTCTTGGCAAAGATCAAACATATCACAGTGATTAAAATTGGTCGTAAGAATGAACGCAAAGAAGAAGATTGTTATCTGTTTTGTTATTTTACCTTCCCTTGTTTTAGTTTTTGTGTTTTATTGTTGCTCCATGCCTACATTAGTGCTGTGTCATTGAACAGATGGATCACCTCGCAAGAACCAACGTAAATCTCCATTGATTCCTCGATCATGTGAGGCTCCTATTCTAGATGTGGCAGAAACGAAAAGAGCTCAGTTGGAGGAGCTGATGATGGAAGGAGACCTTCTGGAAGTCTCTCTGGATGAGACACAACATATTTGGCGTATCCTGCAGGCATGTTATACACGCACAGAATCCACCAGATACCCAGATGTGGAGGTCAGTGTCAGTTATAGTCTCATAGTAATGACAAATAAACCACATTTAAATTGTTTTAATAAGAATACACTGTCACATAAACAAAAAAATAAGTACACTCATGACATTAATCATCATCATGAGGTGCTGTGTTGGCTGGCGTAGGCGATCATGGTTCTCCACAAATCTCTGTCCCTGGTATTTACTATCAGCTCCGATGTTGACACTTTGTTAGTCTAAAAATGTATATTGTTGTTGTTCTCCTTCCTTTCAACCAATTGTTTCCCACGTCAGGCCCCAATCTTTCAACTCTCTTTCTACAGTTCTTCTTCATGTTTCCTTTGGAAGTCCAGGCCTTCTTTTCCTATTCGCTGTCTATCTGAGAGCTGTCATAGCCAATATCCCTACTGGCAAACGACATACATGACCAATTCACCTCCATCTTCTAATAATGGTCTTCAATTATGCTCAGTTTGTTCATTTTAAAAGCTCTTCATTTGCTATTGTATTTGGCCAGAATATTTGCATGATTTTTCTTCAACATTTACTTTGAAATGTCTCCAGCTTGTGTATGATGTTTTAGGTAATTTTCCATCACTCACTTCTTTTTCACCCTTCGCTCTTAGGGAGGCATAGGTCCGCATCCAAGGCCATCTTTTCCAGATCCCTCTACTCTCTCCTCATTTTCTTTCATTCCGTCTCCAACTGCCAATTCCCATTGTTCCTTGGTCTTCCCTTACCTTTATTACCCTGGGGGTTCCATCGGAGATTCTGTCTTATGATGCTGTCGGGGGGTGTCCTCAGTGTGTGTTCTATCCATCACCACGTTCAGCCCCTTATCTCTTGTTCCACTTGCCGTTGTCCTGCTTTATCCCACAGATCCCTGTTTGTGGTCCTGGCATACCATCACAGATGGAGTATCCTGCACAGAATTGTAGAGGAGCCTCTGGCCAAATGGATTAAAGTTTGGGCTTCCATTCAGGAGACTTGAGTTCAATCCCTGGTAACGCCAAGGCATTTTTTTCCTGTCAGGGCATAAAGAAAAATCATAATCTGAACAGTTTTGTGGTGGCTGCACTAGCCATGCAACCATTCAATTCCATTTATTCCAAACAGGCTTATGTCCCCCCTGTCCTACACCGCCATTTAAAGGGTTTTAAAGCCGAAGGATTGACTTCATTGCACCGAGTGTTACCCCATATGGCTCGGTCCCTCTCCGCAGAAATGGCATGCCACCTGCCGAGATTATTGCACAAAGCACGAACTCCGTAGCTCCGGCAACAATCCTACACCGCCATAAAAAGTGGTAACACAGACAGTTTAAAGGGTTATGCTACAGGATTTCTCAACTTTCTTATCTCTCAATAAAATTATGTGATACATAGCAGTAAATAGCAAATATGAGAATTATAGACATTACTTTTGACAAATACAAAAAAATTTGTTATCATCATTTGCATTGAAGACTGAGTTATCGATAATAGGGTAGACGCAGTAAAACTATATACCAACCACAAAATAACACACAAAGTAAAGTATCGTTTTATATATATATATGGCCCTTTTCATCTTTACAGACGGTCAGTAGGCAAGTGTTTTACTGTGACAACTTCTGAGTTTTCGCTTTTCTCTCTTGTCGTTCAGCTCGTACATAAGTCTCTTCTCAAAAGACTCTGCACCCTTCCGTAATTTGGCTTTCCACACAACTCTGTCATCAGCTAGTCCCTCCCATGTGCTGGGATCTATAGAAAAGTTTTTCATTGAGGTTTTGCAGACATCTTTATATCTGAGCAGTGGTCTGCCCTGGTGCCTCTTCCTCCGAAAGTTCACAGAACAACATTTGTTTTGGTATGCGATAAGTTTCCATTCTTCTCACATGTCCCAACCATCTTAGTCGTCTACTGCTGAGCATGCCCATGATGGAAGGCAGATTTGCACGTTGTAGTACTTCAGAGTTGGTTATCTTGTCGTACCACCTGATGCTCATAATCTTGTGGAGACATCGAAGGTGAAAGATGTTAAGTCTCCTCTCGTGTCTTGAGTAGGCTGTCCATGTTTCTGAGCCATATAGTAAAGAACTAATTACACAGGCTCGATATATTTGAGTTTTCGTCTGCAATGTCAATTTTTATTGTCCCACGCCGCTTTGATAGTATGCCGAATGTAGTAGCCGCACTCCCTATACAAGCGTTGATTTCTTCATCAAGAGAAAGGCTGGCAGTGACCGTGGACCCAAGATAGTATCGTTTTACAAGGTACAAAATACATTAAATAAATAATGTTTAGACCAAAAGTAGTCTATCAAAGGGTACAAGAGAACACAGAATACAAAATGATGGTCATATTATGAAACATGGCATAGATACAGTAGAAAAGCTAATAGTAATACTCCTAACTGATCTAGTTAGAAGACATTTTGGTTGAAATGTTGTTTTGTCTTTTTTTTGTGTGTGCTCTGTAAAAACTACCTTACATTGTGTTATATTTAGCTTTTGAAGAAAGTGCAGTCAGGACCAAGAAAGAAGACTGAAATAAGGACATCAGAAGGAGAAATGGACATAACTTCATGCACCGAATACATTGAAAATCAACAAATACAGTGGTTCGGACATTTAATGAGAATTTAATACAACCAACCACCAATAACAGCATACAATAAAAAGAGATCAGGTTATAGAACCAAGGGAAGACTGAGAAAAAGATGTTTAGATGATACCAAGAACACACTACATAAACAGATATAATACAACAAGGGTGACTCATCTGGCCCTGGAACGCAAATTAAAGCTACCACCCCTACACTTAATGGCAAGAGTGGACAAGAAACTCCATCATACACCTGGGGATAGACAATTAGAAGTACATATTTTACTTTGTGTTGTATTTTGCTTTTAAAGAAAGTGCATATCTTCAATGTGTCTCATACTGAAAATTGATATCATTTTGTACCAGATATCTGGTCAAGGATTGTATGAGAAAGGCCACGAGAAGAAAGACATCAAGAAGACAGATCCTGTCAGAGTGTTGAAGAATAAGGAGAAGATGAAGAGAAAGAAAAGCTGTAGTGACAGCCAGAAACTGAGTGATCTCATGATCAAGAGAATTAAAGTTGAGAATGGAGTAGAGATCATCATGAAAAAGAAAAAGTTGCAACAAAAGAAGGAATCACTACCAGACATTGATCTTCCAAAATGTAAGTAAATAAATAAACAAAATAAGTAAAATAAATTAGTATCTTACAAGTATGTTTTAGAACACATTGTAACAACTTATAAAATTGAGGGTAGATGAGACAGAGGAAGACAGAGAAAGAAAATTTTGGATAGCCTGACTTCATGGCACAATAGAGCCTCAACATCTGAGTTGATAGCAAACACCAAAGATAGAAATATGTGGAGATCCATGATCGCAGTACGGCACGGCACCTGATGATGATGATGACAAGTATGTTGGGATTGGATTTGGGTTTTTTATTTGTGTATCATGTCATTTCCAGAACGTCAACCTCTTCACAGCCTATTTAAAAAAATCTTTGCTTTCCAGCAAGTCTTCTATTACCTTCAAATTCATATTCAAAGTTTTTCCAGTGTCCTGTAGCCACCGTTATCTTGGTCTATAACAGCAGATACATACAGTGGCCTTCTCACTGAGCTGATGCTGCAGATTCAAGTGTCAAGTATACAGTCATGTATATGGATTTTCCTCCTGCCTGTGTCATTTGAAATGAAAATAGTAGCATATCCTTTACAGGATGCCACCATTAACAGTCGTTGATTTTCTAGGCACCACCTATACACATTCTGTAGTTTGCCATTGCTTTTTGAACGATGAGGTCTATCTTTACCGTTCATAATAATCCACGAGACGAATTTCCTTCCAAACTGCCCGCAGTGGAGTTTGAACCAGGCACGCTTGGGTTGTGATCAAGCTCACTACAGTTTAAGCTACAGACGCCCACATGTATAATGGTACACGTGGAATATATATATATATATATAAATATAATATGTATATCTGAAAACAAATATCACATTCAAATATCAGACCCCATCCACATCAGTCGACCTTATTGTGGTTGGAAGGTTTGTGTGTCTCTACGGTCCTTCTAACTATGTCGGCGGGAGTCTAACTACTGGCAGGTCTAACCAAGCTCAACAGACTGAAGGTGAAAGGCCAGACCAAAGGCGGGAGCAGGATTGGGTCTCATAAGGTGACAGCGCAAACCCCACCGGCGAGTGCTAAATGCTTTGGCTGCAACCAACCCAACTCCCAGCTATGGGACAAATAGCAGTTGTCCTCTCTCTCCCTTGAGGAGGACATCCTTTTTCTTGTCCCTGTCTTCTACTTCTACGACACTTTCCCTTAAGTGTATGAGATTAGACCATAGTGTCCAGGGAGCACACCCTGCACACAAACCTGTGTTGGTGAGAGCGGCGAGAGAAGGCTGAAGTCACCTAGAGTAGGACGACTCCAGACAAACCCAGGAAGACAGATCTCATCAGCAGGAGACTGCAACTGTCTAGAAAACTAACTAAAAAATAGATGTCCTCAGAAGCAGAATGTATCAGCCATTATTGGCGGGGATAAATCAACACATACAAATAACTCAATGGCCATGGCCAAATCTCAGACCTTTACCAACAGACATTGCATCTACTGCTACTACTAAATGTTCTTATTCCCAATGGAGCATCAGACAGTAACTGCTGCTCTCTCCACTGAATTCTACTCTCGGCCATCTTCTTTAGTTTCCCCCTTGAGACTCCAACCTGTGACCTTCTTCTACTGTTCTTTTTTCCAGGTATTCTTTGTCCTACATACTCAATTTGTGGGTTCTACTCATGTACATCTTTGATTATGTTATGTAGTTGTTTTCTGAGGTTATGTCCATCCCATCACCACTTTGTTTAACAATCAAAATGGAGGAGCATCTGGCCGAATGGATTAGAGCGCATCTCTATGAGGGCGACCTGTGTTCAATCCATTGTAAGGTTGAGGATTTTTTCTCGAGGCATAAAAGCAAAGTCCTAACCTGAACAGTTTTGCGATGACTGCACTAGCCATGCAGCCATTAAATTCATCAGACTCTTGTCCCGCATGTCCCATACCACCCTAAAAAGCAGTACTATAGGCAGTAACAAGTTTTTTTTAACGACAATCAGAATGTATTTTAATGTTGAATTTGCTCAAGAGGAGCATCTGGCCGAATGGAATCAAGTGCGGGCTCCCATTCGGGAGACCTGGATTTGATCCTCGATACTGTCAAGGAGTTTTTTTCTGTCGGGAGCATACAAAAAAATATGCAGTGACTGCACTAGCCATGCGACCATTAAATTCCTCAGGCTCATGCCTCCCGCTGTCCTATACCACCGCCCTAAAGAGCGGTAACACAGTCAGTTAAGACAGTTGAATTTGTGCTTGATGGATAAAAGTCATTTAGTTGTGCTTATAATAATGTCTTTTTTGTGTGTCTTTTTCTTTTAGTGAAGTTAAAGGAATCTAGTAATACTGGTGGTGACACTCCTGACGTGAAACCAAAACTCAAGAAAAAGAAAAAAATCTTCTACAAAGGGAGGTCCACCAGCAGGAGGTCTAGGAGCAGGTGGAGGAGGAGATGGTGTCGGTGGTTCCAGCAGCAGTAGCAACAGTGGGGGAGTCAGTGTGGCAGTGGCACCTGCTGCGGTAACACCAGCTGCAACAACCAACGGAGGTGAGAGGGGAAGTAAATTGAAAGAGAGAAGACCAAATATGAAGAAGGAGCGAGTGAAAGAAGACCTTGTCATGGTTGATGATAGTGATGATAATGATGAGGACTGCTCAGCGATCAAATGTCTAAGACCAACAGGTAATGATGTTGGATGTGAGTAAATCTTCATTTGATTATATTAGCTTTGGTAGCAATTGTTTACTTTAGAGCAAATGTCATCAGATTAAGAATGCTGGCATGGTCAAGTAGCTAGAGTGTTGACATCGAGTCATGTAGCTAGAGTGTTGACAGAGTCAAGTAGCTAGAGTGTTGACATCGAGTCATGTAGCTAGAGTGTTGACAGAGTCATGTAGCTAGAGTGTTGACATCCAGTCATGTAGCTAGAGTGTTAACAGTCATGTAGCTAGAGTGTTGATATATGTGTAGCTATTGTTGACAGTCACATAGTTAGAATGTTGACAGAGTCATGTAGCTAGAGTGTTGATATATTTGTGGCTATTTTGACAGTAGCTAGAATGTTGAGTCACATAGCTAGAATGTTTATATATTTGTAGCTATTGTTGACAGTCACATAGCTAGAGTGTTGATATATTTGTAGCTATTGTTGACAGTCACATAGCTAGAGTGTTGACAGTCATGTAGCTACAGCCCTGACAGTCCAATAGCTAGAGTGCTGAGTCAAGTAGTTAGATTGTTGCTTTGTGATTAAAAGTAACAAGACAACCGCCTGGTGTATGCACATTCGAATCGACAACTGTAATTTGTTACTCCTTCACTTAGTTAGACACTGAAATGAAAGAGAAACCCACCTAGCACATGCGCTTGTCTGGAACCCACATGTGGAAGAGAAGGGGGAGGGAGGCTAAACAATGCATGATGAGAGCAGTAGTTGCAGTGGCGTTGACCTGAAATTGTGCACAGTTTTCATGTCTCAAAACAGTCAATCCATAATCTATCCTGTTGAAAATGAGTACCAAGATTTTCTGAGTTTGAAAACATTTTGAAATTGTAGCCAAAGTTACAATGTTACTTTTAGTAATTTGAAAGGGACTGAGCACACATGGATGTGTCCTGCATGAAGAGACATCATTCTAACCAGAATTCCAATTCCAGTAGATGACCTGAAACTTAAATTATTGAAGAGTGGCGGTTGTAACACTCCCTATGTTCCACTGCAAAGAAAACAAAGTCAATTTTTTAATTCTGTATATTGTTTTGTCAAGAAGTTCCAGAGATGTTCAGACATTTTACATTGTAGGAAATTTATTATATTTTGAAACGATATTTAAAATCAACAGAGATGTGGTTTTACAGAAGAATACTGAAAATTCCATTAACAGCAATGAAAACAAATTTTAAGGTTTTAAATCAGACCTGCATCCAAAGAAACCTCATTAAAAGAATAAGAATCAGATAATCCAGGTTCTTCGGGCATATAATGCGAAGAGATGGTTTAGAACATTTGGTGACAACAGGTAAAATTCAGGGAAGTAGAGATCGTGGAAGACAGAAGGAGAAGATGCTGGATGGTCTGACATCAGGGTTCAATAAAAGATCAACGTCAGAACTGCACCAAGGAGAGATAGTTGTGGAGAGACATGATCACTTACACCGGCAAACATGGTACTCGATTGATTTAAAAAAAAGTCCCATATAACCATATCTCAAAAGCTGAAATATTATCATCATCATCATCATCCAATAGCTTGTCCTGAGCAGAACCTTACCACCTTAACAAGTCATTTTGAATTTCTCTCTTATAGACCAGATGTCCCGCCCCTGCAGCCATCATGGTCAAACCATTAGTTACATCCTGAATCCATCTTCTCCGTGGTCTTCCTCTTCTCCTCTTTGCCATGATGCAGCCTTCCATGATGGTCTTCTCCAACTTTTTGTGTTTCTTTATATGTCCAATATACTTCAAATTTCTCATTCTAATTTGTAGCATCAGCCAGTTTTCGTTGATTTTGAGTTCTTTCTGGATAGATATATTTGTTTTCTTCTCTATCCATGATATACGGAGGACTCTTCTGTAACATTTATATTCAAAAGCAGATATATGTTTTCCACCAACTTGTTAAATGTCCTTGCTTCACATCCATTTTAGTCCCTAAATCACAGTGGTTTAGAGGGAGAATTTATGAGCACACACAAAAGCCAGTTTTAGAAATCTCTTCATATCCTAAAGCTGTGAGAGAAGACATGAATAGAGAAAAGAAAAAAGGAATGATATGATTCCTACAAGGTGAGATAGGGACAACTAAGATGGCGGTAGGATGTTAAGAGAACCTTGAACACTTTGATGAAGCAGGCAGGAGAACAGGCTAGAGATCATGAGTCTTTCAGATTATTTGCGATTTTAACCCCTGATGAAGTTAGATCATGCTTGACAAATGTATAAAATATCTTATAAATAATAGTATTTAAGATAAAATGTTGTGTATTGTGATGACCCAAAGCTGTCTTTTCTTATAAACAGGTGAAGCTGTTAACTGGGTACAGTGTGACCGCTGTGAGCTGTGGTTCCATCTGTTGTGTGTTGGACTCAAGAAGGATGAGATACGAGATGATGAAGACTACGTTTGTTTCAGTTGTCGAGAGGGAAGCAGTGTTGCAGTTGTAGGATCACCAGCCAAGACTGCCCAAGATGATATGTCATTGGGGATTGAAAAAATCAAGAAAGAGCTGAATGAGAGCTTCTCAGAACTGAGCCCTCCTTGTTCACCAAGTGTGAGAGCTGCTGCAGAAAAGGCTATATCAGACGTGGTAAAAGCTGTGGCTGCTTCATCTAAGGAGCGACGACTGGAGGCAGAAAAAAAGATTGAAGTAGGAGAGTCTGAGGTGTCACTAGAGGCGGGTGTGGCTATTCTAAACTCTTCGCAGTCAACATCGTTCTCGGTTGTAGGATTGGGTGAAGAGAATGTTTCTGCAGAAAACCCTTCTCTGGTTGAAACCGAAGATGTTATTGAAGAAGCTCAGACTGAGAAAATTGTAACAGATACTGATGATGAGCGCGATGATGATGATGTTGATGACGACGCGAAGAAGAAGATGATCTTGTTATTTTGACCAGTAAGGAGGAAGAGATCGTTATGAGTGTGAATGATGAGATTGAAGAGAAAGTGGATGAAAAAGAGGAAGAGATTTATGAAGAAGAAGAAGAAGATGTTGATGATTATGACGACAAAGACGCTGACGATATAGAATATACTGAAGATGAAACTTTTAATTTAATGGATGATGATAATAAAATAGACACTGATAAGGCAGATGAGTGTGAAGACAATGTTATGGATGACAGCAGTGAAGCCTCTGAGGCAGCCAAGTTAGAGGTGGATGAGATGAGAGACTCTGAGGAGAAGATTCTAGCAGACGCTGAACAAGAATGTGTCCAAGCCTTGGGGAGTCTGAGATACGGGAATGTCGCACCAGTTGTTGTCTTTGCTGAAGGTGTTGCCCAGTGTGATGAGTTGGAGAGTGCTGTTGCAAACAGCTCCTGACACTACCTTTCTCCTATCTCTCACATTGTGCCAGAGTGGCTGTAATATTGTGGCTGTGTGGAAGAATTCATTTCATACCACATCAACATCCAAGCACACCCATCTATTACATTGTTTTCCATATATTTATCAGAATGCTGGGAGGAAAGCATAAACATTTCAATTACTATTTCATATTTGAATATATTGTTAACTTCACTGTTGATTTGTGTTTTTGTTTGTTGTGGTTTTTTTTTTGTTTGTTTGTTTGTTTAATTTAAATTTAATTTGATTGAAAAGCTCCAGTTTAATTTGCTGTTATGTGAATTGTTTAAAATGTACATTTTAGTGTTATGTGTATATTTTCACAGTGAATTTGCATAGATTAACTGCTCCTGACTAGATTTACCTCTTCTTCTTATGCTCCACATCGACCACTTGTTAAACACTCTGTGTGATTTGTATGTGATCTGAGCTTAAGAGCGGTTATATGTTGTACCAAGTATGCGCCTACAAGTAGGCCAGCACGTCCAATTTCTGCGAGGCTTTTTTTTATTAACTAGGGTATATTCCCTAGGCCCTTACATCAGTCACCTCTTACGACATGCCTTGTAGGTCGCAGTGGTACTATTCTTTGCTTCCCTTGTGGCCCGGCTCCACACAGCGCCTACTAGATCTACTAATTCTACAGTGAACAAGACTGAGATCAAAGATTATATTTCATGTGGCAAATAACATAGTATTTGTACATTAACAATTTGTATCAATATTTGGTTTATGGTCAGCGTCTGTGACTTAGCGGTAGTGAGATCGATCACAATCCAAGTGTTAAAAAAAAAAGTAAGTAAGGAACCCTTTCATACCTCGTGGTATACAGGTCAATACAGTGTTAGGCCTGTATTTTTCACTGACCGTCGGCACACGATGGGTGATGTGGTCAGCATCACGCCGGCCGCCTTTACTTTCCCAGAGCATGTCTGGTACCCAGTTGAGGCTGGGTCGACCTGAGACCGTCGCGGTTGGGAAAAATTACACGCGCACTGCGGAGTTGAACACAAACCACCAGCCTTGATTAGCGAGTTCACTAACAACTACGCTACCGTGGCTCTCAATCCAAGTGTACCTGGTTCAAATTACACAGTGCGCAAGTTTGGTAGCGAAGTTTGTTCTTGTGGTTTTTACTAATGGTAAAAATAGATATCACCGTTAAGTAAAGCAGTGGCAAACTACTGAACGTATAAATGGTGTCTAGAAAATCAAAGACTCTTTTACTGTGGTTGATGTTGACGTCCTGTAAAGGATATGCCATGATTTGTATCAATATTTGAAACAAACAGTGAATGCTGTCACATCCAACTACAGAACTACCTACAAGTCTAGAACCTTTCTAAGCAGGAACCTTTATACTACACAGCAGTGCATACCTCATCAAGGATTTTGAAGTTTTCTAAGTAGGAAATAAAAACGCTTTATTAACACACATCATTCAGAGATACATAGAAAAAGTGTGAATACTTGCACTTCCTTGAGGTTCTTACCAAGTCTCTGGTGAAAAGCAAATGTTGTGCAATCAGTATCCCAGGTTAGGTGGCTAGTTTGTGTTTTTTTCTATAGAATGAAGATTTTAAAGGCCTTTATTTCAAAGCTGTTGCCACGCAGTGGTCATTTTTGTTTTTGTACCCTAGACAGTAACAAAATTACATTTACTTTACCTGGGATTTGAACTCGTATCCTCATAACTGAGATTGGATATCTTATCCACCCTGTCACACACTCTCCACAGTCTCTGGCTACGATTCATATTACATTTCTTCAAGATAATAACAAATGTATTTCTGCTTTTGACTATAAGAGTCCTCCTTATATCATGGACAGAGAAGAGAACAAATAGATCTATCCAGAGAACTCAAAATCACAGAAAGGCTGATGCTATAAATAAGAATGAGAAAATTGAAATATTTTGGACATATAAAGAGATACGAAGGGCTGGAGAAGACCATCATGGAAAGAGGCATACCCGTAAAGAGAAGAAGATGAAGACCACAGAGAAGATGGATTCAGGATGTAACTGATGGTTTGAGCATGACGGCTGCAGATGGTCTGTCCTATGAGAGAGAGAAATTTCGAAGGACTGTTGGGGTGGCAAAGTTCTGCTCAGGACAAGCTATTTGATGATGACTAATAAATGTAGACTCATGGAAGAAAAAATACAGCTAAATATTAAACTAAGAATATGGGGCTAAATTGTACACACCCTCAGAAAACTACCAGCAGTGTAACTAGATATGCACCTGACTGTAACCTATAGTCTAAGAAAATAGTACATGGGGAGATGAAGAACACATAGTAAAGAAGCAGTAAAGTAGAAGGTCAACCAAAATGATACTTTTGAATAGAAGAAGACCCTAAATAGAAATTAGTAAAGTTACAGTTGCAGCCCTATGTTTCACAGGGAACAATAACTTCTACTTTGTTTGCCCTGACAATGGTGTCTGTTTAATCATGTACTTTACAGTGTGGCAGCGATATTTGCACTTTTTGTCCTGACATAATCTTTTCTGCATTGAATTTTTAGCCCGAATTTGCCTTCCCCTTTGATCTTTACTTATTTAGCAAGATTGCAATGACACTTCCTCTTGTCATTTCTTGTAGGTGGAGAAGTCTTTGTCAGCCATGGATCAGAGACACTGACTTGTGTCATCTTATTGACTGCTCTGTATGGCCCAAAGTGGGGTCTAAATTAAAGACTCCCATTTGAATCATTTGTAATCCAGATTTTCTTTTTTGCTGTAATCCAGAAGCACTTGAGCTTTCAGCTCTTCAGATCGGTGACACGAAAACCGTAAATCTGGAGAACCTGTGGCTTTTTTCTGCCAGTCCGCGGAATTGAACCGCACTCATAGGGGGCTTGTCACCCATTGTCCAATGCGCTACGAACACGCTAGGCAGGCGAGCTTGTAATCTAAATAATGAGGTAGCTAATTTTGTGAACAAAAAACAGCCAAATAACATAACAAACATGTATAATGCCATACATAACGTATAACATATTGTATATTACTTGCTGATTATTATGACCTAATCTATACCAGCGAGAGTTGGAAAATGACTAAAGATATAGAATGTAAGTTGAATGCATTTCAAATTAGATGTCTGTGAAAAATATTGAACATAAAATAAGACAAATTCAGAAGTGTTGAAATCAGAGAAATGTCTGGTCAACCACTATAAAAAGGAGAAGATGGAGATATGTTGGGCATACTTTAGAAAAAAGGATCACAGAATACCAAAGCAGGAATTGAAGTTACCGGAGGCAAAGGGTTCAAGAAAGAGCAGTCGTCCTAGGAAAACCCTGAAATGAACTTTGCAGAGAGAGGCAATAAATATTGGACTCAATTATATGAAAGAGATTGAGCAAGTTGCCCAGAATAGAGCGGTATGGAAAAATTACTTGCAGGCCATATGTAACATAAGAATATAACGTACATATAACGTACAAGAATAATATATATATATATATATATATATATTCTTCTTTTTTTTCACCTTTCAACTACCACGGACAACAAACTTCTTCCAGCTCTTCCTCTTTCCTGCCATTCCTTCCAATTCTTTCCATATTTTACCTATCCTTTTAATATCAGCTGTCTTCTCCAGGTATGCGTAGGCCTTCCCCATACTCCTCTTTCCCTGCGAGTTCCAAAACAGTACCTGTCTTGCAACGCTTCCGATCAGTCTTCTCATTGTGTGCCCTATCCATTGCCAGCTTCTCTATATGTTACTTGCTGATTATTATGATGCCATATTGGATTGACCGTTGAAAGTGTTTCGAAAACTATTTTGTACTGTTCAAGGTATAAGTGAATCTTGATGGTGAAGTTTGTATGTAGAGTTCATGAAACTATTGTTTTTTCTTCTCAGTTGATCAGAAAAACAAATTTCCATTGAAAATCTGTTGGGCCTGATCCTTACAAACACAAATGATGTGTTTGTGTGGTTGAATGGTGTGTGTGTGCGTACCTCTCTTACAAGAATGCTTAATCCCCCATTGAATAAAAGAAGAAGAAGTAAACATTCTTATTGCACAATTTATCCTAGAATTATTTCGTTATTTTTATTTGTGTGAAATTTTGTTCAGTTTCACATTTTTTCCCGGAAGAATTTATCCTAACATTTCTGCCAGCATGAATTTATCATAAAACCTGTCTGAAGCTGAATTTGTCATGAAAAATGTTTCATGTGAATTTATCATGAATTTGTCATAAAATTTGTGTTAGGATGGATTTATTATAAAACACATTTCAAGTGAATTTATCATAAAACATGTGTCATGATAAATTTGTAATGCAACATGTTTCGGTGAATAAAGCAAGTTTTGGGTGAATTTGTCATAAAACAAGTTTCATGTAGATTTATCATAAACCAAGTTCCATGTGAATTTATCATAAAACACGTTTCAGGTGAATTTATCATGAAAGATGTTTCATGTGAATTTATTATAAAACATGTTTCTGTGAATTTATCATGAAACTTGTTTCTGGTGAATTTATCATAGAACATGTTTCATGTCAATTTATCATAAAATGTGTTTCTGGTGAATTTACCATGGGACATGTTCTGGTGAATTTACCATGGGACATGTTCTGGTGAATTTATCATAGGGCATGTTGCTGGTGAATTTATTATTTAAAACATGCTTCAGGTGAATTCATCAAAAAACATGTTTCTGGTAAATTTATCATAAAACATGTTTCTGGTGAATTTATCATAAATCATCTGTCATGGTGAATTCATCATAAAACATGTTTCTGGTGAACTTATCATAAAACATATTGCCATGTATATTATAAAACTAATATTGTCTTGATGAATCTTGATCTGCTTACATTGACTTGAATTATCTGAGTGATGATGTAGTCATAACATTAGCTGTTTGGTTTAGAAGATTTTCAATATTATCATTATCATAACACTTGCTATGCCACAGTTATCTCTCTCAAATGTAATGAAAGACTAATGTAGATTCTTGGAAGAAAAAAAAATTTCTCAGTACTAATCAGAGAGCCACGGGAACCATAAGTGTGCATACTCTTGGATATCTGTTGGGGAGACTGAGCACCTATGGGTCTGCCTGGAGTGCAATGACATCAGATTAGTAACCAATAACCCTTGCTGGTTAGAGTAGCGAAACACGTAATAACAAAGTACTGTTAGTTTTACAAAAACAATGACTAGTTAGAGTAGGGGCTTAGGGATCTCTGGAAACTTGTCACCTTAATGCTATCTATCAGTTCTGCTGTTGTCACTTTACCTTACCATGAAGTCATGCTGTCAAGTATCTACTTTCTCTAAATTAGTCTAAAGTCAGAGGGTTTACCTCATTGCTCCGTGTTTTACCCCATATGGCTTGGTCCCTGTCCGCAGAAATAGCATGCCACCTGCCAAGAGTATTGCAAAAATCATGAACTATGTAGCTCCTACAATAATCCTAGGGATCTCTGGAAAAAATGGACTTGTGAACAGAACGGCATGGTCCAGCTTCGAGCCCAGACCTTCGTAACGCAAGGCAAAGGCGTAACTACTTAGCCACAGAGATCTCCTACTTTCTCTGTCTTATCTTATCCACATGTGCTTTAAAGTATCATGAGGAATTTCAGTTTCTATCCTGTTCCAGGTGTGCTGCATCTATAATTATTAGTCTTTGGTGTTGCTGTCTTCGATATTGCAGTACATCTGGGATATTATCTATCGAATGGGTTCTTGTGTTACTAAAGTGACTTCTGAGCTTGCTCTCGTCTTCAAGCTCATTCCTAAGTTTCTCTTCGAAAGACTTTGCACCTTTATGCAATGTTGTTTTCTGTACATCTAGGCTATCAGCTAGTTTTGTCCATATGTTGGAAACCAATACAAAAGTTCTTCATTGAGGTCTTGCAGGTAACGTTATATCTTAGCAGTGATCTGCCTTGGAGTCTCTTCCCTTCTGAAAATTCACAGAACAGTACCTGTTAGTGTATGCGTCTATTATCCATTTTCTCACATATCCCAGCCATGTTAGTCTTTTACTTCTGAGTATTCCTATGATGCATGGCAAATCAACATGTTTCAGCATGCAGTTCTTCAGCGTTAGTATTTTGGTTTGGTAAGATGTTCAGAAAGCAATTGCAAACTACTGAACATATAAGTGGTGCCTAGAAAATCAACGACTCGTTTACTGTGGTTGATGGCTACGTCCTGTAAAGGATATGCCACGACTTTCATTTAAAGATGTTCACATTCTTGTGAAGAGGACAAAGGTGAAAGATGTTAAGGTGGAGTAGGGTTTTGATCAGTGCCAGCTCACTGACCCTGGCGCGACATCATTGTGACTGATCTCGTGACCCCTTTTCAAAGTATTATTTTGTATCTTGTATAAGCTGTCCATGTTTCTGAGACATATAGTAAAGAGTTAATTACACAGACTGTTACTATTGTCTGTCCACAGGTGGATGATGGAATTGGTTGTCCACTCTTGCCGTTAAGTGTAGACGGTGGGAGCTTTAATTTATGTTCTAGGGCCAGTTGAGTTGCCCTTGTGTTATGTCCGTGTTTATTTAGTGTGGTCTTGATATTGTCTATCCATCTTTTTCTTGGTCTTCTCTTGGTTCTAGTACCTGATCTCTTTTTATTGTATGCTGTTATTGGTGGTTGGTTGTATTCCATTCTCATTAAATGTCCGAATCACTGCATTTGTTGTCTTTCAATGTATTCGGTGCATGATGTTATGCCCACTCTGCTTCTGATATCCTCATTTCATAGTCTATCTTTCCTGGTGACCCCCCCCACTGCCTTCCTCAAGCATTTCATTTCACATGCAGTGAGCTTTCGGTGGTGTGTTGCTGTCAGAGACCAAGTTTGGCACTGTTAGCAAAGTTTTGGTAGAAAAATACTTTTTATCATCTGTCTTTTCACTTCCTTCTTGATCTTTGGACAATGTTACTATTTTTAGTAATGTAGTAATATGTTACCATGTATAAGGAACAATCTTCAAATAAAACTTAAAATATATAGAAGCAGTGTCCTGGGAGTGTTTTTATGCAGTAGTGAGTGCTGGAGAAGCACCCACAACATCATACACAAGCTGGAGATATTTCAAAATAAATGTTTAAGAAGAATTCTGCAAATATTCTAGCACAACATGGACAATGAGGAAAGCACAGTCGCAAAAAATAACTACATGGGAAATGCAATGTCTGCCAAAAGTTACTAACACCAGAAAAAACAGTCACCAACATCAGCATACGAAAGAAAGTTGGAACAGAACCTTGCTTGAGTTACATTGAGAAACAAAGAATAAAGTGGTTCTCCCATTTAATAAGAATGCAACCAAACTCCACTGTATACATAGTCTTCTACAACAGAACATCAGGAAAGATAGCAAGAGGAAGACAACGAAAATGATGGTTAGATGGGATAGCAGAATTCTGTCATAAAGCAAAAATAACTATCAACCAAGTCACTAGAGCGGCGCGAGACAAAAACAAATCCACAACACTGGGCAACAAGCTGCTAATAATGTGATAACAAAAGAAAGAAGAAGAATATGTGGCATGTTTGAAGTCTGGTGCATGCACTGGTCAATTTTCATGTTGTGGAGATGGGTTAACAGACTAGTTTCCTGTGGTGAGTCTTAACACTTTCGCTGTCACCCATTTTTCAACCAAGTCTTGCTCACTGCCACACTATTTTTTGGGTATGATAAGTTTTCAGGGTGACAATAAAAAAAAAATCATAATAAACTAATAAAATAAGGATGTCCATCACCTACTCCTGTACCCCTGGGAATATCTTCTATTGATCTATAAACATCGTCGCATGAACCAAAGTCAAAATTTCTATCACATTCAGAGCCCATTTTATCACTATCACTGGTTAAGAAGTCAGAATAAGAGTCATTTTGGACCTGACTAAAGGGGTTTTTAAAGCCGAAGGATTGACTTCATTGCACCGGGTTTTACCCCATATGGCTCAGTCCCTCTCCACAGAAATTACACACCACTTGCCGAGAGTATTGCATGAACTCCATAGCTCTGGCAACAATCCTAGGGGTTTCTGGGAAAAACTGCACTTGTGAACAGAATGACGTGGTCCAGATTCGAACCCACGATCTTCGACTGCAAGGAAAGAGCTTAACTACTCAGCCACAGAGACCCACTTTCTTGACTATCATCAGCTACATCGTTCATTTTGAAAATCTTTGTTTACTTACAAAAATCGCAGGAAAAATTTTGTTCAAAATCAGACTTATTGTACTTTTACCACATATTCACCAGATCCACCATTTTGGAGAGCTCTTCTAAACAATACGAAAGTAGTGCATAATGTAATACCGGTGTACGGTCAGCAAAACTACCCATAAAAAATATGTACCCCGGACGACAAAAATCGACCATGGCAGTGAAAGGGGTTTGTTTTTCCGACTTTTGTTGTCGGTGTCAGCGAAAGTGTTACGATAGTAGTATGTAGGGTTCTGTCTATCTGTAGATTGGTGTCTTGTGAGTAATTGCTGTCGGTTCTAGGGCTCAACACAGAAGATTTCAAATAATTAGATTAAAAAAAGGGTATTCTCAATCTCGAATTGGCAAGTTATGCATAGTGCATGATCTGGCAAGACAGGAAAACCATGAGAGAAACACCACTAGATCTATCAACCAACACAGAAGGGAGTTATTAGTCTAAACACACTGATATACTTGCTTGGGAGGGGATCAAAGCAATTATGGATATGTCTGATGTGCTGTGAAGATGATCCTCAAATGAACAATCTACATGTGTTTATAAGTTATTGTTTTGTTCCATATAATATGTTATATTTAGGCATTGTAGAAAGTGTGGTTTTTGTAGATTTTGCTAGTCATCCTTGATAAGATTTAGAATTGAGCTCAGCAAGTTAGGGCTCACTGTATACTCTTCCAACTCCACCATGTAGAAGTGTGGCTTTTGTAGATTTGCTACCCACCTTGTTAAGATTTAGAATTGAACTCTAGCAAATTAGCACTCACTGTATATTCTTCCAACTCCACCATGTAGAAGTGTTGGTTTTTGTAGATTTTGCTAGCCATCCTTGATAAAATTTAGAATTGAACTCTAGCAAAGTAGGGCACACTGTAAACTCTTACCCCTCCACCATGAAGAAGTGTGGTTTTTGTAGATTTTGTTAGCCATCCTTGACAAGATTTAGAATTGAACTCTAGCAAAGTAGGACTCACTCTTACCCCTCCACCACATGTCTGTCTGTTTTATGTTGTGTTATGCGATCAACGCCATGGCGCATTGGGCATTTCCATTCATGCTCATGTTTTATGTTCTCATATAGGACAGACGTTTTTTTTTGGTGTGTGGAAAAAGGGTATTTATTCAGTGTAGTAACATAGTCAAGTGATTGGAGCACTTTCTTCACACTCGAATGGTTCGAGTCCAGGCACACTATAGTCAACTCTGCTGAAAATATAAGTACCCGACTCATTGAATTTGGTACAGGAGAAGTTAGTGAAAAAAAAACGGCTGTTTATTTCACTTCTAAATCTGAAGGTTTCATCATCATCATCATCTGCCTCTTTGGTCTCAGGAGATAATAGGTTTTGTGCCACTTTGTTCTGCGCTGAATCACAATGTTTCTTGTGGTTGTAATGGTCTATTCTAGAGTGACAATCCAGTTGCTGCTAGTAAAACTGGAGGCTGGAGCTGATACATAGGATGTTCTCTCTGCCCTCTGCATTCTCTTTTGCCTCCAAATCTGATTGTGTTTTTCTTTTTGAGCCACCCTTTACTGCCGCTCGCCATGCTTGCTTATCGTTGACCAGCCGCTCCCAATATTGTTTGTCTATACCGCATGAAGTTAGATCACGCTTGCAGGTGTCAATGAAGTATAATAATGGGCGCCCATGCTGTCTAGTATCTAAAGGCATATCGCTGTGAAATCTCAAACACTTAACATCACTGTGCTATTATATACTGTTTGACTAACTTGACAGGTAACTTATTATTTCATATTTTATTGTTCCTATGTTGTGTGTGTGTGTGTGTGTGCTCTTGTGGGTTCAATCTTCTTAGTTTATATTGAGGGCCTTACATGCTTGGGGGCCTCTGTGGCTAAGTGGTTAAGCCTTCTGCCTTGTGAGTCGAAGGTCGTGGGTTCGAGTCCGGACAGCGCCATTCTGTTCACGAGTGCAGTTTTTCCAGAGACCCTAGGATTGTTGCTGGAGCTACAGAGTTCGTGCTTTGTGCAATACTCTCGGCAGGTGGCGTGCCATTTCTGCGGAGAGGAACCAAGCCGTATGGGGTAAAACCCGGTGCTATAAAGTCAATCCTCGGCTTTAAAACCCTTTTTAACATGCTTGGGGTGTCTCTGTGGTGTAGAGGTTAGGTTCTTGCCTCTTGTTCCAAATGTACTCGGTTCATTCCCTTGTGGAGCCATTGGTATATTTTTCCAGAGACCCCTCATCTCAGTGTAGGTGAGATCGAGTTCCTAGTCCATCGGAGACAGATGTTAAAACATAGTCCTTTGTTCAAATTGAGCACGTAAAAGAACCCTTGGCAGTTCAAAACTGTGAAGAGCAAGCTGGAAAGACACTGCACAGACAAAGTTCGTTAGAAAGATTAAAAAATAAAATTCCTATAAAATATTTTCACCATTTTCTTAATCACACCAGGGACCCTCACTGTACTAAAGTTTGTGCACTGCCGTTGAGATCCTCCTGCATAAAAAAGAGATTGGAGCACACATGGTTGCTCACTGAAGTTCAATGATGATTGTCCTCTCAATCTATCAATCAATCAATACTGTTTGATTCTTCATCGAACGCTCCATATCGACCACTTGTTAACCACTCTGTGTGATTTGTATGGGATCTGAGCCTAAGATCGATTGTACATTGTGCTAGTTATGCGCCTACAAGTAGGCCAGCACGTCCGATTTCTGCGACCCTTTTTATTTACTAGGTAGCTTCCTAGGCCCCTACCTCAGTCAACTCTTACTGAGCTCAATTCTAGGTAACTCACTGAGCTCAATTGTCCTGTTAGGTTGACTGAACAGAAACTAAGAAAACCATCACACAAGTCACCAGAGAAGCGCAAGACAAATACATAAAGCCACGACACTGGGTTAACAACCCAGTAACAGTGTGCTGACAAAAGAAGTTGACTGAACAAAGTTATGTCCCATTCAGAGTAGAAAACTGCAGCTAGTGACACTGTACCCTTTGCCCATCTGCAACATGGCTTGTAGGTTGCAGTGGTACTATTCTTTGAGTCCCTTGCGGACCCCGGTACCACACAGATGCACTCTCTGATTAATTTGACAGATAACCTATAATTTCATTTTAATCTATTGCTTATTTTCTTTGTCAACGTTGGGTGTATCTATTCTTGTGGGTTTAATCTGCTTAGTTTGTTGTACTGAGGGCTTTACAAACTATACAGATATTATCTTTTGTTTTCTTTCTGTACTCTCTCTCTTTCTCTCTCTCTCTCTCTCTCTCTCTCTCTCTCTCTCTCTCTCGATCACCCTTAGACTGATGTACCAGATTTCCTCATAAATCTCATTCATGTGAAAATCTGATTCATGCAGCCTTAGCATGAGGTGGGATTCGTCACATCTTCAGCTCCATTTGGAGCTCTGGTGCTTATCCTTCGGCGATGTGTCTGGTTTTAGCCAGAGTTTACTGGGTTCGCTCTTCATCAGCCTTTGGCTGTCCTCAGCCGACCTGCAAGGCAGCAGGTTCTTTCTGGACTGATATTGATCATCCAGTTAGAAATGAAAAACTGAACAGTACAACTTATTTATTTGAAATCACATTTTGTTGATAAAATTTAACATTGGTTTTCTATTTACAAGTAGTAAATATAAATACATTTTGTTTCTGTGTAGACAAATGTCAACAATGTGTGTACGTATTCTGATTGTATATGAAGTCATATTTTCTTTGTTTATTTTCATCATTACCATTAATTTATTATTTCCTTTGCTGATTAGTAAGAAATAACTTTTGTATTCATATTGCCAGCTTGTTTTTTTAAACAAGCCCCTCCCCAAAAAAATAAAAAAAAACAAAAGCAAAAAGCGGTTGGTGTCAAATAGAGCACTGTTTCCTACATATTTTTGTATCACATATTCATAATTTGTATTGTTGTACTTTGCTCTGTTTGATTCTGTTCAGTTTTGTATATTAGTTCATTATATCTTATCTTAAGTACAAACTTGTGTTGATTAATTAACTCTTAGCGGACCAGGTCAAAAGACATTTGTTTAAAAGACATTTTTAGAATAAAAAATGGCCTTTAGTGTGGTTCCTTGTAAAAAGGCATCCGACCTAAAGCCACATAGTGTGGCGTTTGGTCCACAAGGAGTTAATGCTTGTTAGGATTAGAATCTTTTAGATGCCCAAGTGCATGAAGTGCTGACTTTGCAGAGATGGTTGTATAGTAGCACAAGTGCATGGAGTGCTGGCTTTGCAGAGATGGTTGTATAGTAACACAAGTGCATGAAGTGCTAGCTTTACAGAGATGGTTGTATAGTAGCCCCATGAAGTGCTGGCTTTGCAGAAATGGTTGTATAGTAACACAAATGCATGGAGTACTGGCTTTGCAGAGATGGTTGTATAGTAACACAAGTGCATGAAGTACTGGCTTTACAGAGATGGTTGTATAGTAGCACAAGTACATGGAGTACTGGCTTTACAAGATGGTTGTCTAGTAGCCCCATGAAGTGCTGGCTTCGCAGAGATGGTTGTATAGTAGCACATGTGCATGAAGTGCTAGCTTTGCAGAGATGGTTGTATAGTAGCACAAGTGCATGAAGTGCTGGTTTTGCAGAGATGGTTGTGTAGTAGCACAAGTGCATGAATGCTGGCTTTGTAGAGATGGATGTTCTCTTTCAGGCTCAAATGTTGTTGATTATTTTCCATCCTAGAGGATATACAGGTCTCCACTCCCTTCTGCTTTTGTTAGGTAGTCAAATTTGTACTTTCTGCTTCCTACTTATTTACTCATTGTTTTAGGCAGTCAAGCTTGCTCTTTCAACTTCCTGCAGATTATTCTCTCTTTGTAAGGTAGTCAAGCTTGCACTTTCGACTTCCTGCAGATCATTCTCTCTTTGTAAGGTAGTCAAGCTTGCACTTTCAACTTCCTGCAGATCATTCTCTCTTTGTAAGGTAGTCAAGCTTACATATTTAACTTTCTTAGATGGTTTTCTTCCATGTTTAGACAGTCAGGATTTCACATTCTGCTTTCCAGATGTTATTTCCTTTGCTGGTCACTAGAGCTTGCACAGTTAACATCATGTAGATCTTTTTATTTTTGTCAGACAGGTATTTCTTGCACTTTTCTTTTTGTTGGCAACTTTTGAGCAGGTTAGGTTTATGTAGCTTTCTTCTTCTACCAAGCTTCAAGAATTTCATGACTAAATAATGACAATTGGTGCAATACCACGGGCTGGGCAATGGATGCAATGCCACAAGCTGGGCAATTTGTATAAGGCCACGGGCTGGGCAATTTGTATAAGGCCACGAGCTGGGCAATTTATATAAGGCCACGAGCTGGGCAATTTGTATAAGACCACGAGCTTGGCAATGAGTACAATGCCACTAGCTGGACAGTTTTCTACTCTGAAGGGGACATAACTTTGTTCAGTCAACTTGTTACTGGGTTGTTAACCCAGTGTCGTGGCTTTATGTAATTGTCTTGCGCTTCTCTGGTGACTTGTGTGATGGTTTTCTTAGTTTTTGTTCAGTCAACCTAACAGGAAAACTGAGCTCAGTGAGTTACCTATACATATCTTCTTCATGTCATAGTTGAAACATAAAAGCATAGAAGAATTGTCTTGACAAAAGTGTCGGTCAACATACTATACACATAAAAGCATCGTAGAACTGTCTTGACGAAAGTGTCGGTCAACATACTATACGCATAAGAGCATAGAAGAATTGTCTTGACCAAAGTGCCGGTAACATACTATACACATAAGAGCACAGAAGAACTGTCTTGACAAAAGTGCCGGCCCACATACTATACACATGCGAGCACTGAAGAACTGTCTTGACGAAAGTGCCGGTCAACATACTATACACATAAGAGCACAGAAGAACTGTCTTGACCAAAGTGCTGGTCAACATACTATACACATGCGAGCACTGAAGAACTGTCTTGACAAAAGTGCCGGCCCACATACTATACACATGCGAGCACTGAAGAACTGTCTTGACCAAAGTGCCGGTCAACATACTATACTAACATTGAGTTATGGAAGCGAGAAATTACAGATGAAAATAACTGCCTACCTCACAACCAAATGCTTAAAGCCACTTTATGACACTAAGACATAATTATTTGAACTATTGTGGGACAGATTTGCTCACTAAATAAGCGTTGTTCGTTTATTGACTCTGACATAAGAGTGTTGTGGATTCAATCCCACACTCACTGCTGTTCCAGACATGAGGAAAGGAATTCACCCTCCTATATTCTGCACACTAGGATCAATAAATGTGAAGTGACTTCATACACTAAGGTGTGAAAAAGCTACGGGAAATGTTATTTATTATTATTTATCTAGAGTTTGAATCTTCCAATCGTAGTATGTTATACTCTGAGCTACAGACCTAATTTTCCACAGTTAGGAGACGAGAAGGTTTAGTAGTGTAGTAGTTATAATAGTACTGATAGAATGAATTAGAGCGCGTCTCCCACACAGGAGACCCCGGGTTCAATCCGGTAAAGCCCAGGAGTTATTTTTCTGTCGAGTGCATAAAGAAAACATAATAAACTTGAACAGTATCGGGGCGACTGCACAATCCATGCAGCCATTAAATTCCACAAGCTCATGTCTGTCCTGTTCTACACTGCTCTAAAAAGCGGTATTACAAGCAATAACTACAGCACTTTTTTTCATTGAAAAATAAAATAAAAAATTAATTATATAATAGTACTCAGCGCACAAGAACATGAATCATTAAATGATTTTTTTTGTAATTGTTAAGTCTAACTTTCTCATTTTCAAGCTTACACTATTGTACATTTGTTAATGGTTAGCAAATAAAACTGACTTCATAGCAGTTTGGGTAGACCCATAGGTGCTCAGTCTCTTGAAGCAGATGGTTTTTCTTTTGTTGTTGTCATTACTGAACATAAATCATCCAGAAATCATCATTCTGAACTACCAGTTGATTAAAACAGAAAAGTAATTATAATAATAATCTGATATGGTGTTACCTGTTGACAACTTGATTTGTGTCTTATATAGAGTTATTTGTTTGATGTTTTGTTTCTCCTGACAACTTGATTTGTGTCTTATATAGAGTTACTTGTTTGATGTTTTGTTGATTGTTTCTCCTGACAACTTGATTTGTGTCTTATATAGAGTTATTTGTTTGATGTTTTGTTGATTGTTTCTCCTGACAGCTTGATTTGTGTCTTATATAGAGTTATTTGTTTGATGTTTTGTTGATTGTTTCTCCTGACAGCTTGATTTGTGTCTTATATAGAGTTATTTGTTTGATGTTTTGTTGATTGTTCCTCCTGACAACTTGATTTGTGTCTTATATAGAGTTACTTGTTTGATGTTTTGTTGATTGTTCCTCCTGACAGCTTGATTTGTGTCTTATATAGAGTTACTTGTTTGATGTTTTGTTGATTGTTTCTCCTGACAACTTGATTTGTGTCTTATATAGAGTTATTTGTTTGATGTTTTGTTGATTGTTCCTCCTGACAGCTTGATTTGTGTCTTATATAGAGTTATTTGTTTGATGTTTTGTTGATTGTTCCTCCTGACAGCTTGATTTGTATCTTATATAGAGTTACTTGTTTGATGTTTTGTTGATTGTTCCTCCTGACAACTTGATTTGTGTCTTATATAGAGTTACTTGTTTGATGTTTTGTTGATTGTTCCTCCTGACAGCTTGATTTGTGTCTTATATAGAGTTATTTGTTTGATGTTTTGTTGATTGTTTCTCCTGACAACTTGATTTGTGTCTTATATAGAGTTATTTGTTTGATGTTTTGTTGATTGTTTCTCCTGACAACTTGATTTGTGTCTTATATAGAGTTATTTGTTTGATGTTTTGTTTCTCCTGACAACTTGATTTGTGTCTTATATAGAGTTATTTGTTTGATGTTTTGTTGATTGTTCCTCCCGACAGCTTGATTTGTGTCTTATATAGAGTTATTTGTTTGATGTTTTGTTGATTGTTCCTCCTGACAACTTGATTTGTGTCTTATATAGAGTTACTTGTTTGATGTTTTGTTGATTGTTCCTCCTGACAACTTGATTTGTGTCTTATATAGAGTTACTTGTTTGATGTTTTGTTGATTGTTCCTCCTGACAACTTGATTTGTGTCTTATATAGAGTTATTTGTTTGATGTTTTATTTCTCCTGACAACTTGATTTGTGTCTTATATAGAGTTACTTGTTTGATGTTTTGTTGATTGTTCCTCCTGACAACTTGATTTGTGTCTTATATAGAGTTATTTGTTTGATGTTTTGTTTCTCCTGACAACTTGATTTGTGTCTTATATAGAGTTACTTGTTTGATGTTTTGTTTCTCCTGACAACTTGATTTGTGTCTTATATAGAGTTATTTGTTTGATGTTTTGTTGATTGTTTCTCCTGACAGCTTGATTTGTGTCTTATATAGAGTTATTTGTTTGATGTTTTGTTTCTCCTGACAACTTGATTTGTGTCTTATATAGAGTTACTTGTTTGATGTTTTGTTGATTGTTTCTCCTGACAACTTGATTTGTGTCTTATATAGAGTTATTTGTTTGATGTTTTGTTGATTGTTCCTCCTGACAACTTGATTTGTGTCTTATATAGAGTTACTTGTTTGATGTTTTGTTGATTGTTCCTCCTGACAGCTTGATTTGTGTCTTATATAGAGTTACTTGTTTGATGTTTTGTTGATTGTTCCTCCTGACAACTTGATTTGTGTCTTATATAGAGTTACTTGTTTGATGTTTTGTTGATTGTTTCTCCTGACAACTTGATTTGTGTCTTATATAGAGTTACTTGTTTGATGTTTTGTTGATTGTTCCTCCTGACAACTTGATTTATGTCTTATATAGTTATTTGTTTGATGTTTTGTTGATTGTTTCTCCTGACAGCTTGATTTGTGTCTTATATAGAGTTACTTGTTTGATGTTTTGTTGATTGTTCCTCCTGACAACTTGATTTGTGTAATCTATGGCAATGTGTGATATCTGTAGCTTAAGCAGTAGCTGATCTTACCTTGTTCAAACTCCACAGCGGGTAGTTTGAAAGCCAATTAGATCCTGTGGATTTAAATGTAAAAATAGACCTCACCGTTCAGAAAGCAATGGCAAACTACTGAACGTATAAGTGATGCCTAGAAAATCGACGACTTGTTTACTGTGGCTGATGGTGATGTCTTGTAAAGGATATGCTACGATATTCATGGCAATTTGGTTTGGTAATGTACAGAGTTATTGGTCCAGCCAACTATTTTGTAGTATTATTTGAAGTTGTTGTTCTTGACCGAATGGATTAGAGTTGGGGTTCCTATTCAGCAGACCCGGGTTCAATCTCCGGTAAGGCCAAGGAGTGTTTTTATGTCGGGGGCATAATAAAATTCTTGACTAAATCTTTCTAACCCGAACAGTTTCGCAGCAACTGCACTAGCCATGTGAAATTCTGTTTGAGCAACATTTCATAGAACTAGTCAAATTCTGTTTGGACATTTCATGGAACAGGTCAAATTCTGTTTGAGCAACATTTCATAGAACTAGTCAAATTCTGTTTATACATTTCATAGAATAGGTCAAATTCTGTTTATACATTTCATAGAACAGGTCAAATTCTGTTTATACATTTCATAGAACAGGTCAAATTCTGTTTATACATTTCATAGAACAGGTCAAATTCTGTTTGAGCAACATTTCATAGAACAGGTCAAATTCTGTTAAGACATTTCATAGAACAGGTCAAATTCTGTTTAGACATTTCATAGAATAGGTCAAATTCTGTTTGGGCAACATTTCATAGAACAGGTCAAATTCTGTTTGGGCAACATTTCATAGAACAGGTCAAATTCTGTTTGGGCAACATTTCATAGAACAGGTCAAATTCTGTTTAGACATTTCATAGAACAATCAAAGACTAACGGAGAGCGAACCCATTAAACGCTGGTTGAAATCGGACACGTCGCCGAAGGACAAGCACTAGAGCTCCAATTGGTACTGAAGATGTGACGTAAAACAAACGTTCTTGGCAAAGGCTGTTTATAAGAATGATGTCACAATAAGAATGATCGACAGAGATAACCTTCAATAGACGACATCCATTTATACCGAAACCTGCCATTTTCGATCTTCCGAAGCATCGACTGAGGATCAGATACAACAACGGTCCCAGTAAACCGGTCACATTAGTAAAATAAAAATGAGGCATATTGTAAGCATGATGTAGTACTGATTGATGAGGCATATTGTGAGCATGATGTAGTACTGATTGATGAGGCATATTGTGAGCATGATGTAGTACTGATTGATGAGGCATATTGTGAGCATGATGTAGTACTGATTGATGCTCGTGTGTTAGTGAGGCTCGCAAGGGGAGCAAAGAATAGTACTACTGCTACCTACAAGACATGTCGTTAGAGGCGGCTGATGTAGGACATAGGGAAGCTACCCTAGTAAATAAAAAGCGTCGCAGAAATCGGAGGTGTTGGCCTACTTGTAGGCGCATAACTAGCACCACGTACAATCGCTCTTAGGTTCGGATCACATACAAATCGTGGTTAACAAGTGGTCTATATGGAGCGTTCGAAGAAGAAGAAGAATGTCAGCTCTATCCATCGGCTGATCCTTGATATACAGAGCAAACCAACATGTTTACTTTCTCATTGCCAACGACATCCAAGGTACCCGAAGTGTAATTCACCAAATTTCTCATTGCCAACGACATCCAAGGGACCCGAAGTGTAATTCATCAAATTTCTCATTGCCAACGACATCCAAGGTACCCGAAGTGTAATTCATCAAATTTCTCATTGCCAACGACATCCAAGGTACCCGAAGTGTAATTCACCAAATTTCACAATGCCAACCGCCCGAGTGGTTACCAGGGCCCAAATTTGGGGTGTAAAGAACAGAACCACTGTTACCTGCCACGCATGTCGTAAGAGGCGACTAAGGAGGTTTGGCTGAATCGGATGCATGTGTCCGCTAGGGAATGCTAACCCGAAACAAATGCTTGCAGAAAACAGATGCACCAGGCCGTAAGGGGCATAACATGGTGCAACGACCCTCACAATGAGGAATGGGATAACGGATTCTACGGTCGCCAATCTGCCTCGGCGATTTAGCCACGTAGTAAGAATGTCAGACCCACCATCACAAGGGTGACCAAAACTTACTGCGGGAAGAGGTCAGCACAAACGGGAAGCAGAAATCATAGGAAGTATATCCTACAGAACTGCCCCAGTATGCAGACTTGAGAAGAAAGAGGTGGCCCACTTACACTATCGTCCAAGACAAACTGTATGGCGTGGCTGATAATCTGAGGCAGACGGCTGCCTTTATTAGAGAATCCGAAATCTCAATCTAGTGAGAACGTAGAAGAAGAACAATGCCAACGACATCCAAGGAACACGAAGTGTAGTTCCCCAAATTTCTCAATGCCAACGACATCCAAGGAACCCGAAGTGTAATTCCCCAACTTTCTCAATGCCAACGACATCCAAGGGACCCGACGTGTAATTCCCCAAATTGTTGACGCTTGTAGTGATTCAGTCCATTGCTTGCGCACTGAACTGATTAAAACCGAAACAAACAGAATACAAAAAAGCAACAAAATATTTGAAAGATTTCCATTTATTTCCATCATTATTGACAGATTGTTGCCTAGTCTGACATGATATTTACCGAAATATGATGTTGTAAACTGACAGGTGCAAATTTTGCATCCTTGTTGTAAACCACATTGCATTTTGCTTACACTCAGATGACTAAAATCACAAAGAAATATCTACATAGTTATAGTAGAATATACAAAGAAGTAAATTATGACAAGATATTTAATAAAGCACTAGTATTAGAATGACCACAAACAGATAAGAATTAAATACTGAGAACAAATAGCAAGTGTTATCCAAGCCTATTTTGCTATCAGTACCATGTTAAAATAAATACTATATACAAGTATAAATAATAATAATTCCTCTCGTACCGTTATACGTTACATAGGGCCTGCAAGTAATTTCTCCATACCACTCTATCCTGTGCAACTCGCTCAATCTCATCCATGGAACTGAGACCGATATTTCTTGCCTCTCTCAGCAAAGTTCGTTTCAGGGTTTCCTTAGGTCGAACTCTCTTTCTTGAACCTTTTGCATCCCACTTCAATGCCTGCTTTGATATTCGTTGATCATTTCTCCTCAAGGTGTGCCCAACATATCTCCATCTTCTCTTTCTTGAACCCTTTGCATCCCACTTCAATGCCTGCTTTAATATTCGTTGATCATATACAAGTTTGCACACATATTTTTTATATTGTCTTCCTCTCGTGACTGATATACTTTACATAATACCTGCAAGCTATTTACCCATACCGCTCTATCCCCGGCCAACTTGTTTAATATCTTCTATGGAGATTAGTCCGTGCAAGCAAGTTATCCATACCGCTCTATCCCGGCCAACTTGTTTAATCTCTTCTATGGAGATTAGTCCGTGCAAACTATTTACCCATACCGCTCTATCCCGGCCAACTTTTTAAATCTCTTCTATGGAGATTAGTCCGTGCAAACTATTTACCCATACCGCTCTATCCCGGCCAACTTGTTTAATATCTTCTGTGGAGATTAGTCCATGCAAACTATTTACCCATACCGCTCTATCCCGGCCAACTTGTTTAATATCTTCTGTGGAGATTAGTCCATGCAAACTATTTACCCATACCGCTCTATCCCGGCCAATTTTTTAAATATCTTCTGTGGAGATTAGTCCGATGTTGCACGACTATTATCTCATTAACCCTTTCACTACGTAATTTGTCTTACTTCCGGACACACGCATATTGTAATGTATGCTGAATTAGCCAGTAAATCGGCTCTGAGATATCTTAATAAATACTTCGAGCCAGTAAATCGGCTCTGAAGATTGAAGGGGTTAAAGTTAATTTCACCGTCTCTCTAGGGCTGTCTTTTTTAGACGAGAATAAGGAGTTTCAAGAACCACAGGGGAAGCACCGAAGCCAATGCATACGATCAATAGAAAGACAGGAAACAAATTTTAGGGGCTTCCGGAAAAAAAATTTACCAAACGCAGGATTCGAACCACAGACCCTTATTTCTTACGACACCCATTGTCTAGCTCTACAGACAATCGTTTTTAACCCTCTCGCTGCTACATACTTTCTGAAGGCTGAGCCAAAAATAGCTACTCTTTGTTTCTAGGTCACAAACGTGAATGTACGCCTATAGCAGTGACAGTAGCGACGTATAACGTGTTAACACGTCTTGATCACAGAGAAGAGAGATAATAACTGACGTGTTGATGCGTCTTTAGAAGTGAATGGGAAAAACGCATATATACGTCCTTAGCAGCTAAAGGGTTAAGAATACAGCTAACTAGCTATTTTTTTACACCACTCTATCCCTGCCAACTCGTTGGAAATTAGTCCGATATTTCACGACTCTCTCAGTTAAGTTCGTTTCACGGTTTCCCTACGGCTATCTTTCTTGAACTCTTAACATTGCTATCCCATGCATGTAAACAATATATCTTCTTCGATCGCTCCATATCGATTACTTGTTAACCACTCTTTGTGATTTTATGTGATCTGAGCCTAAGAGCGATTGTACGTTGTGCCAGTTATGTACCTACAAGTAGGCTAGCATATCTGAATGTTTTTTATTCACTAGGGTAGCTTCCCTAGGTCCTACATCAGTCGCTTCTTACGAAACCCTTTGTAGGTTGCATTGGTACTATTCTTTGCTTCCCTTGATGCCCCGGCACGACACAGGCGGTAAACAATACAATACAATAGAAAACAACTTCAATAACAATTCAGTGAAGTATAAATGCAAAGAAATCTTAACATCAAAATTTACAGCATCAATAAATACATATTATAAATAAAAGGAAACTTCACTTGGATGTAATAAATTAAAATATTATGCATTGTGATAGATGGTTGTAAACATACCAGTTCTTCTTCTGCGTTCGTCCACTAGGAATTCATGCGTAGTCAGGGCGCAATGTAAGTCGTCTGTGACTGATTTTTGCGTGAAGGCCTGCTTTCCTTATTATCAGTGTCCTCCACCCATACAAGCGTGGTTTCTTCGAATTCAGAGATAAACACACAAGTTCAAGTGCCATCTCCTTGCTTATTGCTTGTACTTCTTCTTCGACGAACTCTCCATATCAACCACGTGTGATTTGTATGTGATCTGAGCCTAAGAGTTGTGCCAGTTATACGCCAGCACATCCGATTTCTGCGATGCTTTTTATTTACTAGAATAGCTTCCCTTGCTTTCCTCGCGTGTGGGATTGAACCACGGCCTTCTCTATTATTAACGATGGCCGCGATTGAATCCACAATCCTATTGTTTCTCAGTCGATTGACGAATATTCGAGTATATGCTAATCTGTGCCACCTGGTGAGCGAATACAGCTCACATTACTGAGAAATTGATGTCTTTCTTACAAGTTTAAAAATCACCAAACGAGAAAAGAGTTAAAAAAAACAGCATATGACAAAAAGTATGACAAATAAAAATAGCATGTGTCAGAAAATGTTTTTTAAAAAAAAATATGAGGTAAAAATAAATAGAGTATGAGAAATAAAAGACACAAAGGGATCCACGTGGAGATTGGATTAGGTACGTAGAGAAGGCGTAGGCTGCCAAGTCCATATTGCCATTTAATAAATTCAACAAAAAAGTTGCCAGTAGCTGTTCCGTAGCGCTCGTGTTTCAGATATATTGTAAATAATTTCTACATAAGTTAAACTTTTGTTTGTAAAGAACTCCAAATATAAGAATTTGCTCGTTAAAAAAAAAAATAAAAAAATAAAAGGTTAAAAAATAGAAATGACAATAAACGATGCAAAGCAAAGAAGGCAAGAGGAAGACCACGGAAAATATGGTTAGATGGCGTAGCAGAATCCTGTGAAAGACCAAAAATAACAATCACACACGCCACCAGAACAACGCAAGACAAAAACAGAAAACAACGACACTGGGCAACAACCTGGTAGCAGTGTGACGACAAAAGAAGAAAGAAGCATATGATAGTTAAAAGGTTAAAAAGGAACCAACATATCACATATCATTATTATCATCATGCACCAACTGGTGTAGGCGAACATGATCCTCCGCAAACGTATGTTCTGAATATTGAGTCAGTTTAAATGTCGACGTTTTTTCTTGTCATGAAATGGGGATATTCAGAGTTTTGTCTCTTTTAAATGATTTTTCTCTGTATTCTATCTTGCGCCTGTTTTAAAAACCCAGATTGAGGCATAAGCACGCAGCGTACCAATACAAAGTTTTCCTATGTTCAAAACCCAGGTTGAGACAAAGACCCTCAAAAACTCATGCAAAGTTTTCCTATGTTCAAAACCCAGGTTGAGACAAAGACCCTCAAAAACTCATGCAAAGTTTTCCTATGTTCAAAACCCAGGTTTGGATATAGACCCTCAATGAACTTATGCCGTCTTCCTACGTTTATGAGTATACATAAGCAAAAAGCAAAGTAAAAGAGAAAAAGAGAGAAAGACAGAGAGAACGAGGGAGAGAGCGAGCGAGAGAGAGAGAGAGAGCGAGATAGAGAGAGAGATAAAATAAAAATAGTAAACTAAGGCAATAATGAAATCTCACCAAATTAAAATGAAAGACAATGGGTCTAAGAATTGTAAACAAATACATATATTAAATAATGCAACGGTTTGATTTATGAACCTTAGGTAGCCACCATGGCGATGTGGTTAAGAAGTTTGTCTAGCGTTCTAATGATTGTGGGTTTGAAACAGGATCGAGTCGCATGTACACAAATGTTCCGGAAAAACTTAAGATTGTTTCTTGAGCTAAACACGTAATTACAAAGTACTGTAGTTTTACAAATTACAAAAACAATGACAAAATACAGCAACGTTTCGACCAACAAGGCTTTATCAAGCAAACGAACAAACAGGAGTGACAAATTAAAATGAAACACAAATGGACATTTTAATTTGTCACTCCTGTTTGTTCGTTTGCTTGATAAAGGCCTTGTTGGTCGAAACGTTGCTGTATTTTGTCATTGTTTTGTAATTTGTAAAACTACAGTACTTTGTAATTACGTGTTTTGCCAATCAAATAGTTTTACTGCAGTTCCATATATATATACTGAATATTTCTTGAGCTACGGAGTTTGTGCAACACTCTCGGCAGATGGTGTGCGATTCCTCTATAGGGATACCCAGTGCAATGAAGACAATCGTTCGCCAGGAGACTATTTTTTGAATGAACCTAGTTCATTTTATGGTGGTTAAACTTTCGTTGCTATCTGTAATATCGCGTTCATTTTATGGTGGTTAAACTTTCGTTGCTATCTGTAATATCGCGTTCATTTTATGGTGGTTAAACTTTCGTTGCTATCTGTAATATCGCGTTCATTTTATGGTGGTTAAACTGTCGTTGCTATCTGTAATATCGCTTAGACAGCAGGGACATGAGCCTGTGGAATTTAATGGCCGCATGGTTAGTGCAGTCGCCGTGAAACTGTTCAGGTTAGAATGTTTTCTTTATGCTCTCGACAGAAAAAAAACTCATTGGTCGTACTGTGGATTGAACCTTCGTCTCCCGCATTGAAGCCACGCTCTACTCCATTCAACCAGACGCTCCACTTTATGGTAAACGTTTTCAAAATGATAACACACACACATATTGTCACAATAGTTTTGTTGTTGTAAACATCACAACTAGTCTCGGGTTCACCGTTTGGTAAGAATTTCTTTTTGAAATTGTAAATATGTTTTTAAAAATAAATATGTAGCAAATACTGTTCAGTTCAATCATTTACTTCTGCTTTGATTTCATTGGTCATGCTAGAAATTTGTTTCTTTGTTTACGTTCGTTTTTATCAACCAAAATATCAATTCTCTGTGATTTTTGTGGTTTGCACCAAGATCGTGAGTACCTTTAGCCCCCGTATTGCCCCTACAACCTGTAGGAATCACATCCGAATTGTGTGTCCAAAGTGCAGGAATATTATCCAGCAGGATTTAAAGGGTTTTAAAGCCAAAGGATGGCCGTCTGCCCAGCGTGTTCGTAGCGCGTTGGACTACGGGTGACTATCCCTCTGTGTGTGCGGGTTCAATTCCACGGGATGGCAGAAAAAGCCACAGATTCCCCAGATTTACGATGTTCGTGGCATCGAACCGAAGGGTTACGATGTCCATGGCACCGATCCGAGGAGCTGAAAAGCTCAAGTGCTTCTGGACCGGAAAAAACAAAAAGCCCAAAGGATTGACTTCATTGCACCAGGTTTTACCCCATATGGCTCGGTCCCTTTCAGCACAAATGGCACGCCACCTGCCGAGAGTATTGCACAAAGCACGAACTACGTAGCTCCAGCAACAATCTTAGGGGTCTCTGGAAAAAATGCACTCGTGAACAGAACGGCGCGGTCCGGATTCGAACCATCGACCTTCGACTCACAAGGCAAAGGGCTTAACCACTTAGCCACAGAGACCTCACACGCGTGTACAGATGTGTAAAAGAAACATGGGGAGTGTAATACCGATACGAGTAAGGCTGGAGAGCTGCTGTCCAGTAAAAAAAAAAAAAAAAAATAATACTTCCTTCACATTTTTACCATCCTTAAAATTACATCAATGACCCATGCCGGTGCTGCGGAATTCGTGATCTGCCGCTGAGACCTTGTGTAGGAAAGAGATTAAAGCACACATAGTTATTAACTAAAGTGGTATGACGGTGGTTCTATAAATGAACCAATCTATATATAAATCAAACAATACAGTTCTATATTTCCGTTTATGTCTTAATTTACCACGCCCACTGCTTTGTAACTGGCACTCCCCGCCTCAGAAGATTGGCTAGTCTTGACTTGTTCATTTTAGCCCTTTTACTGCTACATACTTTCCGAAGATGGAGCTAAAAATAGCTACTCTTTGTTTCTAGGTCACAAACGTGAATATACCCCTATAGCAGTGACAGTAGAAATTTATAACGTGTTAACACGTCTATAGCCCACATAGGAGAGATAATAAAAGACGTGTTAATGCGTCTTTAGCAGTGAATGGGAAACCGTCTATACACATCCTTAGCAGTTAAATGGTTAGGATGTATATGGTGAAGTTGTTAAGCCTGTTACCTGTTATTCTGAAGGCTCTGGGTTCGATCCTCGATCTCGCTCTAGCATGTGACATCCCTTTTACTTAGGGCAGCAAGAAATGCACATCATTCTTCTCTATTCTTGGCCGTCCTCTGTATTGTGTTCCAACTATGACTTCTTTCTTTCAGCTCTTGTTCTACTGTTCTTCCCCAAGTCGCTTTGGATTGTTCACTTTTTGATTAACCCTCTGAGAATCTCCCAACAAAAACCATGAGCTTGCATACTCATGAGCACCGTCTATTAAAGACAACACATATAGTTCTCCCAAAAGGGCAAATATATCGTATCAGCAAGCATCATCGTCTACCTTTGTGACCATAACTGCCTACATGGGAGAGATGATATACAATTAATGATAAACAACAGCCAGTTTAATATACAAATCAATATTATTTTGATTCTAATTGAGTATTACATATAATAATACAGCCACTTACAACAATCCATACTTGATCTTCCACTCTTTCTAATCAAAATTTATGAGAAAGCTACATTACGAAAACTAACCTATTTCTAAAATAGAGCACATTAACCCAGTAATAAGTGTTGATGGTCACACAGTCCCCCTATGAAAATGGAAAAAATCCCCAAGTCTTACAAAATGTCTTTAAAATGTTGACATTTTTATCAATGATTGTGAAGTAAATATTTTACTGTCATTTTCAAATAGGAATTGAAGTTAGTGTATTGTTTAAGACAGCGTAGCGACTGGTCTAGGAACGTGCCGAAGAAGAGCAACCGAATGTACCAGTTAAGTATTAAAAGAAAATGATGGTTAAATCTTTCAAAAGCCATCAATACCAATACAAGACGACTAGCAAAATATGCGCAGATTAGAAAAAGTGTCATTCTTCATCTGAGAACAAAACATAGTCGATCCGCAAGCCACTTGTATTCAAAATTCATTAATAGTAATTTAGCCATGTCAGCCATTACAAAACATTATGTTCTAGCTACTAGTATCCCATCTGCGTTGATTTCATTGGTCATGTTAGAAGGTTTTTTTTACGTTCGCTCTGATCAACCAAAATACTAATTCTTTGCGATCTGTGTAGTTTGCATCGTGAAAGTGAGTACCGTTAACTCCCATTCTACTGTTCTTTTATCCATCGGTGCTGCTGGGGTCCAAAAAAGAAAGGGAAGAATATGCAACAATGTATACCCGCCAAACATGTCGTAAGAGGTGCCTAAAGAGGGTGGAGAGGGCTGGATACCTCCGGAAAAGCCGAAAGGAGTTGGAGAAAGCCTAGATATTCCCGGAGAAGAAAGCTGGAGACTGATATAAAAAGTATAGGTAAACATGGACAGAATTGGAAGAGATGGCAAGAGAGAGGTAGAGCTGGAAGCAGTTTGTTGAAGACCTTGTGCTCCGTTGGGAGGTAAAAGGTGAAGAAAAAGAACTGAAGAAGAAGTACATGTGGACGTATTTGTGTTACTTTAAGTGACACTTGACTGTGTCTACTAAAGAGTAGGTCAGATCCACCGACATTTTCTCCTTCTAACCTGGGTCATCATGTCCCTGCCTTATCCTTTATCCACGCCCGCGTGCCCAGCGTGCTCGTAGCTCATTGGACTACGGGTGACTAGTCCTCTGTAAGTGCGGGTTCAACTCCGCGGACTGGCAGAAAAGCTACAGGTTCCCCAGATTTACGGTGTTCGTGGCACCGAGCCGAAGGGTTACGATGTCTATGACACCGAGCCGAAGAGCTTTCAGCTCAAGTGCTTCTGGATCGGGGAAAAAAATCCTTTATCCACAGATTGATGTTTGTCACTCTGTCATACAATCTCAGTCTGAGAATTCAATAAAGACATTTGTTGATAAATGTCTGAATCTTATTTATATTACACTTGTTGATTCGCTAAGTTTCGGGTCCATGCAACAAGATGAGTTTAACATTTTAGTTGAAATATCCTGAGCTTTGTTTTAGTGAAGATGGCAGTAGATTTTTACACTGTGTGCGGAACAGCAAAGCATTGTCAGGCTATCCTACGCTTGTTATTAAATTCCTTGTCTCTACTTCCTGTTTGTTTAATCTTACTGAAGAGGTAGACAAATATGTGGACAGCATCTTCTATAGCAATTTCTTCAATCAATACCGGGTCTTTCTATTTGTTGGTGCATTGCAATACTTTAGCCTGGTTTTAAGACTGATCCACTGCGTCGTTTCTGCCCAAGGAAAAGTAAATGAGTGCAGAGAATAAGCATACATCTACAGGATGGGATGTAGATATGCTCAGGTCAGCTGATGCTCTGGTCAGTTATTGCTTGACCTTCTTCTCGTACGTTCTGTAACATTTGGGGTTTCTGTAGAGACGCGGTTAAGCAGTTTCCCTTGCTTTTTGAAGATTATGGGAAACCGCGTCGTTTGGTGGAAGAGTGCATTTTTAACCCAGAATTCACTCAGGATTGTTCCTGTAGCTGGCGGATTTTGTGCAATGCTTTTCACAGGGGACGTGCCATTTCTCTAAGTGCTTTTTTTATCATTTGTCCTTATTTATTTTTTAAGCCACATTGAGCTGTAAATCCATAGATCAGACATTATTACAAAAATTCATTCTATTTTTTATTTGTACAGAACATATGATCATCAACAGACATACTCATTCTGAAAACTATCTCACTAGAGCCATCAACAACATATATGTTTATTTCTGAATGCTTTCTGATTAGCTCCCTCTACAACATATATGTTTATATTGGATTGCTATCTGATTAGATCCATCTACAACATATATGTCTATTTCTGAATACTATCTGATTAGACTCAATAACATACAAGTCAAATGCCGACATCATGGTGTGTTCTGCTGAAGTTCTTGACCTTGGTCACACTAATAACAACATCATCAAATAACCAAAATTTCATTTAACGTTAAACTAAACCTGTGTCCCATCCGGTAAACCTGGGCGTAAGAGAATAGATTTCTTGGGTGGTTGTCGCTTGCCACTCCCTTGACCAAGTGGTGAAGTGTGTTGGGACTGTGGTGGAGTACTGTGGAGTTGTGGTGGAGCTGTTGGAAATTGATTGAACACAGAACTTTGCTGTGTGTCGCTGCAGGCACTTCCAACGCTACCAGATGCCTGTAATATTACACAAGTAAGAATATTAGATTTTGTTTTATTACATTTGTATTTACACTGTCAAATCATATTTCAAAATCTGTCAATCATATTTCAAAAACTGTCAATCATATTCCATAATCTGTCAATTCTTGCAATGTAATGTAAATTCGTACATTCCGAATGTATGTGCATTATGACTTTGAGTCTAAAGGGTGTTATGGTGAAGGGTTGGCATCCTTGCACTGGGTTGTCCCATTTCGTTATGTCCCTGCCGGTAGAAATGGTGTTACATGCTGAAGAGAGAGAGGGGGAGGGTGTGGAGAGGGAGAGATAGAGAGCGAGAGAGAGAGAAAGAGAAAGAGAGAAAGAGAAAGAAAGAAAGAAAAAAGAAGAGAAGTTGCCAAAGGCAAACTTAACATCCCACTGTCCAGTGAAATGGTCTCAATAATCAATAACCCAGTGGCGGCTCGTCATTAGGGGCAAATGGGGTCGGGTCCCACCAAAAATAATGTGTAACGTGTATCTGATTTATGAATTAAAATATAACCATACCCAAAATCATGATTTTCCCGCAAATGTTTGTCTGGCCCTACCAACAAAAATGATACCGAACCGCCACTGCAATAACCAATAAATGATCAGTACCGATCGTGTACAACAATATCTCTTAATTAACCCAAAATACAACATCAACCACTTTACAAGAAGAGATCAGAGCACCATTTTTAGACTCCAAACCAAGCACACAACACTTAATAATCACATGAACAGAATTCAACCACAACACACTCTCAGAGTACAAGCTGTGTGCACATCATCATGAAACCTTCACCATCACCTCTAAAGGGTTTTAAAGCCGAAGGATTGACTTCATTGCACCGGGTTTTACCCCATATGGCTCGGTCCTCTCCGCAGAAATGGCACGCCAACTGCCGAGAGTATTGCACAAAGCATGAACTCCGTAGCTCCAGAACAATCCTAGGGGTCTCTGGAAAAACTGCACTCGTGAACAGAACGGCTCGGTCCGGATTCGAACCCACGACCTTCGACTCACAAGGCAAAGGGCTTAACCACTCAGCCACAGAGACCATCACCTCTTCAGGTGCCAATCACTAAATGATGCCAGAAAGATCTTATTTCCCCCAAGACCAGACAAATGGAGAACATTATACGGAACAAAAGAACATTTACAAACACACGCAGATACCGCTACATAGCATTGGACCGAAGAACAAGAGCTCAAGTGCCACTGGATCATTGAAGAACCAGAGGAAAAAAAAAATTTAAAAACACTTACCATCCCACTGTCCAGTGAAGCCCCACTACTACCCCTCTTCATCACATTGTCTGGAAAAATAAATAGTTTTCAAATGAGAACTGACACTTAACTCTCGGTTTACGCACACTAAAATCACGTTTTCAAGTGCTAATTTTTAGAATACAATTTTCAATGGAATATCAGGTTATTATTTGATGTAGCGTAATTTACAGATTGTGTTTTATAAATTTATCTGTTGTATCCTACAGAAAATCAACCACTCGTTTACTGTGGTTGATGGCTACGTCCTTTGGGATATGCCACGATTTTCGATTTTCGAATCCTACAGAACATTATACACAAATAATGTTAAATGGATTTTGTAAGAAAATTAACTGATAAAATCCAACATAGATTGGTTATTGGTTACTAAACTGACGTCATTGCACCCCGGGCAGACCCATAGGTGCTCAGTCTCCCCAACAGATATCGAAGAGTATGCATACCGATGGTTCCTGTGGCTCGCTCGCTGATTAAACACACCTCTCACTCTGCCTCTCAGGCATCCAGTTCGACTTGAACAACGGGTAACTCCAAACTGCTTAAATCGCTTGATCGATTCAACATCGATATTAGTGTCCTCATCCAACAGAGAGTCTCGAAGAGATCGAAGAATATCCCCTTATCCATCTTCAACTCCCCAACAATCGATGCTGTTGATGCAAGCCTGTCCGCTCTCTCATTACCGTAAACACCCGCATGCCCAGGACAGTATATCCACGTAAGCCACTGGAGGTTAGAAACTTCTATAGACAACATCCACTCATACCGAAACCTGCCCTTCTGGATCTTGTGAAGCACCAACTGAGAGTCAGATACAACAACTGCCCCAGTAAATGAAGTCCCAGAAATCCAATGGAGGGCAGCAGTAACGGCCTCAACCTCCACCCTCATACTAGAAGTAGTTGTCCTGTATGCCCCACTTCGCTCTTCGCACAACATAGATGCAACAAAGCAAATCAAATGATACGACAAATGGCGCCAATTTAAAAATTCAAATATGTCACCATGAACACAAAAAGAACATTGTTCAACACAATCTTTCTCCCCATATTATGCTTTCAGTGCCAAACCTGGACGCTGATATCAAATGAGAGAAGAAAACTAGTCACGACAGAGATGAAGTGTCTACGCAGAATGCTGGGGGTAACAAGAAGAGACCGGTTGAGAAATGAAGACATTAGGACAAATGAGGGTATAACATCAACACTGAACTTCATCAAGAAACAACAAATTAAATGGTTCGGCCACATAAGCAGATTACCAACAGACAGTTCGCCTCAAAGAGCAATGTTGCACCGATACAATGGATACAAAGCAAGGGACAGGCCACGCAAAAGATGGTCCTCAGAGATAACAGGCGACGAGAGACACTATTTATGAAGCACACATAAGGGATCGTTCTAGAAATCTCTTCTTATCCTGACGCTGTGAGACAAAACATGATTGAAGAAAAGAAAAGAAAAAAAAGATTGATTTTGTGAATAATTAAGGTTATAAATACATATTGGCACATGATTTTGGTACGCTAGTCGATAATCTGTTATTGCCAGTATGGTTTGTCAAGTGGCATGTCGTATTCTAAAAGTTAATACCTTTCTGTTTATTAGTTATATAACATAAGCATTTGTAAATCATTTAAGGGGCTGAAAGTGCCCGTCTGCCCAGCGTGTTCGTAGCGCGTTGGACTACGGGTGACTATCCTCTGTGTGTGCGGGTTCAATTCCGCGGGATGACAGAAAAGCCACAGATTCCCAGATTTACGGTGTTCGTGGCACCGAACCGAAGGGTTACGATGTCCAAGGCACCGAGCCGAAGAGCTGAAAAGCTCAAGTGCTTCTAGATCGAAGAAAAAAAAAAACAGGGGCTGAGAATATATTCCTGTAAAACAAATAAAGTGCTAGATATACGAAGAAATCAGACATACAATTGCAGCATAGAATGAAGAGTAGGTCAAGGAGGAAGTGTTCTGTCAGTGTTATTATAACAGTTGTTAATGCTATTAAATTCTTCTTCGAGTGCTCCATATGAACCACTTGTTAAACTACTCTTTGTGATTTGTGTGTAATCTGTGTTAAACTACTCTTTGTGATTTGTGTGTAATCTGTGTTAAACTACTCTTTGTGATTTGTGTGTAATCTGTGTTAAACTACTCTTTGTGATTTGTGTGTAATCTGTGTTAAACTACTCTTTGTGAATTGTGTGTAATCTGTGTTAAACTACTCTTTGTGAATTGTGTGTAATCTGTGTTAAATTACTCTTTGTGAATTGTGTGTAATCTGTGTTAAACTACTCTTTGGGAATTGTGTGTAATCTGTGTTAAACTACTCTTTGGGAATTGTGTGTAATCTGTGTTAAACTACTCTTTGGGAATTGTGTGTAATCTGTGTAAAACTACTCTTTGGGAATTGTGTGTAATCTGTGTTAAACTACTCTTTGTGATTTGTGTGTAATCTGTGTTAAACTACTCTTTGTGATTTGTGTGTAATCTGTGTTAAACTACTCTTTGGGAATTGTGTGTAATCTGTGTTAAACTACTCTTTGGGAATTGTGTGTAATCTGTGTAAAACTACTCTTTGGGAATTGTGTGTAATCTGTGTTAAACTACTCTTTGGGAATTGTGTGTAATCTGTGTTAAACTACTCTTTGTGATTTGTGTGTAATCTGTGTTAAACTACTCTTTGTGATTTGTGTGTAATCTGTGTTAAACTACTCTTTGTGATTTGTGTGTAATCTGTGTTAAACTACTCTTTGTGATTTGTGTGTAATCTGTGTTAAATTACTCTTTGTGAATTGTGTGTAATCTGTGTTAAACTACTCTTTGGGAATTGTGTGTAATCTGTGTAAAACTACTCTTTGGGAATTGTGTGTAATCTGTGTTAAACTACTCTTTGTGAATTGTGTGTAATCTGTGTTAAACTACTCTTTGTGATTTGTGTGTAATCTGTGTTAAACTACTCTTTGGGATTTGTGTGTAATCTGTGTTAAACTACTCTTTGGGAATTGTGTGTAATCTGTGTTAAACTACTCTTTGGGATTTGTGTGTAATCTGAACGTAAGAGATATTGTACCTTGTGCCAGTTATGCACCTACAAGTAAGCAAGCACTTCCGATTGATGCGACGTTTTTATTTACTAGGTAGCTTCCTAGGCCTTACATCAGTCACCTCTTACGGCATGCCGTATAGGTCGCTGTGGTACTACTCATTGCTTCCCTTGCGGGCCCCGGCACCACACGGGTGGTTTTTGATTAACATTTTATCTTTCTAATGTTAGCAGCAAACTTACCCGTGCTCAGATCAGTTAACGAGTTACTGTAAGGAACCTTCTTTAGGTTACACTCAGGGGCCGACAAACGATTGTGTGGATTCTCAGAAGCTTTGGTCAGATCGTACCCTAGAACACGGGAATCATCGCAGGCGTAACGCTTGTCCATTGTGTTGTGCGTGGCGCGGTGTCTGGCCATCTCTTCTTCTATTCTCATCTGCTCCATTCCATTTGTCTGAGAAGGAGAGAACAAACCACATGATATCACAATAGACATAGCAAACAGAGAAAATAAGTAACTGTTATCATAAGTAATTAAGTAAATAAGTAGCCATTGACAAAGCGGCAGAGAAGATCATTAATGTCTTTGAATGAAAATGCTATAGAAGAATACTTAGAATATCATGGACAGAGAAAAGAACAAATGCTTCTGTTTTTCAACAGCTTGATATTAAAGAGCATAACATCAAGGAAAATTAAATATTTCAGACTTATCAAACGACATGAGTGCCCAGAGAAGATAATTTTGGAGGGAATGATGCACGAAAGAAGAATGAGAGAAAGACCTGGAAGACGATGGGTGCAAGATTTCATTGACGATATAAGAATGACTACTGCTGACGCCGGTCAATTTGCACAGAACAGAGAGTTTTTCAAGACTGCTGTCATGGGGGCCAGGTTCCGAAAGGGACAAGCTACTTGATGATGATGATGGTGATCATAAGTAACGTTAGTCACAAATAACCCATATTAAAAGTAACTGATATATTAAAAGTAGCTGAAATATTAAAAGTAACTGATATATTAAAAGTAACTGATATATTAAAAGAAACTGATATATTAAAAGTAACTGATATATTAAAAGTAACTGATATATTAAAAGTAACTGATATATTAAAAGTAACTGATATATTAAAAGTAGCTGATATATTAAAAGTAACTGATATATTAAAAGTAGCTGATATATTAAAAGTAGCTGATATATTAAAAGTAACTGATATATTAAAAGTAGCTGATATATTAAAAGTAGCTGATATATTAAAAGTAGCTGATATATTAAAAGTAACTGATATATTAAAAGTAGCTGATATATTAAAAGTAGCTGATATATTAAAAGTAGCTGATATATTAAAAGTATCTGATATATTAAAAGTAGCTGATATATTAAAAGTAACTGATATATTAAAAGTAGCTGATATATTAAAAGTAGCTGATATATTAAAAGTAACTGATATATTAAAAGTAGCTGATATATTAAAAGTAGCTGATATATTAAAAGTAGCTGATATATTAAAAGTAGCTGATATATTTAAAGTAACTATATTAAAAGTAACTGATATATTAAAAGTAGCTGATATATTAAAAGTAACTGATATATTAAAAGTAACTGATATATTAAAAGTATCTGATATATTAAAAGTAACCCATATTAAAAGTAACTGATATGTTAAAAGTAGCTGATATATTAAAAGTATCTGATATATTATAAGTAACTGATATATTAAAAGTAACTATATTAAAAGTAACTGATATATTAAAAGTAGCTGATATATTAAAAGTAACTGATATATTAAAAGTAACTGATATATTAAAAGTAACCTATATAACAAGTTTCTGATATAACAAGTAACTGATATAGCAAATAACTGATATAACAAGTTACTGATATAACAAGTAATGATATAGCAAGTAACGTATATTACAAGTAATTGATACAACAAGTAACTGATACTAAAAAATAACTACTAACATAAACAACGGTAATGACAAGAAACATACTTCCAAGATGGATTCCTTGAGATCTTCCACAAACTTCTGCCTGTCATGATCGTTTCTTGCATTGAATGTAATCAACGGTTTACCATCGATATTGTTAGTTAGTTGGATACCAAATTGATAATCTGGTAAATAGTAAAATAAAGCTATGACGAAACACGTAAAAACAAAGTACTTAAGTTTTACAAAATACAAAAACTAACAATACACAGCAACGTTTCGACTAAAAGGCTTTTATCAAGCAAAGGATACATTAGAGGCGAAGAAATTCACTTCTTACACAATACAGAGCATATAGAAGCAACAATATATTCCTACAATTTTAAGCGTTTCGCAATTGCTACATATTTTTTTACTGCAGTCTTTCATTATATCGATGAAATTAAGCTATAATTATTACAATGTTTAATGTTTAAGAGATAAGGGTTTTAATCGGTCCGGACACAGACGTATTACCATTCTGTAAAAATCTGTATGTTATGTTATGCGATCGACGTCACAGCACATTGGGCATTCCCATTCGTGCTCTGTTCTCCGCTGCAGCAGCCATCCCAAAGTCCATTTCCTCACCGTACCCATGAGAAGCTGATTAGTATATCTTCTCTCTACCACGAAGACGACACTGTCTGGCATGTCCAAACTTAACGCCCAATTCTCGAACTCGTTCCAGTGTCTGAGACTTGCCAATGTCACATAATTGAGAGCGTACCGCATTGATGATATCGGCGCTGTCCATACTCTGCCCGTTTGAGTCGGGGCATAATCTGTATGTTATGGAAGCAGCCAGGTGGACTCTGCCTATTCACGGACATGAAGGGTTACCAGAGTCACCGACGACTCATATGGCTAAAAGTCATAAAAGCTGAAATAAAGCTACTTTTACAAGGACGAAATGTCAAAAATAATACAAGAATTGATTCTGGAATATGAGAAGAATGTGTGAAAACTGCACTGAGATGAACACCAGAGGGTAAACGAAAGCGTTGAAGTCCCAAAATGCCACGGAAGAGAACAGCAGAACAGGAACCGAAAGAAATGAATCACAGCTGGAACACAGTATAGAGGGTGACCTCAATGTATGCTTTGGTATTCTCTGTTAAGGTATGTTCAACATACCTCCATCTTCTCCTTCTCATAACAGTTTAACTAGTAGTTGACTAGACATTTTCCCTGATTTCCTCACTTTTCCTGAATTCATTCCATTTTATGTTCAATATTTATCGCTGACATTTATTTCAAATGCATTCAGCGTGCGTATACAGAGAACTTGGCGTACATTTGTTGCTGCCCTAAGCGTCAAGGGCATTACGAGATAGATAGATAGATCGATAGATAGATAGATAGATAGATCGATAGATCGATAGATAGATATATAGATAGATAGAGAGAGGTAGAGAGACTTAGAGGGAAACGATTTTAATCTCAAGCAGTGATGAACACTCATCAAGTGCATTTACCCAAGATATACTTAAGATTGTTGCCAGAGCTACAAGGTATGTGCTTTTTGCTATATTCTTGCAGGTGGAGCGCCATTTCTGCGGAGAGGGATCGAGCCATATGGGGAAACCCGGTGCAATGAAGTTAATCCTTTTAGTTAAAACCCATTGTTTGGATAAATTACATGTATGTTCCTCTTATCCTTCAGGGCAAGTTCCTCTTATCCTTCATGGCAAGTTTCTCTTATCCTTCAGGGCAAGTTTCTCTTATCCTTCAGGGCAAGTTTCTCTTATCCTTCAGGGCAAGTTCCTCTTATCCTTCAGGGCAAATTCTTCTTATCCTTCAGGGCAAGTTTCTCTTATCCCTTAGGGCAAGTTTCTCTTATCCTTCAGGGCAAGTTCCTCTTATCCCTCAGGGCAAGTTCCTCTTATCCTTCAGGGCAAGTTTCTCTTATCCTTCAGGGCAAGTTCCTCTTATCCCTGAGGGAATGTTTCTCTTATCCCTCAGGGCAAGTTTCTCTTATCCTTCAGGGCAAGTTTCTCTTATCCTTCAGGGCAAGTTTCTCTTATCCTTCAGGGCAAGTTCCTCTTATCCTTCAGGGCAAGTTCCTCTTATCACTCAGGGCAAGTTCCTCTTATCACTCAGGACAAGTTCCTCTTATCACTCAGGACAAGTTCCTCTTATCACTCAGGGCAAGTTCCTCTTATCACTCAGGCATGTTCTATTTTCCTTCAGGACAAGTTCCTCTTATCCCTCAGGGCAAGTTCCGTTGAAATGCTAACAAATTTAAATTGGCTGCTGTTTAATTTAAACATATTCATTTTGACAAAAGTAGTTTACACAAAAGATTTTTTTTAAAAATTGCTTCTAACACTTACTTTCTTAGATAACTATTCAAATCTTCAGAATTGCGGCCGTTTGGTGCCGCGGCCTCAAGGAAGCAATGAATAGTACAACTGCGACTTACAAGGCATGTCGTAAGAGACGACTAAGGTAGAGACCTAGGGAAGCTACCCTAGTAAATAAAAAGCGTCGCATAAATCGGATGTGCTGTATAACTGGTACAACGTACACTCGCCCTTAGGCTCAGATCACATACAGATCACACAGAGTGGTTAACAAGTGGTCGATATGGAGCGTTTGAAGAAGAAGTCAGAGTTGTACTCACTCGCTCTATAAATTCACATGCCAATTCTATCTTATACTAATTGCACTATTCCGTAATGAGCGAGTTATTGTTTTTTATCACAAGACTCATTTGTGCAGAACGGAGCCACCAAACTGAATTACCACCGCTCTCCCGCTGTTTTGTAAATACGGAGTATCATATTATAATTATGCTAAATGTTGTATACATATAATGATGTGGAAATTTTTTGACATTAGAAACAGAAATATTAACTTGAGTATCTCTGTCAGAATATGTTGTTATTTGTCTAAACCTTATTATTTTCGGTATCTCTCGTGTTCGGAATGCAGATAATTTCGCAAGACTTGGTTCTGGAAGTGCACTTGTCAAGCAAGACTGTTATGTTATTAGATGTTATAAGTTCAACATATATTTCTTCTATTTTGTTGTATCCTTTGGTTGATAAAGGCCTTTGGTCGAAACGTCGCTGTATATATTGTTTTTGTACTTTGTAAAACTACAGTACTTTGTTTTTACTTGTTTCGCTATTGCTACATAGTTTTACTGCAGTCTTCCTCTATATCGATATGTTAGAGCGTGTTCGTAGTACGTTGGACGACGGGTGTTAAGCCCCCTATGAGTGCGGTTCAATTCCGAGGCCGGCAGAAAAGCCACAGGTTCTCCGTTTTATTGTGTTCGTGGCACCGAACCGAAGGGTTACGATGTCCATGGCACGAGCCGAAGAGCTGAAAGCTCAAGTGATTCTGAATCGGAAGAAACAAAATGATATATTAGTAGATCAACGTCATGGCACATTGAAATTCCAATGCGTGTTCCGTCCTCCGCTGCAACAGCCATCCCAAAGTCCACTTGCTTACCGTATTGATGAGAAGTCTCTCTACCACGAAGATGACACTGTCTGGCATGTCCAAACTTAACTCCTAATTCTTGCAATCAGTCCAGTGTCTGAGACCCAAACACATAAAAAAACTCACTGATGACATCGACTCTGTCATACTTCTGCCATATTGAGTCATGGTATTGTTTGCAAGGAAGTCAGCTCCGTCCTTGCCCTGCACTACAACATGTCCAGGTGTGTACAGCCAAGTCATTGTCTTGAGGTGTGATCTCCGAATACTGTCCACACATTCCGCCCGGAGACTTACATCCAGATTCAAATATTTGTGTTACTCAATAATCTAAGGCCAGTGGAGGACTGGATCCCAACAAATTTATTGCAGGAGAAAGGCTTTTATTGGAATCCAAAACTATAAAACTATCACTTAAAAGGGCATAAACCCATCTGAATGTTGTTCCAATCTTAATTGACATATTTCTAGTTTATTGAATATTTTGTATATATTTGTTATCTTGATAAAGGCATATGACAGAAACGTCGAGTGCTGTTTATTTTCATATTTAATCATTAATTTTTCGTTAGTTATTAAATACTGTATATACCTGTCTGTGCTCAATCGTCCAGTTACCCAGTTTTACCGCAGCCTCTCACCATGGTTTTCTCCAGATCTGATTCGATCCGGTCTGACCACCTCAGATTTGTAGATTTTTGTACAGCGCATTATACAGATATTACTAGTGGTTGACATTTACCAGACATTTCTCTGATTTCATCACTTCTCCTGATTATTTTATCGCAGATATCTATATTCTACTGCTTTCTTTCTGTAAATGTAATCATTTTCCAACTCGTGCTGGCATATTGAAAAAAAGGGGTTTAAAGCCAAAAGGATTGACTTCATTGCACCGGGTTTTACCCCATATGACTCGGCCCCTCTCCGCAGAAATGGCACTCCATCTGCAGAAAATATTGCACAAAGCACGAGCTTCGTCGTAGCTCCAGCAACAATCCTAGGGGTCTCTGGAAAAAACTGCACTCGTGAACAGAACGGCGCGGTCCGGATTCGAACCCACGACCTTCGACTCACAAGGCAAAGGGCTTAACCACTTAGCCACAGAGACCCCTAGTGGTTACCAGTGCCCAAATTTGGGGTGTAAAGAATAGAAGAGTGTTGTCTGCCACGCGCATGTCGTAAGAGGCGACTAAGGAGGTTTGGCTGAAATCGGATGCTCGTATCCTAAACGTGTAGAAGTCTATGCGTTTAGGGCCTACCAAACCAATGTGCAACGTATACACGTTCTTGGCAAAGATCAAACATATCACAAAGAATGATTAAAATTGATCGTAAAGAACGAACGCAAAGAAGAAGAAGACTATTGAGTTTGAAAATTCTATAAAAAAAAGACCACCCATGTAAAATCAAACTCTATAAATTTCTATATTGATTAGATAATGATTGATTGATTGATTGATAGACTCATCATCATTGCACTTCGTTGAGTAACGTACTCCGTAGCACCGGCGAGGGTCCCCTATGAAATTTAGAAAATGGTGAAGATATTTTGTAGGAATTTTGTTTTTATTTTTTCTAATGAATTTTGCACGGGTAGCGCATTTCCAGCCATCTCTTCTCGATTTTGAGTTGTCAAACGTTTATTTACGTGCTCAACTTAAACACGTGACCTAAGTTTTATCGTCCGTCACCGTAGGGCTGGGAACTCGATCTCATCTACACTGAAATCAGGGATCTCTGGAAAAATATCCAGATGGCTTCACGAGGAAGCGAACCAAGTACCTATGGAACGTAAGGCGAGCGCCTAACCTGTACCTCACAGATACCCCACAGATACCCCACAGATACCCCACAGATACCCCACAGATACCCCACAGATACCCCACAGATACCTCACAGATACCCCACAGATACCCACAGATACCCACAGATTAGAGAAATATGTGTGTACTTACGTGATGTTTCAAACAGGTAGACCTGCATGCCACACAATGATAGTGATGATCGGAATGAGTAGGTGATTCCAGCTTTCTTCTTGCTGAAGATCTTAGTTATCTGAACATGGTTATTTAACAAGATAATTGTTTAATGATGAACATGAAAGTGTAAGAAAGATGTAAGATTATTATAATTACATATTGGTTATTTGAACATAACAAGAAAGTTATGATGATGATCGTCCATCACGGGTGATGATGACCACACACATTTTCATCCAAGGGAATGTAGTTGCGTTATGTTTGTCTGTGTGTGCGTAGATGACTAGTGATCCAACGGGCTTGAAATGTTCGTGTACAGTGTGGGCATGGTATACTTGCACTTGTGGGGAGTTTTACTGCCTTTCTATTTTGGCGTTTTTGTTCCATCCATGATGTTATACCTGCCTCGCAGGTCGAAGAACTGTGTCGAAGAAGTGTGAGCCAGGCTGATCTATCTTGAGCAACATTCTCCCAGTTGTTGACATCTATGTCAAAGGATTTCATCGAGTTCTTGAGTGTGTCTTTGAATCGCTTTTTCTGCTCACACTGTGAGCATTTACCGCTATGCAGCTCACCATAAAAGAGTCGTTTGGGTATTCTGCAATCCGGCATTCGAGCCACATGACCTGCTCATCGTGTCTGGTACTGCATCAAGATTGTATAGATGCTGGGAAGAGCAGCTTTTTTAAGGATCTCTGTGTCTGGGATCATGTCCTGCCATTTGATGTTCATAATTTTTCTTAGGCAGACTGTGTGAAAGGGTTTAGTTTCCTTACGTGTCGCAGATATACAGTCCATGTTTTGCATGCGTGAAGAAGGACTGGGAGCACGGCAGCTCGATATACCTTCAAACAAGAAAGTTATAACTAAATATTGGTTATTTGAACATTACAAGAAAGTTATAAGACAATAAATCAAGGATGTCGTCGTAGGCCATCATGTCTCTCCACAACTCTCTTTGCTTGGCGCAGTTAATCATTTCTCATGTCGATCTTTTATCGAACCACGATGTCAGACCATCTAACATCTTCTCCCTCCGTCTTCCACGATCTCTCCTCCCCTGAGTTTTACATGTTGTCACCAAATGTTCTAAACCTCCTCTACGAATTAAATGCCCGAAGATTCTTGATTGTCCTTTTCTTATTCTTTCGATGAGATTTTTTGTGTTCATTTGAAACCTCATCATTTTTTAAAATTGTTGTCCATGGAATTTTCAGCATTCTTCTGTAAAACTACATCTCTGAGGTTTCCAATGATCTTATTGATTGTTTATTCATTGTCCATGATTCGCTGGCATATATAAGTATTGATTCAATATAGATAGCACTGGAGTTCTCGTTTCCGCAGTGTTATTTGTAGTGAATTCACGCAAAGTGTATTTTTCATTTTCATAAAAGGTGTTTTCGCTTGAGCTATTCTACTCCTAATCTCTGTTGTACATCATCCATCTGATATTAGAAATGTTCCCAGGTACTTGAATCGATGGACTTGTGAAACGATGGACTTGTGTTGTGTTATTTATTTTGATATTGCATATATATATATATTACAAAGTAAAGGAACCCTTTCATACCTCGTGGTATATAGGTCAATACAGTGTTAGGCCTGTATTTTTCATTGACCGTCGGCACACGATGGGAGATGTGGTCAGCCTTTACTCCGGCCGCCTTTACTTTCCCAGAGCATGTCTGGTACCCAGTTGAGGCTGGGTCGACCTGAGAGCCGTCGTGGTCGGGAAAATTCCATGCGGAGCTGAACCCAGACCACCAGCCTTGAGAAGCGAGTTCACTAACAACTACGCTACAGCGGCTCTCATATATATATATATATATATATATATATATATATATATATATATTTATATATATATATATTTATAATAATTATAAATTGGACGTACCAGTAGAAGATCGTTGAACAGAAACACCTCTCGTTGATGAAGCCCAATCTTCTCTTTCTTGTTTGGATCATTGACCTCATATAACCGACAGTAACAGACCAGGCGACGATGTGGTAAGCTCAGTATCTAATCCACAATAATGAAACATCGTTTAACAGGTGTCAAATTCTATACACATTAAGAAACACACATAATTGCTGGGGTAAAACTCATTAAAAGAGAGAACAATCAAAGACAGAACATTCAAAGACAGATCATTCAAAGACATAACATTCAATCAAAGACAGAACATTTAAAGACAGAACATTAAAAGACAGAACATTCAAAGACAGAACATTCAAAGACAGAACATTAAAAGACAGAACATTCAAAGACAGAACATTCAAAGACATCATTCAATCAAAGACAGAACATTCATTCAAAGACAGAACATTCAAAGACAGAACATTCAATCAAAGACAGAACATTCAAAGACAGAACATTCAAAGACAGAACATTCAATTAAATACTGAATATTTAAAGATAGAACATTCAAAGACAAAACATTCAAAAACAGAACATTCAAAGACAGAACATTCAATCAAAAAACGGAACATTTAAAGACAGAACATTCATTCAAAGACAGAACATTCAAAGACAGAACATTCAATCAAAAAACGGAACATTTAAAGACAGAACATTCATTCAAAGACAGAACATTCAAAGACAGAACATTCAATCAAAAAACGCAACATTTAAAGACAGAATATTCATTCAAAGACAGAACATTCAAAAGCAGAACATTCAATCAAATACAGAACATTCAAACAAAGACAGAACATTAAAGACAGAACATTTAAAGATAGAACATTCGCAGTTAGCCTTTGACCTCGCTGTCAAAGTTCCCTTATTATATATATATATATATATATATATATATATATATATATATGGTAAACAAGCGTCTGTAGCTCAAGCGGTAGTGAGCTTGATCACGAACCCAAGCGTACCTGGTTCAAACCCCACGGGGGCAGGCTAGGAAGCAAATTCGTTTCCGTCGGATTTTTACAAAAGGTAAAAATAGACCTCACCATCCAGAAAGCAATAACAAACTACTGAACGTATAAGTGGTGCCTAGAAAAATCAACGACTCGTTTACTGTGATTGGTGGCTATGTCCTTTAGGATATGCCACGATTTTCATTTTAAATAAATAGAGAATAAATAAGTAACAGGTATAAGCAAGGTCTCTGACAAAAATAAATGACTAAACACATAATTCGAACCAAAAACCGTTATTTATTACGGAATCCATTGTTCAGTCTGCAGAGCAATGAGTAATCATAAGTACAAAAGATATGTGGTTCGAATCCTGTGTTTGGTAATTATTTTGTTCCTGAAACCTATTCTTCACTGTTTATTTATTGATCATATTTATTAGTTTCTGGAGTTCCACTTGGGTTCTTAGAACTTCTTTTTTTTCTACTTCCTCGTTCGTGCTCAAACTCCCGTTGAATATAACAGGATGCAGTTCGGAGAATAGAAAGCGCGGTGTCGCAATTTTCAGCATAAGTTGTGGTATCTGCAAATTTCCGTCCAACACATCCGATTTCGGTATAGCTTTTTTTGGTAGTGGGTTAGCTTCTTCTTCGATATCAACAAACATAGCCATACTTCAAGGTAGTTATCTGTTTCCGTGGCCGTCAGGAAGAGGAGAAGTAGAGTCTTGGTCAGCTTTGTTCTTACGCTGACCCTGACGCTAGAAATCAGATTTGGGCCGCTAACTGCTACTAGCCCTCCAGCTTGTGTGAAGATGACTTATAGTCGACACGTTGGATTTTTGTTATTTTTATTATTTTATTATTCATTTTTGTGTGCTTATGTGATACCATACATACGTGTCTTTGCTTGCTTATGTGATACCATACATACGTGTCTCTGCTTGCTTATGTGATACCATACATACGTGTCTTTGCTTGCTTATGTGATACCATACATACGTGTCTCTGCTAGCTTATGTGATACCATACATACGTGTCTTTGCTTGTTTATGTGATACCATACATACGTGTCTTTGCTTGCTTATGTGATACCATACATACGTGTCTTTGCTTGCTTATGTGATACCATACATACGTGTCTTTGCTTGTTTATGTGATACCATACATACGTGTCTTTGCTTGCTTATGTGATACCATACATACGTGTCTTTGCTTGCTTATGTGATACCATACATACGTGTCTTTGCTTGCTTATGTGATACCATACATACGTGTCTCTGCTAGCTTATGTGATACCATACATACGTGTCTCTGCTAGCTTATGTGATACCATACATACGTGTCTTTGCTTGCTTATGTGATACCATACATACATGTCTTTGCTTGCTTATGTGATACCATACATACGTATCTCTGCTAGCTTATGTGATACCATACATACATGTCTTTGCTTGCTTATGTGATACCATACATACGTGTCTTTGCTTGCTTATGTGATACCATACATACGTGTCTTTGTCCTGAAACACCCATTTATTACATATCACCGCAGCCTCCCTCGGTTTTCTCCAGATCTCTTTCTCTATCTCTCTCTCTCTCGCGATCACCACCCAGACCGATGTATCAGACCTCCACATAAATTCTTATTCATGTGGAAATCTGATTCATGTAACCTTAGCATTGGTCTGTTTTACGTGACATCTTCAGCACCATTTTGAGCTCTGGTGCTTTTCCTTCGGCGATGTGTCCGGTTTCAGCCAGCTTTTACTCGGTTTGCTCTTCGTTCTGTAGTCATCTAGTGTTTTTTACAATATGGGGTAGCTAGCCTTACGACATGCGTGGCAGGTAACAGTGGTTCTATTCTTTACACCCCAATCGGGCCTCGGTAGCCACTCGGGCGTTCTCCAGATCTGATCTGATCCACTCTGACCATATCAGATTTGTAAGGTTTCCTCACATCGCGTGTAGTCTCCATGCGAGGGACGGAAATCTATAAATCTGAGGTGGTCAGAACAGATCAAATCTGGAGACAACTGTGGGGAGGCTGCAGTGATACTAAGTAAACTAACGTTTAATGACAAATGCACATGTGTATAGTATCACATCAGTAAGCAAAAATTAATTAAACAAAATATAAAACTAACGATCCCAAAATGGGGGCGAACTTCTATTCGAAACGACGAAATGTTTTGCTTTAGCGTTTTGCAGAATTACTTTACTTCTTGCTTTCGTTTATCAAAAATTGGCAAAAATATTCCAAAAATATTCCAAACATATTCCAAAAATATTCCAAAAATATTCCAAACATATTCCAAAAATATTCCAAAAATATTCCAAAAATATTATAATTTCCAACATCAAATTACACTTTAAGCTTGTAAAAAACATATTTTAAAATTTGTTGCTCATGCGAAGGAAGTGTTCCGTACTGATATAATGTATTTTGAACTAATTTTTTTTTACACAGTATATCAGTTAAAAATCCTGGTTAAAAACAGCATTTTATCTGAACATTAACATGAAAGATAAAAGATGAAAGCTTAAGATGTAATATAAGCTTACCGGTTTTTTGCCAATAATAGTCTGTTCAACCTTCATGACCTGTGTGACCTGATCGACCCCAGCTTTGAACTCTTGTGATTTCACTCTGTCGTATATACCTGTCAGAAGTTCAGGGTCAATATCGTCTCCGTCATCGATTCCTGTAATAAGAAAGCAATGAACATATCTACAGACTGCGGTCTTAATTTAAGTTCAGGAAACTTTCAGATTTAAATTAGTCTGAACCCATTTTTTCCCGCTACCCACTATATATACTACCCACTCTCGTTCCCAGGTAAACTATCCACTCTCGTTTACAGGTAATCTACTCACTCTAGTTCCTATATAAACTACCCACTCTCGTTCCCAGGTAAACTACCCACTCTCGTTCCCAGGTAAACTACCCACTCTCGTTCCCAGGTAAACTACCCACTCTCATTCCTAGGCCTACCCACTCTCATTCCCAGGTAAACTATCCACGCTTGCTCCTATATAAACTACCAACTCTCGTTTTCAGGTAAACTACCCACTTTTGCTCCTATATAAACTACCCACTTTTGCTCCTATATAAACTAACTAAACTTGTTCCAAGGTAAGCTATCCACTCTCGTTCCCAGGAAACTACCCACTCTTGCTCCTATATAAACTACCCACTCTCGTTCCAAGGTAAACTACTCACTCTTGCTCCTATATAAACTACCCACTCTCGTTTCAAGGTAAACTACTCTCTCTTGCTCCTATATAAACTACCCACTCTTGTTCCAAGGTAAACTACTCTATCTTGCTTCTATATAAACTACCCACTCTCGTTCCCAGGTAAACTACCAACTCTCGTTTCCAGGCAAACTACCTACGTTTGATCCTATATAAACTAATTACTCTTGTTCCAAGGTATACTACCCACTCTAGTTCCCAGGTAAACTACCCACTTTTGCTCCTATACAAACTACCCACTCTAGTTCCCAGGTAAACTACCCACTCTAGTTTTCAGGTAAAATATCCACTCCCATTACCAGGTACACGGTTCACTCTCGTTTCCAGGTAAACTGGAACATTATATGTGAGTTATCAACATGCTCTTCTGAACTTATGTAAGATGGCGTCTCTACTTCCAGGTAAGCTGTTTTTACCTGGTACCTTCTCACCAGGTAAACTGACATTTCACGTGCAAACTGGTATCTCTTACAGCAGAAGCACTTTGAACTGTTTCACATGGCCAGATATTGGCAAGAATGGCTGGCATATCAACAACAGATTCGACTTTTGTACCGAGGTTACTTCCCATTGATTTATTTTCCTTTTCAAAGAAGAAAGGGAATATTGAAGGAGAGAGTCTGGGGGACATAAGCGGGAGGGGAGTAAAGCGTAAGAGCATTTGAAAAATAAGTGGTAAATGACAGAGTGTTCAAAGACTGAGCGTTCATAAACAGTGCTTCCAAAGACAGAACGGCCAAAGACAGAGTGCCAAAAGACAGAGCGTCTAAAGACAGAGGTTTCAAAGAAGGACCGTACGAAGACAGATCTTTCAAAGAAGGAGCGTACGAAGACATATCTATCAAAGATGGAGCGTACGAAGACAGATCTTTCAAAGAAGGAGCGTACGAAGACATATCTATCAAAGATGGAGCGTACGAAGAAAGAGCTTTCAAAGAAAGAGCGTACGAAGAAAGAGCGTCTAAAGACAGAACGGTCAAAGAAGGAGGTTTAAAAAAACCGCACAAAGAAGGAGCGTTCAAAGACAGCGTAATAAGACAGATCGTCAAAAAGACAGAGCGTTCAAATAAACATGTCTTAAAGAAAGAACAACCAAAGATATCACATTTAAAAATAGAACATTCTCACCAGTCAGACTTAGAAAAGTGGCGAAAAACTGTTGAGGCCCTATGCTCCACGAGGAGCGGAGAGAAATAAGCCATCCCAACAGTATTATTGTCTAGAAGTTGCGTTTCCTGATCCGGAAAACATAACATTTTCCAGAGGACATTGTGTACGCAGTAACCTTTAGCGTTAAGACTGCACAAATAACAACACCTGTTGTACTTCCATCAGCGACTGATTGAAACCTTCTGTGATCTAGCTTTTACTCATATCTCTCAACCTGAGTGTACACATGTGCTCTATGTTCACTATTTGCACTATAGCATTTATTTACATTTGTGTAAATTGCTTATAATATTATATTTGGTGTTACAGAGAGATGGTTATTAAAGAGCATAACACCAAGGAAAATTAAATATTTCGAATTTTTTTTCCGATCCAGAAGCACTGAGCTTTCAGCTCTTCGGCTCGGTGCCATGAACATCGTAACCCTTAGGTTCGGTGCCACGAACACCGTGAATCTGCGGAACCTGTGGCTTTTCTGTCAGGCCCCACATCACACGACATGAGTGCCCAGAGAAGGTAATTTTGGAGGGAATGGTGCCAGGAAGAAGAATGAGAGGAAGACTTAGAAGACGATGGGTGCAGGATGTTATTGACGATATGAGAATGACTTCTGCTGACGCCGGTCAACTTGCACAGAAGAGAGTTTTTCAGGAGTGCTGTCATGGGAGCCAAGTTCCGGAAGGCACACGCTACTCGATGATGATGAATTTTCAAGCTGTGTCTCTGATTTTTCTTTGACCAACGGTACACGATAAGTTGACTGGTCGACATTACGCAGGCTATCTTTGCTTCCAGTGTTTCGCTTGTTGTAAATTGAGTTTGGGTTGATCTTAGAGCCACACGGTCGGGAGAAACTCTCATTCCCACAGTGAAATTAGATTCTGGAACTATGCACATATGATGTAAGTGCACTAGCTACTATACTATAGCGGCTGTCAGTGAACGTAGGGGCTGTTATTAAATACACGACTATTCTGATTGCAAAGCAATCATCAGCTTTTAAAAGTCTAAATAAAATATGGAACTGCAAGTTATATAGTATTAAAACTAAATTACGAATTTTCAATTCAAATGTTGTATCAATCCTAACATATGCCAGCGAGAGTTGGAAAATGACTAAAGATATAGAAAGCAAGTTGAATGCATTTGAAAATAGATGTCTGCGAAAAATAATGAATATAAAATGGAATGAATTCAGAAGAAGTAATGAAATCAGAGACATGTCTGGTCAACCACTAGTGACAACTGTTATAAGAAAGAGAAGATGGAGATATGTTGGACACACGTTGAGGAGAAATGATCAACGAATATCAAAGCAGGCATTGAAGTGGGATGCAAAGGGTTCAAGAAAGAGAGGTCGACGTAAAGAGACTCTGAAACGAACTTTGATGAGAGAGGCAGGAAATATCGGTCTCAGTTCCATGGAGGAGATTGAGCGAGTTGCCCAGGATAGAGCGGTATGGAGAAATTACTTGCAGGCCCTATGTAACGTATAACGGTACGAGAGGAATTATTATTATTCTGATTGCAGTCAGTGAAAACCTACTATACGTCATTCTTTTCCTTCTCTTCCCCCTTCTCATTTCTTCTCATTTTCTTCTTATATCTTCCCTCCTCTTTTCTTCTTCTCCGTTTCTTTTTTTGTTCTTCTTCTCCTTTACCCTTCTTTTTCCAAATTTTCCTCCCTTTCTTCTTCTTCTCTTCCTTCTTCTTCGTCTACTTCTGTTTCTCCTCATTTTTAGTCTACATTTTTCCTACTTCTTCTTTTCCTTCTTCTCTACCCATTTCTTCTTCTTTTTCTACTTTTTCTGCTTTCTTTCCTCTTCCTATCAATCACCTGTTTAACCTCTAGCTGTGGACTGTATGTGATTTGAGCCTAGAGCATTAACTCGATATATGTCTAAATTAAACATCAAGAAAGTAGTACACATTACTGTTACGTAACTTGTGACAGAAATGTACAGGAAACCGAAGAGGAATCATATGAAAGTAATATCGACTAAAGAAGACAGGCAAAGCAGACTCAGACAGAGACAAACGCACACAGACCGATAGACAAGAGTCAGACGGACACACAGGTGCAGGTAAACATACAGAAACACACAAACATACACACATTCAGACAAATACAGTCAGACACACACAGACAGACACACATACACTCACATACACATAAATGTCAGAAATCGGTTTTCATTACAAACCTCACATTTAATACAGATGAGGTACAGAAACTTATTTTTAGATCATGGAAGTCGCTGACCCCCACCCCCGCCCCCGCGATCCCCTCCCAAGTTTGAAAACCACTATTAGTACAACATTTTCAACTGCATTCTACTCTGCTTCATATCCCCCAACAGTCGAAACTTAAAACAGCCACGCCCACTAAAACAACACGCCCCTGCAATAGATATTTGTCTAAACAGAATTATTCCATTCCCAGCTCGCTTTTTTTTTCTCAAAAGTACACAGTTTCTGCATACACAAAAAAAACCAGATTTACTTTGTTGAAATGCATTTTGTTTTTTGTATATGTTTGTAGTTCTAGTTTCAACAAACTTTTCTCCAGCAAGACAGACTCTGTACAGGACTCTGTACACTATCTTTCATTCATTTTTTACCGTTGTAATATCTTTGTCAAAGTCTATATATTGTGTTCTGTGTTGGCTAATGCGCGTGCTAGGGTTGTTGCAGAGCGAAGTGGGGCGTACAGGACAACTACTTCTAGTATGAGGATGGAGGTTGAGGCCGTTACTGCTGCCCTCCATTGGATTTCTGGGACTTCATTTACTGGGGCAGTTGTTGTATCTGACTCTCAGTCGATGCTTCACAAGATCCAGAAGGGCAGGTTTCGGTATGAGTGGATGTCGTCTATAGAAGTTTCTAACCTCCAGCGGCTTACGTGGATATACTGTCCTGGGCATGCGGGTGTTTACGGTAATGAGAGAGCGGACAGGCTTGCATCAACAGCATCGATTGTTAGGGAGTTGAAGATGGATAAGGGGATATTCTTCGGTCTCTTCGCGACTGTCTGTTGGATGAGGACACTAAAATCGATGTTGAATCGATCAAGCGAATTACGCAGTTTGGAGTTACCCCTTGTTCAAGTCGAACTGTATGCCTGAGAGGCAGAGTGAGAGGTGGGTTTAATCATCGAGCCACAGGAACCATCAGTATGCATACTCTTCGATATCTGTTGGGGAGACTGAGCACCTATGGGTCTGCCCGGAGTGCAATGACGTCAGTTTAGTAACCAATAGCCAATGACATTCGTTACTTTTGTTATATGGTTTGCTTGATAAAGACCTTTTGGTCGAAACGTTGCTGTATATTGTCATTGTTTTTGTATTTTGTAAAACTACAGTACTTTGTTATTACGTGTTTCACCACTGCTACATAGTTTTACTACAGTCTCCATCTATATTGTGATTATTACACTATATGCGCACAGGAGAGAGGGATAGCTATCTCTTACGATAGTATCAGCGCAGTACTTACTCCTTTATTTAATCAATAGTGAGTGTATGGTTATGTTATTGTTCACTTTCTCTTCTTATCTTTCTCTCTCTCTCTATCTCTCAATCTCTCTCTCGCTCTCTCTCTTTATTTTCGTTCTGTCTTTAACTCTTATATTTATTCTGTTTCTGTCTTTATCTCTCTTTCTCTATTCTTTTCTCTTCATTCTATTTCTCCATTTATTCACTTTTTGTTTTATTATCTCAATTTATTTATTCACATTCGAACTAGGTTTAAACGTGGCCGTTGTCAACATAAGGCCGACAAGCGCAGACGGAAATAAAAAATCCTGTTTAATGGGGGCTGGATTTTTGTATATGTTTATGAACACTGAAAACTTTTTTTGCAAGTTTTCTCAATTCTATACGTTCATGATTATTTATTGATGAAAAATGTTAATAATATTGATATTTCTTATCTTTAAACTTAATTTGTTACATAATATAACCTTGATTTAGCATGTTGTGTTGATTTTAAAATGAATTAGTCTTTATACAATAATACTGGAATGCGAGGATCACGTGATAGTTGTGGTCTTATTTTCTATAATTTTTACCTGAGCCAGCCTGCCGTATGTTATCGGAGGCCACGATTCGAACAACGCTGTACTACAGGATGGTTGATTCAATGATCTTCTTCCTCCTCTTCTTCTTCTCTTCTTCTTCCAACCAGTTCTGTTATTATTTCTATACTGTTCTGTCTCTCTCTTATTGTCTCTATCCTATTCGTCGTGCCTGCCTGCCCAGCGTGTTCGTAGCGCGTTGGACTGCTGGTGACTAGCCCTCTGTGAGTGCGGTTCAATTCCGCGGGCTGGCAGAAAAGCCACAGGTTTCCCAGATTCACGGTGTTCGTAGCACCGAACCGAAGGGTTACGATGTCCATGGCACTGAGCCGAAGAGCTAACAGTTCAAGTGCTTCTGGATCGGAAAAAAAATTATCCTATTCGTCGTCCCTCCATTTCTCTTCAGTTCGCTATCTCTATATCTTTCTCTTATTCTCTCTATCTACCCTCCCTCGCCGACCCTTCACTTACTCTCTTGCATGCCTAAAACCAAAAACAATAACTCTAAAGAGAACAGAAAAACAAGCCTTCCAGCGTTCAGCTTTTGAAGACGCAGGAGAATTTAGAACCATTAGTAATATCTAGCTGACGTCACTGCGTCTCTGCCAGACACAATATAACATCAATACTGAGTTCAGAAACATCTCTCTCTCTCTCTCTCTCTCATCTCTCTCCACACACTCTCTCTGTTTCTTCTTTTTAAAACGAAAAATGTTTTTAGTGAGCAAATTTTCCTGAGCGATATAGCGAAAGAGAAATAGAGAGATGAAAATAGGAAGAAAAATATAAAAAAGGAAAAATGAAAAAAAATTGAATTTTTCTTTTTTGCATATGGAAAATTAGTGCATGCTAATAGAAAACTAGTCCTGGATGAACTGAAGGTTACAAATTGAATTTGTTTCGTTTCGCTTAAGAATCTTGTGTTCTTGATGTGTATACAGGGTCAGCAATAAGCAATAGAATAATGAAAGTTCAATCTCTATATATTTAACAAGCAGCTTAGTGATAGTTGTTATCGTCAAGGTTTTTTTTTCTCGATCCAGAAGCACTTGAGCTTTTAGCTCTTCGGCTCGGTGTCATGGACATAGTAACCCTTCGGTTCAGTGTCACGAACAAGGTAAGTCTGGATAACCTGTGGCTTTTCTGCCAGCACGCGGAATTAAACCGCACTCACAGGGGGCTTGTCACTCGTCGTCCAACGAGCGACGAACACACAGGACAGGTGGGCAGTCGTCAAGGTTGAAAGAGTTTTGTTTGATATGTAGGGGATTAACCCATTCACCCTTCTGAACCGGTATACTGCTCACAGTGATTTTTTAGTTTGACGCAACACCAGTATACCGGCTAATTTAGTATACATTACCAAGTAAATGTGTCCGGAGATAAAGTAAATTACAGAGGGAAAGGGTTTAAGCCGAGGCACGCCTCTTTCAACCTAAGGACGAACATTTTATTAGTTATATCAGATCGTGTAGGCCAACAAACATGAGCAATAATAATTAACTCCTTTCAGAGACCTCAACAGTTAAGGGAGACATAATCAAGTTGCGTATCCTTTATAGGACTTTGTTCTCTTTGCAGCACATCTGAAATTCACTCTGTCTCTAGCCAGTTCACCCACTTCGTTGATGGTCATATTCATGGTTTCTTTAATATCTTGTAGCCATCTTCTTCTTGGTCTGCCTCTGCGACCTGGGACCCTGCCCTCTAATATTGTTCTGCCCAGGTCATCGGGACGCTTGTTGTGGTCAAAGTATCAAATTTTTCTGTTAAGGGAGTAGCTAAAGGTTTATCTTATCTTATCTTAACCGCCTTTGCCGTGAAGCGGCGTGGGGAGAGTTAGTTTAGCAAGTTGTTTTGAGTCCCATATTTATCTATTTGTTTTTTCGGAAGCTCTTAATACCTGTACCTGTTTATTTGTTGATCATATTCGTTACTTCCGTTGCTTCCTCTGTGGTTCTTGCAAAAAAACAACCTCATTGTTCTCATCTTTTTATATAGTTATGAGATATTAACTCCTGGTAGACTAAAGGCCACACTATGTGGCTTTGTGTTGGACACCTTTTTACAAGGAGCCACACTAAAGGCGTTTTAAATTCTAAGAACAAATTGTCTGTAAAAACATGGCTTCTGCCCTGGTCCACTAAGAGTTAAAGGATGTCATGTTCAAGCTCAACGGGGTCTAAAGGCGAAGGATTGACAACTCTGCGATGCCAAAGTGGTTACCGGGGCCCAAATTTGGGGTGTAAAGAATAGAACCACTGTTACCTACCAGGCATGTCGTAAGAGGCGACTAAGGAGGTTTGGGTGAAATCGGATGCACGTGTTCTAAACGTGTAGAAGTCTATGCATTTAGAGGCCTACCAAACCAATGTGCAACGTATACACGTTCTTGGCAAAGATCAAACATATTACAAAGAGTGATTAAAATTGGTGGTAAAGAACGAACACAAAGAAGAAGAAGAAGAGACATCTCTGCACCAGGTTCGACAAACTATAATCTTTGAATCGAACTCCAAACATTCTCTCCTCATATATTCTCAGAGTGAGTGCACGTCCCTACTACAAATAAAACTACCTCTTTTTCTTTGGTGGTTCTGCTGCATCGGTTCTCAGCACAGAAGCAAGTACCCGGTAGCTCTGGCGAGGATCGATTAATTTTGTTTGGTTACTCATGATTATTTAATAAGATGATTAGGGTAATATCGGTCACTCCAGGGTGCCCTCACACTGGGGAAGGGTCAGGGCACGATGCCCATCAGCCAAATGTCGGCCCATTGACAGTCTAACTGCCCCCGTTAACGACTGTGCCTCTCCACTGGAACGAGTTCGAGAATTAGGCGTTAAGTTTGGACATGTCAGACAGTGTCGTCTTCGTTGTAGAGAGAGAAGATATAATAATAGATTTATCATGGGTACGGTGAGCAAATAGACTTCGGGATGGCTGCTGCATCGGAGGACAGAGCACGAATGAGAATGTCCAATGTGCCATGACGTCGATCGCATAACATAACATAACAAACCTACCTCTAACATTCTTGATAAATTCCTCTAACTTCATCTTTCTCTCAGGTTTGACAGATGGACTATGGAGGTCAGTGTTTAGCATGATGATAGCAAATGCTAGTAGGAAGACTGTATCAGGATTCTTAAAGCTCTTCACAAGCTCAGAATTACATTCACAGTATCGATCAGCAAATGCTTCCATTAATCGTTCAATCTTCTGTGCTTCGCCCTTTGGAAAAGAAAAAGAAAATTCATAATCACATTTTTGTTAAATTTACAGATGTGTAAAACATCTCATTGCTACTCTTTGTGTTTTCATAATGGCGAAACACGTAATAAAAAAGTACTGTAGTTTTACAAAATACAAAAACAATGACAATACACAGTATCGTTTCGATCTTGTTTTCATATTGTGATTTTGTGAGAGTGATTCGTAAAGTAGAAACACAAATGGTGAGACGAAACTAGGTGGATGCATTGTTACAGACAGGGATGAGAAAACCAACTTTATTTTTGTCCCTAAGCATGCATGAGTCAGGAGTAATGAACGAGTTTTTGTTTGTTGCTGCCCAAACACCAAGGGCGTTACATGTTAGAGAGAGAGAGAGAGAGAGAGGAGAAAGAGAGCGCGCCTTTAAGTCAATGACGCCCCTAGCGCTTAAGGCAGCAACAAATACATTCTTCTGAGAGTGCGCTCAACACATCTCCATCTTCTCTTTCTTATAGCAGTTGTTACTAGTGGTTGACCAGATATTTTTCAGATTTCTGGACTTATTTATCATTACTTCTCGCAGACATTTATTTTCAAATACATTCAACTTACTTTCTATATCTTTAGTTATTTTTCAACTCTCGTTGGCATATGTTAGGTTTGGTTATTGGTTACTAAACTGACGTCATTGCACTCCGGGCAGACCCATAGGTGCTCAGTCTCCCCAACAGATATCGAAGAGTATGCATACTGATGGTTCCTGTTGCTCGCTGATTAAACACACCTCTCACTCTGCCTCTCAGGCATCCAGTTCGACTTGAACAACGGGTAACTCCAAACTGCTTAAATCGCTTGATCGATTCAACATCGATTTTAGTGTCCTCATCCAACAGAGAGTCGCGAAGAGACCGAAGAATATCCCCTTATCCATCTTCAACTCCCCAACAATCGATGCTGTTGATGCAAGCCTGTCCGCCCTCTCATTACCGTAAACACCCGCATGCTCAGGACAGTATATCCACGTAAGCCGCTGGAGGTTAGAAACTTCTATAGACGACATCCACTCATACCGAAACCTGCCCTTCTGGATCTTGTGAAGCATCGCATGTATGTTAGGTTTGATACAGCATATTATTTGAAAATTCGTAATTTAGTTTTTAAATTAAATAACTTGGAGCTTCATATTTTTGGAAGTTGGGGGACGGGAAGGGTGGGGGAGGGGGAGGGAAGGGAGGGTTGTGGGGTCTTCTAGGATTAAGATAAATAAATAATTCTTTCAGTATCTTATCAACTTATAATACTATATATATCCTATATTAATGTATGGCTCGGAAACATGGACAATGAACAAGCAGTTAGAAGACAGAATTGATGCATTTGAGATGTGGGTATATAGAAGAATAGGCAGAGTTTCATGGACAGAAAACAGACAAATAAACAAGTTTTAGGAAAACTAGGTATGAAGAAACAATTATTAAGAGAAATAAAATTCAGACAAGTAAAGTATTTTGGGCACATAAAAAGACATGACATCATGATAAAACATTTACTAGAGGGGAAAGTTGAGGGGGAAGAGCAAGAGGAAGACCGAGAGATAAGTGGGAGGGAAACTTTAAGAAATGGACAGGTTACAGTCTGGCAGTGTGCAACACCAAGGCGAAAGACAGAGGATGCTGGAGATTCATTGCAGCCAACCTTCGATGTTGAGACGGCACCTGATGATGATGATCTTATCAACATAATCTAGAGCTTGTCGCTATCGGAACATGACGTTCATGACATCATCTCTAAACGTTTCCCTGTCTTTATCTATTGTCTATTGTCTATTGTCTATTGTCTATTGTCTATTGTCTATTGTCTATTGTCTATTGTCTATCCCAAGTGGAAGAAGGAATTGGTTGTCCCCTCTTGCCGTTAAGCTTAGAGGTCGGAGATTTAATTTTATGTTCCAGTGTCAGAGGAGTCGCCCTTGTTGTGTTATATCCGTGTTTATGTAGTGTGGTCTTGATATTGTCTATCCATCTTTTTCTTGGACTTCCCTTAGCTCTAGTACCTGATCTCATTTCATTGAATGCTGTTAGTGGTGGTTGGTTGTATTTTATTCTCATTAAATGTCCAAACCACTGCATTTGTTGTCTTTCGATGTATTCAGTGCATGAAATGATGCCAACTGTGCTTCTGAAGTCCTCATTTCGTAGTGTATCTTTCCTGGTGACCTCCCACTGCCTTCCTCAAGCATTTCATTTCACACGTGGTGAGCTTTCTGTTGTTTGTTGTTGTCAGAGACCAAGTTTGGCACTGGTAACAAAGTGTTGGTAGTAAAATACTTGTTGTCATCTGTCTGTTCACTTCCATCTTGATTTTTGGGTGTTGTAGTAATGATGCCAGCTGGTAGGTCACTGCATTTGCTTTTGGCCTCCTGTCTCTATTTCTCGATCTTGTTTTCCGTCCTCTGTGGAAATATTGCATAAATATTTGAATTCAGGAACTTGCGTTACTCTGGTGTTGTCTATTTGTATGTTGGCTTGGCTTGGTGTTCCGCTGATTTTCGTGGTCTCGGTCTTTTGAGTGTTGATTTTCATGTTGTACTTCCTGCATGCTGCTAGCAATGAATTCATATGATGTTTTAGCTGATCTTCATCTTCATAGATTAGACTTCAGTCGTCTGCAAAAAGTAATTAGTTGATTTGGTTATTTAATTGGTCGTAGTGTTCTTTTTTATGTCGATAAGGTCTTTTTCCAGGGACATATGATGACCCAGGTTAGGAGGAGAAAATGTCGGTGGATCTGGCTTACTCTTTGGTAGACACAGTCGAGTGTCACTTAAAGTAACACAGATACTTCCTCATGTACACATGGCTAAACTCTTATTCTTCACCTTTTAACTCTCAACAGAACACAGGTCTTCAACAAACTGCTTCCAGCTCTACCTCTCTCCTGTTATCCCTTCCAATTCTTTCCATGTCTTACCTATGCTTTTAATATAAATCTCCAGCTCCCTTCTCCAAGTATGTCTACGCCTTCCTCTACTCCTCTTTCACTACGGGTTCCAAAACATTACCTATCGTGCAATTCTTCAGGCTGGTCTTCTCAATGTGTGTCCTATCCATCGCTAGCGTCCGTTCCTTTGCTAGATTATGGTTATTTTTAATTTCTACAATTTTTTTGGGGCAGGATCTACCTAAACTCAAATTTGTGTATTATATTTAGAGTTGAGTGTTTTCTAGGGATTGCCTAGCCTTAATACTAAAAGGTAATGTCAGTTAGAGGCAGATCTAGCGGATTAAGGAATTATCATGCCAGACAGCAAAGTAGACATTCCCTCGTCTTACGGTGTGCTATGCTGTAAAGCGCTACGTTTAAGCGTAACTTAAATGTTACAAAGCTGAAATGCTCTATTTGTCTTAGCTTAAGACAGTTCAACAGTCACGAAATTACATATCTTTTTATAAATATCGATATTCCAAATATGTAGGAATTTTATTTCTTAATTTTGCTAATGAATTTTGCCCGGGTAGCAGATGGAAAGCCTGATCTTCTCGATATTTAAACTGTCAAGGGCTCTTTTACGTGGTCAACTTAAAAACAGGATCTACTTTTTAATCATCCGTCTCCGATAGGACAATGAGCTCGTTCTCACTTACGATGAGATCAAGGATTTCTGGAAAAATATCTCAAATGGCTTCACTGTGGAACGAACCGAACATCTTTGAAACGAGAGGGAAGCAGCTAACCTCTGCGCCACCGAGATCCCTCCCTCCCCTCCCCTCCTAGCGACATGATAAGTATTTATATCTAGGTTTACAAAGAAAGGAAATAACATTTCGGCACATTTTCGGTACATGATTCGGTCTTAACTCCCGCTTCTCTACCAACTCGAGATTACCAGTAAACTCCGAATCTGGAGTCAAACATCGTCTTTGTTGTTAATAAATCTGTCTGGTTCTTCCATTTTATTGTTCTAGATCTCTTGTGTTCTTTAATGTTTTAACTTGTTAAGTTATGGTCCGTAGCAAGTTTGATTGCACAGGAGATACTGAAAAAGAAATTATGCTAAGAATTGTCAAAGCAACATAAACTTTTAAGAGTCTAAAAAAAGAGGCAGTTCCAAGTTATATAGCTCTAAAACTGAATTACAAAATTGTCTACTCCAATGTTGCTATTTGAGGCGCACTGTCTGTTGGTAATCTGCTTTTGTGACCGTTTGATTTTTGTGTGAAAGTATGCTTTCCTTTTTTATTAGTGTTCCTGCCATACAGGCGTGCCTTCTTTGACTTCAGAAGTGCTGAACCATTTAATTTGTTGTTTCTTGATGAAGTTCAGTACTGATGTTGTACCCAATTTTTTCCTGATGTCTTTAACTCTAAACCGGTCTCTTCTTGATACTCCCAGTATTATGCGTAGAGTCTTCATCTCTGTCGTGACTAGTTTTCTTTATCATTTAATGTCAGTGTCCAGCAAACGTTGTAGTATTGTATTTGAACACACTATATATATATGACCATTTTCGTCTTTGCAGACGGTCAATTGGCAAGTGTTTTACTGTGACAACTTCTGAGTTTTCGCTTTTCTCTCTTGTCGTTCAGCTGATACATAAGCCTCTTCTCAAAAGACTCTGCGCCCTTTCGCAATTTGGCTTTCCACACAACTCTGTCATCAGCTAGCTTTTTCCCATGTGCTGGGACCTATAGAAAAGTTTCTCATTGAGGCTTTGCAGACATCTTTATATCTGAGCAGTGGTCTGCACTGGTGCCTCTTCCTCAGAAAGTTCACTATACACACTATATCATACTAAGATATGGTCTTATGACTTTCAGATAACTGAACATTGAAAGAAAATAGTGACGATAAACAGCAACGTTTCGATATTGGTGAAACCGGTAAGAGGCTCAGTGACCGATTCGCCCAACACTTACGCGATATTCGCCAATGCTCATGACTCCTGTGGCCACTCATTTCAATGATACTGGCCATTCAGGAGTTGACGATGTCCAGGTCACAGCCATCCGATCATGTTCCTCCGATGATCGCAGTCGATTCGCCCTGGAGAACCGTTTTATTTCATTCTATGGCACTTTGCGACCTCTTGGACTCAACGCATTACATTCCTATGCTTCTTAGCACTGTCTTATCTCGTGCCTTGTTATCTATATGTGTGTTTGCTCCATATGTGTCATTTATCCACTATATTGTTTCTCTTCTTTTCCACTTTCGGTTTTTGTGTTGCACTCATTTCGTTGTTCGTTTTGATTCCCAGATTTTCATTAGATAGGTTTATGTTTCCACATGTAATCGTCCATTTGTAGTGTCCCTCGAAATTCGTCATTCTTGTTGTATTGTTTGCTTGATAAAGGCCTTTTGGTCGAAACGTTGCTGTTTATCGTCACTGTTTATGTATTTTGTAAAACTGTAGTACTTTGTTTTTACGTGTTTACCTATTTTTCCAAGTTTTACTGCAGTCTCCACCCTTTTAAGAAAATAGTGGCATATCCTTTACTGGACGTCACCTTCAACCACATTAAACAAGTCGCTGATTTTTCTAGGCACCACTTATACGTTCAGTAGTTTACCATTGCTTTCTAAACGATGAGATATGTTTTTACCGTTCGTAAAAATCCCCGGGAACTAATTTACTTCGAAACTTCCATCCACGGAGTTTGAACCAGTTGCTATTTAGTTGTGATAAAGTCACTACTGATAAGGCACAGACGCTCACAAAACTGAACACTAGGATTTCTAATTGGAATAACTTGCATATGGCAAGGATAAAAAGATAGTGAACATTTGCAACTAGCTTAGACACGGTTGTAGTTGAAAGTTGATAGTTTTTAAAGAAACCCTATTTTTTATACCTTGAGGCAGTGGCGGTTCGTGATCATTTTTGTTGGTGGGGCCAGACATAAATTTTCGGAAAAATCATGGTTTCAGTTAGTATATATTTAAATGTATAAAATGCCCGTCTGCCCAGCGTATTCGTAGCGCGTTGGACTACGGGTGACTATCCCTCTGTGTGTGCAGGTTCAATTCCGCGGGATGGCAGAAAAGCCACAGATTCCCCAGATTTACGGTGTTCGTGGCACCGAACCGAAGGGTTACGATGGCCATGGCACCGAACCGAAGAGCTGAAAAGCTCAAGTGCTTCTGGATCGGGGAAAAAATGTATAAAATAATAAATACACGTTACACCTTATTTTTGGTAGGGCCCAGCTGCACTGGCTCTTAATGACGAGCCGCCACTGCCTTGAGGTATATAGGGTAATACAGCCTTAGGCCTGTATTTTTCATTGATCGTCGGCACACGATGAGTGATATGGTTAACATCACACCAGCCGCCTTTACTTCTCAGTGTTTTTCCTGGTACCAAACTGAGGTTAGATTGACCTGAGAGCAGTTACTGTCAGAAAAGTATTCCACCCCCATTGTGGAACTGAACCCGGATCACTAGCCTAAGAAGCGTGTACACTAACAACTACACAACTGCGGCTCTCACGATAGTTTATAATGGACTATACAAACTTACCGGCATTCTGAACTGACACTGGAACTTGCGTAAGGCCATGTCTACCTGCAACACAGAGAGATCAATCTCTTCACAGAAGCATCTGAAAGGAAACAGCCACAACTTAATCCCTGAGTTACCTTGCTTGTATCATACAACAAGCAATAATTAAGCATTAAATTCATTAAAAACATGACATGTAAAAAATGACAAATGTGATGCTTAATATGCCGAGATAATGTTTCTAACAAAAATCACGTGTTTAAGAACCTGCGTTTTTCCCTTGTCAACATATGGTTGTGAGACACGGCATATTGACAAAGCGGCGGCAGAGAAGATCAGTAATGCCTTTGAATGCAAATTCTACAGAAGAGTATTTAGAATATCATGGACAGAGAAAAGAGCAAACGCTTCTGTTCTGCAACAGCTTGATATTTAAAGAGTTGACTATTAAAAAATATTAAAACAAGGATAATTAAATATTTCGCACACATCAAACGACACGAGTGCTTAGAGAAGATAATTTTGAAGAGAATGGTGCCTGGAAGAAGAATGAGAGGAATGCCTAGAAGACGATTGGTGCAAGATGTCATTGAGGGTCTGAGAATGACTGCTGCTGACGCCGAACAGAACAGAGAGTCTTTCAGGACTACTGTCAATGGCGCCAAGTTCCAGAATGGACACGCTATCTGATAATGATCTCGAGAAACAAAATGTTCATTTTGCAACAAGTTAATATTGAAAAGAAGTGTTTGATAGAGAATATAAAAACAAGAAAATGAAATACTTTGAACACAGAAACGACACTATTTTCTGGAGAAGATCGTTCTGAAGTAGCTACATACAAATATAATTTGTTTGATTTCTCAGTGAAATTTACTGAATTAGATAAACTTTCTGCCTTGCAGGTCGGCTTGGGACAGTCAAAGGCTGACGGAGAGAGAACCCAGTAAACGCTGGTTGAAATCGGACACATCGCTGAAGGACAAGCATCAGAGCTCCAAATGGTACTGAGCATTGTGACGTTCTTGGCAAAGGCTGTTTATATATCACAATAAGAATGATCAAAATAGCCAAAATAGAACGATCGCGCGCGAAAGAGAGAGATTGGTTATTGGTTATTGGTTACTAAACTGACGTCATTGCACTCCGGGCAGACCCATAGGTGCTCAGTCTCCCCAACAGATATCGAAGAGTATGCATACTGATGGTTCCTGTGGCTCGCTGATTAAACACACCTCTCACTCTGCCTCTCAGGCATCCAGTTCGACTTGAACAACTGGTAACTCCAAACTGCTTAAATCGCTTGATCTATTCAACATCGATTTTAGTGTCCTCATCCAACAGAGAGTCTCGAAGAGACCGAAGAATATCCCCTTATCCATCTTCAACTCCCCAACAATCGATGTTGTTGATGCAAGCCTGTCCTGCTCTCTCATTACCGTAAACACCCGCATGCCCAGGACAGTATATCCACGTAAGCCGCTGGAGGTTAGAAACTTCTATAGACGACATCCACTCATACCGAAACCTGCCCTTCTGGATCTTGTGAAGCATCGACTGAGAGTCAGATACAACAACTGCCCCAGTAAATGAAGTCCCAGAAATCCAATGGAGGGCAGCAGTAACGGCCTCAACCTCCATCCTCATACTAGAAGTAGTTGTCCTGTATGCCCCACTTCGCTCTGCAACAACCCTACCATGCGCATTAGCCAAGAAACCCCAGCCGGATTTCTCACCACGTTGAACCGACCCATCGGTATATACAACAACATCATCATCCCTTGCATTATCTTCTATCAGCTGCTTAACTGCGAGATCAGCCTTCATGTTGCCCCAGTCTCTACATTCTCTTCCAAGAGTAATGATAACGTTGAGATAGTTCATCATGCTACCATCTGTTGGGATCCATTCTTCCCTTTTTGTACGGTCGCAACCGTAGTCACCTGGCCAATTGTTCTCTCAGCCTGGGCCATCCACGACATGCCACGCTTGATTCTCGTGCCCTTAACATCATTAGTGTTCTTGTGAAGTGGATGTCTCTTATCCGAAGTAACCCGCATATATACCTTGGTTTGGGCGATTGCATGACGGGAGCGTAGTGACAGAAGGCCAAGCATATATCTCATCTTCACAATGGGGTATCTCTAGTGCAGCCCATAACTATACGCATACCTTCATTCTGAACCCGTTCGAGTCGTTCACAAACGAGAGAAAGAGAGAGAGAATTAGATCAAGCATTGCCCGAATGGTTATCAGGGCCCAAATTGGGGTGTAAAGAATAGAACCACTGTTACCATGTCACGCATGTCGTAAGAGGCGGCTAAGGAGGTTGGGCATGGGACTAGCTACCCCACACCTTAAAAACACTAGATGGCTACAGAACGGAGAGCAAACCGAGTAAACGCTAGCTGAAACCGGACACATCGTCGAAGGTTAAGCACCAGAGCTCCAAATGGTGCTGAAGATGTGACGTAAAACACACAAATGCTAAGGCTGCATGAATCAGATTTCCACATGAATAGAATTTATGGGCAGATCTGGTACATCGGTCTGGGCAGTGATCATGAGAGACAGAGAGAGAGAGAGAGAGAGAGATCAAGCATTATTTCAAAATTATATAGACACATTCTCATTATCTCACTACCACCATCATCATCAAGTAGCTTGTACTGAGCAGAAATTTTGCTACCCCAACAGTCCTTCGGAATTTATCTCTTACATAGGCCTGATGCCCCGCCTCTGCAGCCGTCATGCTCAAACCATCGATAACATCCTGAATCCATCTTCCCCGTGGTCTTCCCCCTCTCCTCTTTGCTGGGATTCCTTATTCGATAATGACCTTCTTCAAATATTCTTGTCTCTTTAAATGTACTTCTTCTTCTTCTTCTTCTTCTTCTTCTTCGAACGCTCCATATCGAAAACTTGTTAACCACTCTTTGTGATTTGTATGTGATCCGAGCCTAAGACAGATTGTACGTTGTGCCAGTTATGTACCTACAATTAGGCCAGCGTATCCGATTTCTGCGACGTTTTTTTAGATTCTCTAGTCCCCTACCTCAAGTCGCCTCTTACGACATGCCTTGTAGGTCGCAGTGTCACTATTCTTTGCTTGCCTTGCGGGTCCCGGTAACACACTGGTCCTATGATCGCTCAGATCTGACACAATGCTACAGTAGAACACAATAGATGTGATGCTATAAAGTGGGTTGTTTTTCTGTTCATAAACAGGACACGGTGGCGTCTGTGGCTTAGGGTATACTAACTCGGTTTATTAACCCCGAGGTTCTGAGTTCGAATCACGCTGCGGATAGCTTGGTTGCAAGTTGTTTCGGGTGGATTTTTACAAAAGGACGATGGCACCACCCGTTCAGAAAGAAATGGTAAATTATTGAACGTAATAATGCCTAGAAAAATCACAAACAGCGTTACAAAGCTGGGGTTGATTCGCAAAGTCCTGTAAAGGATATGCAATTAACTAACTTAGGTCACAAAGAGGAAACAGACAGATCACTGAATAAATAGTTCGATCTCTACATACCGGAAACGAAGAAAATTTAGGAACGACAGGCGAGCACAGTACCTCCCACAGCACGGACCCCGAGAAACAAAGATAAGTTGAATCCGTTCAAAGCTGAAGAAAAAAAAACCATCAGGTAAATAGTGAGTAACTCTGACATTTACAGTAGCGTATACCAAACATGACCCTTGAATACCGTTAGGTATATTTGAACAGGTACCACTAGAACGTGTCATTCATAAGGCTCACAGGTAAGTAAGTCATTCATAAGGCTCACAGGTGAGACTTTACGAGTGAATTTTTTTTTTCTCCAGAGATCCGTAGGATTTTTGTAGGATCTACGGAGTTTGTGCTTTGTACAATACTCTGTGTAGAAGGCGTGCCATTTCTGAGGAGAGGGGTAAGCAGTAGGAAAAATTAGGGGGCTAGCACACATGAAAAAAATAATTTTTTGTTCATGTAAGTTAGCCCCTTTTTTTTACCGACTACAATAATAAATAATAAAAAAATAGTAATAAAGAAAATTAAATCGCTTGATGTAAAAATATAATGAAATAAAATATTTTGTTGTCAAAAATAAAAAAAATTAATTTACAAAAAATAGTAATTAAAAACAAAAAATTGAAAAAAAAAAAAAGTATATATAGAAAAAGGAAAATTTGAAAAAAATAAAATTAGAAAAAACAAATTTAAGAAAAGTAAAAGTAGAAAAGAAAATTCGAAAGAAAATCGAAAATAATAAAATAGAATAAAAGTAAAGTTAAAAAAGTAAAATTAGAAAAAAATTACACAAATAATAAAATTTAAAAAAGTAAAATTAGAAAATAATAAAATCAGAAAGTAATACAATTTTAAAAAGCAAAATTAGAAAATAATAAGATTAAAACAAGTTAAATTAGAAAATAATAAAATTACAAAAATAATAAAATTGAAAGGGTAGTGTCAAATGGGGTAAAACCTAGTGTAATGAAGGATTTTTTAAAAATTCGCCTTTGTGGTGACGTGGCTCGCATGGGGAGCAAAGAATAGTTACACTGCGATCTACAGTGCATGCCGTAACAGGAGACTGGGGTAGGGGCCGAGAGAAGCTACCCTAGTAAATAAAAAGCGTCGTAGAAATCGGATGTGCTGACCTACTTGTAGGCGCATAACTGGCACAATGTACAATCAATCAGGCTCAGATCACATACAAATCACAAAGAGTGGTTAACAAGTGGTCGATATGGAGCGGTCGAAGAAGAAGACCCTTTAGTTAGGTAAGACAATTTTACATTGGAGATAAGAGAAGTTTCAGGGTTGTGAATCCCAGTCGCTGACCAGATTGAGAGAGATGGATGTCAATATTGGTACAACCTCAAAAGAACGACATAACAAATATGCAAAATGATTGATTAATCAACATCGAACTGGCGTGTTGGGACGCTTGACGCTGATGGATTTCTTGAGGCGGAAATCGGAGCCTTCGTGGACATATCCAGAGTGCTTTGATGATAGTCATCATATATAACTGATACATACAGCAAGACTACCCACTGCTAGCAGGCCTGAGAAACGAAACCTGGCCGGAAAATACCCAGTTAAATGAGAAACTGTACGGAGGGACGCATCCTAAAAACAACAGTAGAATTTATGAGGAAATCTGGTACATTAGTCTAAGCGGTGATCACGAGAGAGATATACATATATATAACTGATAACTGAAGGGTAAGTAACCGGGGTGGCGGGCCGGGGATGAGGGAGGAGGCGATTGGGGAATGACTGTTGCTCAGTGAAAGTTAGGAAGCTCTGAGTTTGATGAAGTATTGAAATTTAGAGAAAATGGATTAGGGAGGGGGAATGAAACGATTGAGGGAATACTAAGGTTCCTTAGAAATGCTGAAAGTGATTCCGTCTTTCAGCTCATGAGTGATTTATTGATTGATATCACAATTATCACTTCACTTCGATGAACAATCATGTGTGCTCCGATCGATTTCTTATAAAACACCACGAACTCCGTAGCACTGGCGACGGTCTTCGACTAATTTTGAAGATGGTGAGAATTCATGCTGAGTTCAAACTGGGGGCTGAGAGTTTGGGACAGTAATAAGATTACTAGACAACTGAAGAATTGGGGGGATGGGGAAGTGACCAAGGGTGGCCTGTAATTCAGATAACAGATAAGTCATGGGAGATAGAGAGTCATAAATACTAACACCAGAGAGAAGGTTCGAAGAAGACTCTGCTTGATCAACATCGAAAAAACCCAGAAAAAAGAATATTGACCATCTAGTAAGAATATAGCCAGGGGACACTGTTTATAATGTATTCTTAGGAAAACTAGGCATAAAGAAACAATTATTAAGAGAAATAAAATTCAGATACGTAAAGTATTTTGGGCGCATAAAAAGACATGACACCATGATAAAATCTTTACTAGAGGGGAAAGTTGAGGGGGAAGAGCAAGAGGAAGACCGAGAGATAAGTGGGAGGAAACTTTAAGAAATGGACAGGTTACAGTCTGGCAGTGTGCAACACCAAGGCGAAAGACAGAGGATGCTGGAGATTCATTGCAGCCAACCTTCGATGTGGAGACACCACCTGATGATGATGACAGTAAAACATGGAGAGAACTTATTTCACTTCAGTTCTCTGCAAGGAGCATCTGTAGCTGAAGCCGTAGTGAACTCAATCGCAACCCAAGCGTACCTGGTTCAAACCCCACGGTGGGCAAATTTGGAAGCAAATTAGCTCCTTTGGATTGTTACTAACAGTAACAATAGACATCAGCGTTCAGAAAGCAATGTTAAACTACTGAACGTATAAGTAGTGCCTAGAAAATCGACGACTTGTTTACTGTTGTTGATGGCTACGTCATGTAAAATGATATTTTGAAAAGTCAATGAACTATTTTTTAGATCATGTTTTGAGGCTCTCAAAGCCAACAGTCAAAGGCGGATCAACCATGGAGATTTAGTTGACGAAAGATTCGATCAAAAATCTGCGGGAGTTAAACAAGCCAATAGAAGAATTATTTTTGTTCATACACATGTTGTTATCGCTTGTGCTGATCAGTTCTGTGTGAGCGAGAGGCACCATAAATAACTCATAAAAAATGGTATCTGAGAGAGAGGTCTAGCCAGTTGGCCACATCCGTTTCAGTTTTGTGTAAAGAGTCATTTAATTAGACAAATGAACATCAAAGGGAGTATGAGATCATAGCTGGGCTTTGTTCATGTCTGGTTGTTTTTTCTATCAATTCTCTTGCAAGGAAGAAGAATTCTATTGTAAGGAAGAACAATTCTATTGCAAGGAAGAAGAATTCTATTGTAAGGAAGAACAATTCTATTGCAAGGAAGAAGAATTCTATTGTAAGGAAGAACAATTCTATTTTAAGGAAGAACAATTCTCTTGTAAGGAAGAATAATTCTATTGTAAGGAAGAACAATTCTATTGTAAGGAAGAACAATTCTATTGTAAGGAAGAACAATTCTATTGTAAGGAAGAACAATTCTATTGTAAGGAAGAACAATTCTATTGTAAGGAAGAACAATTCTATTGTAAGGTGGAACAATTCGATGTAAGAAAGAACAATTCGGTGTAAGGAAGAACAATTCTATTGTAAGGTGGAACAATTCTCTTGCAAGGAAGAACAATTCTATTGTAAGGTGGAACAATTCTATTGTAAGGAAGAACAGAACAATTCTATTGTAAGGAATAATAATTATATTGTCAGGAAGAACCATTCTATTGGAAGATAGAACAATTCTATTGTAAGGAAGAACAATTCTATTGTAAGGAAGAACAATTCTATTGTAAGGAAGAACAATTCTATTGTAAGGAAGAACAATTCTATTGTAAGGAAGAACAATTCTATTGTAAGGAAGAACAGAACAATTCTATTGTAAGGAAGAACAATTCTATTGTAAGGAAGAACAATTCTATTGTAAGGAAGAACAATTCTATTGTAAGGAAGAACAATTCTATTGTAAGGAAGAACAATTCTATTGGAAGATAGAACAATTCTATTGTAAGGTGGAACAATTCTCTTGCAAGGAAGAACAATTCTATTGTAAGAAGAATAATTCTATTGTAAGGAAGACAAAAAAACTAAACTTACAGTCGTTACTGTCGTCGTTACTGTCGTCGTTACTGTCGTCGTTACTGTCGTCGTTACTGTCGTCGTTACTGTCGTCGTTACTGTCGTCGTTACTGTCGTCGTTACTGCCGGCAATACCGCGTTTTGAACGGTATAGAACAGGAAGGACCTGAGACTTTGGAATTTAATGGCCACATGGCTAGTGCAGTCGCCGCGACGCTGTTACGGTTAGGATGTTTTCTTTATGCCCCTGACAGAAAAAACTCCTTGACCTTAACATGGATTGAACCCTGGTCTCCAGCATGGGAGCCGCGCTCTATTCCATTCGGTCTGAGGTTCCACAACTAAGTTTACTGTAACCTCAAATGTTATACATACTCGCATACACCCCAAACCAAGCTCATAATCACGATGACAAACGCGCACACAGAAATATATAAACACATGGGAAAACACATCGATATGTAGAAGAACACACAAACAAACACTCATATCTGTTGAACCACATACACACACACGCGCACAGACACTGAGAGACACACTGAGACATATAAAGATACAAATCACACACATACAAACACATGGATAAAAGATACAATACACAAAAAAACACACAAAAATACGTGGACAAATACACTAAAGTACATACATGCACGCATACACACACACAAATCAGCACGTAGAAAAGTACACACTAATACACCCACAAACAAACACATCAACATGTTGCAAGACACATAAAAGCGAACACATAAACACGGGGAAACACACACATTAGCACGTAGAAAAAAACCACTATGAGTTACGACCTAGCGACCGTAGACAAGCACACATACACACAGGCACGCACGCAAACACACACAGGTTCACACGTACACAAACATGTATAAAACAGGTAGGAAACACACAATAAGACACACAAACACACCCAAACACATACACACACACATATGAACACGCGGAAGCACCCACGAAGATTTACACACCCAAAAACATACACACACATATGAACACGTGGAACACACACACACACACACTATGGTATGCACACACAAACACAATGCAAAACACAAAAAGAACAGACTACACACACTCACAACCAGAGCAATGCATTATGTACAACACGCAAAGACTGTGTGTCATCGTTCATGGGCGTGCGCATAAATTTTCCATGGAAGGAAAGAGGGGGAGGGAGGCTAAATTATAATAACAAATGAAGTTGGTAGTTAACAGCGCGGAAAGGGAAAAGATCCCATTCACATAAAGCTGTTTTTTTTTATCAAAACGGCATTTTCCAGAGTTGGGGATGGGAAAATCTCCGCCTCCTTCTCCCCTTCACGTCGACGCCTACGCCTATGTCTATGTCTTCACTGTGCACTCCCAAATTACCCAACATAAAAACATATACTGTGTCGATCTGACCAAACGTTTCAATGACCACACTGCACGTGATTAGATCACATGACAAGACCATGATCATTATTTATTTATAGAAACCGACATGCACATGATATATTTGTAGTTTTGAAGTTTTTACATTATTACTATTATATATCTTATATTTTAAAAAAAACGCTGATCGATCCCCAGATATTTTGCTTCCTTCCAATCAACGTTTTTACAATGATAGAAGTAATTGCCTTGAGTAACAACACACATAATTCGATATCTTTTATTGTCTTTTTCTTCCCTACTACTTTTTCTGATTCTTCCACTACCAATGTTTCTTCAATTACTACTAGAAGAAGAAGAAGAGGAAGAAGAAGTAGGATAAGAACAAAGAAGAAAAGAAAAGAGAAAGAAGAAGAAGAGAGAAGAAGAAAAGAAGAAGAAAGAAAAAAGAAGAAAAGAAGAAAATGAAGAAAAAGAAGGAAAAAAGAAGGAAAAAAGAAGGAAAAAGAAGGAAAAAGAAGAAAAAAGAAGGGAAAAGAAAAAGGGAAAAGAAGAAAAGAAGAAGAGAGAAAGAAGAAGAAGAAGAAGAAGAAGAAGAAGAAGAAGAAGAAGAAGAAGAAAAGAAGAAGAAGAAGAAGAAGAAGAAAAAGAAGAAGAAGAAAAAGAAGAAGAAGAAGAAAAGAAGAAGAAGAAGAAGAAGAAGAAAAGAAGAAGAAGAAAAGAAGAAGAAAAGAAGAAGAAGAAAAGAAAAGAAGAAGAAAAGAAGAAGAAGAAAAGAAAAGAAAAAAAAAGATGAAAAGAAAAGAAAAGAAGAAGAAAAAGAAAAGAAGAAGAAGAAAAGAAAAGAAGAAGAAGAAGAAGAAGAAGAAGAAGAAAAGAAGAAGAAGAAGAAGAAGAAGAAGAAGAAAAGAAGAAGAAGAAGAAGAAGAAGAAGAAGAAAAGAAGAAGAAGAAGAAGAAAAGAAAAGAAGAAGAAGAACAGAAGAAGAAAAGAAAAGAAGAGGAAGAAAAGAAGAAGAAGAAGAAAATAAGAAGAAGAAGAAAAGAGAAGAAGAAGAAGAAAAGAAAAGAAGAAGAAGAAGAAGAAAAGAAGAAGAAGAAGAAAAGAAGAAGAAGAAGAAGAAAAGAAAAGAAGAAGAAGAACAGAAGAAGAAAAGAAAAGAAGAGGAAGAAAAGAAGAAGAAGAAGAAAAAAGAAGAAAAGAAGAAGAAAAGAAAAGAAGAAGAAAAGAAAAGAAGAAGAAGAAGAAAAGAAAAGAAAAGAAGAAGAAAAGAAGAAGAAGAAGAAGAAGAAAAGAAAAGAAGAAGAAAAGAAGAAGAAGAAAAGAAAAGAAGAAGAAGAAGAAAAGAAAAGAAGAAGAAAAGAAGAAGAAGAAGAAAAGAAAAGAAGAAGAAAAGAAGAAGAAGAAGAAAAGAAGAAGAAAAGAAGAAGAAAAGAAGAAGAAGAAAAGAAAAGAAGAAGAAAAGAAGAAGAAGAAGAAGAAGAAAAGAAAAGAAGAAGAAGAAAAGAAAAGAAGAAGAAGAAGAAAAGAAAAGAAGAAGAAGACGAAAAGAAAAGAAGAAGAAAAGAAAAAGACTAGAAGAGAAAAGAAGAAAAAGAGGAAGAAAAAGAAAGAAGTAGAAGAGAAAAGAAGAGAAAAGAAGAGAAGAGAAAAGAAGAAAAGAAAAGAAGTAACAGAAGAGAAAATACAAGAGAGGCAAGAAGTAGAAGTTTAGGAAGAAGAAAAATACAGAAAAAGAGAAATAATTAGGGGAATAATTAAAAGAACAGGAAGACGTAGAAAAATAGGAAGAAAAAGAAGATGCGATATTAAAGAAGATGAAGAAGAAGAAGATGAAGAAGAAGAAGAAGACAATTTTACCTGATTACAAGTCACAAAAAAGTCAATTAAAATCGCTAAAATTCAATAACCGCTAGGAGAATACAATTGATTAGGAAATGTTCAATAAATATTTATTTTTATTTTCAGATGCCGCAGATATTCAAATATTTCTTTATATATAACATATACAACTCTTCAATACTGAAACATCAGTACTAAACTTCATCAAGAAACAACAAATTAAATGGTTCGGCAACATAAGCAGATTACCAACAAACAGTGTGCCACAAAGAGCAATGTTGGTTCGATACAGTGGATACACACGCAAAAGGTGGACTCAGAAATAATCATAAAATAGATGAGACTGCAGTAAACTATTTGATTGGCAAAACACGTAATCACAAAGTACTGTAGTTTTACAAATTACAAAAACAATGACAAAATACAGCAACGTTTCGACCAACAAGGCCTTTATCAAGCAAACGAACAACAGGAGTGACAAATTTAAAAAATGGACGACAAATACAAACGTTTCTTATTGTTGGTCGAAACGTTGGTGTATTTTGTCATTATTTTTGTAACTTGTAAAATTACAGTACTCAGAAATAACAGAGCCGACGAACGAAAGACACTGTTTATGAAAAGCACACTAAAGTCCATTCTAGAAATCTCATCTTATCCTGACGCTATGAGACAAAACAGGATTGAAGTAAAGAACGTGCGCTTAAAAAAGTAATGTTATTCCGATGCAGTGGATACAAAGCAAAAGGTCATCAACGCAAAAGGTGGATCTCAGAGATAACATAGCCGATGAAAAACATTATTTATGAAGCTAACACAACAGCCGGTTCTAGAAATCTCATCTTATCCTGACGCTGTGAGAGAAAACAGGATTAGAAGAAAGAAGAAGAAAGGATGAAGACGATCCAGTTTTTGTGAATAAAATTTGGTTTGTTTGTTGTCTAAAGCAGCATTTCCCAAACTGGGGTACTCGACCCTGGGGTCAGCGTGGTACTCACAAGTGGTCCTCAAGCGCTTGAAAAAATATTATGATCCCTGACATTTCAAACAGAAAAATAAATTTTGAAAACGTCTAAAAAAAGTGGTAAACTAGTTCCGATGTAAAAACAAAGCACGCGGACCAGACCGGAGTCTAACTATCTGATATGACAAAATGAAAGATCATTTGAAGTTTACCGCAGTCTGAGCTTGACTGTTGGTGTGGTGTAATAATAACTCAATCGTTAGAAGATTTTTATATATAGAAACGTGTGGGGGGCCGTGGCAGCAAAATGTATTTAAAAGTGGGTCCGCTGTAATGCAAAGTTTGGGAACCGCTGGTCTAAGGGCAACGATATGGCATGAGTAGAGGGAGGGAGGGGGTTGCAGAGAAGCTGCCTCTCATCTAAAACCTACAGATTTACTTCTCATAAAATTTATCTTCAATTTGGCAGACACTTCAAAGAAGCACCAAGCTAAACATTTTTTTTTTCATTTTAAATTGTCAGAAACTAAACAATAGACCATTGACATCAGAACGATTGATATCCGAAAGACGGCTTTGTAACTGAACCAGCAGAACGGTAACCCAAGATTTATTGCCAACAAAACCAATTTTCAAAAGCCTGGTTGACGATCACGTTTTGGTCTGATGTGATTGCCGAATCTGGTTGCATCGATCTGTTTTTTTCTCAATATATTTTGGCTCTCGAAAGTCATAAAAAAAACTGTGGACATATTACTTAAATTACATTAATGTATTGTGCTTAATTTCGTACGTGCCAGTTTGCCCTGAATAAACTATTAAGTTATCATCATCAGGTGCCGCGCCGGCTGGTGTAGGCGTTCATGGATCTCCACAAATCTCTGTCTCTGATGTTTTCTATCATCTCAGATGTTGATGCTCTTCTGTACCAAGAAATTAGACTATACAAAATTTTCTCTCTCTGTCTTCCTCTGTATCGTCTTCCCTCGATTTTACCGGTTGTTACAATGTATTCTAAACCTTCCTTTATCATCACATGCCCAAAAAATGAATACAGTCTCTTTCTTAAATTGATAATAAGCTTTCTCTGTGTCTTGGCCTCATTAAACACATCCACATTTCTCATTTTAGCAGTCCATGGGATTCTCATCATTCTTCTGTAAAACAACATCTCTGTGGCCCTCTCAGATTTTTCGATCTGTTTTTTTATTGTCCATGATTCGCACCGGTATGTCAGTATTGAGTACTTTCGTGATTACTGAAGGGCGAGAGAATTAAGCAGATACCAGTAGATAAAGATCTAAGGAAGATACGCTGGCGAAGGATAGGACACACATTGAGAAGACCGACCGTAAGCATTGTAAGACAGCCACTGTTTTGGAATTCGCAGGAAACGAGAAGTAGGGGAAGGCCTGCAGAAGAGAGCTGGAGACTGGTATCTTCTTCTTCTTCTTTGCGTTCGTTCTTTACGACCAATTTTAGTCACTTTTTGTGATATGTTTGATCTTTGCCAAGAACGTGTATACGTTGCACATTTGTTTGTAAGCTCCTAAACGCATAGATTTCTACACGTTTAGGACACATGCATCCGATTTCAGCCAAACCTCCTTAGTCGCCTCTTACCCCATGCGTGGTACGTAACAGTGGTTCTTTTCTTTACACCCCAAATTTGGGCCCGGTAACCACTCGGGCGGGAGGCTGATATTAAAAGGATAGGTAAACCATGAAATGAATTGGAAGGGATGGCAGGAGAGAGGAAGAGCTGGAAGCAAATTTGTTGAGGACCTCTACCACGTTCGGAGTTGAAAAGTGAAGAAGAAGAAGAAGTAAGTGTAGACCATGCTATCTCTTGTCATATAAGTCTAAAGTTTCTACTAATGTGAAGTATTTTCATCCCCTCTGAAGTCGGTGTAAGGCTCGCCTGAATGGCGAGGGACCCTAATGATAAGGAAAGGAAACCTTCGCGCAAAAATAGGTCAGAGATTTCATATTAGCCTCCCTGACTTAGCATGAATTCATAGCAGGCGGAAAAAAGTATTTTGGTCGTATTAAACGTCACATTGATTGAGAAAGAAAGCAGTAATGAAAGAAAGTATTTTGGTCGTATTAAACGTCACATTGATTGAGAAAGAGAGCAGTAATGAAAGAAAGTATTTTGGTCGTATTAAACGTCACATTGATTGAGAAAGAGAGCAGTAATGAAAGAAAGTATTTTGGTCGTATTAAACGTCACATTGATTGAGAAAGAGAGCAGTAATGAAAGAAAGGGTTCAAGGACGATGAGGCAAGGGGTGAGCAAGACAACGGTGGAAAAAAAAGACATTGAACACGATACTATCATCTACTGTTCTGTCTGTGAATGATTGATTTTCTACTTTTCTAATTGCTGTTTGTATACTTTTCTAACGGATGTTTGTATAATTTCCTTACTTCTGTTTGTATACTTTTCTAACTGCTATTTGTTGTCAATATCTGATTTGATTAACTCAAATGATCTTTGCTGTCATCGTTTACAAGTTCTGGTTGCTAAAGTAAAGAGCCCGTTCTCATACTATTAGGCAGCGTTTCCCAAACCTGGTCCACGACCTCCGGTGGTCCTCACATGTGGTCCTCAAGCGATTGAAGAAATATTATGATCTTTGATATTTCAAACAGAAAATAAATTTTAAAATATATGCAAAAACAGTTGTAACCTATTTCCGCTGCGAAATCAAAGGACCCGGTTCAGACCGGAGTCTAAATGTCTGACAGGACAAAATGCAAGATCAGTTGGGGTTTCCCACAGCCTGAGAAATTGGAGACAGCTTGACTGTTGGTGTGGTGTAATAATAGCTCCATCGCCAGCGCAAAATTAAAAAAAATAAGTATTCAACTGAAACGATCTTGGGAAATATAAGATAAATAACGTTGACGTGCATTGGATTTTACTACATTACATTTTGGCTCAGCTTCAGGATGGATCACTGGCTGAAATTGAAAAGCAAATGTACTGATAATGCTAATGATGCCGCGTCTTGTTCAAGGCAAAAGGAAACCTCTTCCTGTTTATAAAAATGTTAAATTACATACATTATTTACTACTGTAACACATATAATTCATTCTTGTCCATCGTTCATATATAGAAACAACCTGCTGCCTTGCAGATCGACTCGGGACATTCCAAGCCTGACGGAAAGTGAACCTAGTAAACGCTGGCTAAAACCGGACACATCGCCGAAGGAAAAGCACCAGAACTCCAAATGGCGCTGAAGATGTGACGAAACCCACCCATGCTAGGGCTGCATGAATTAGATTTTCACATGAATGAGTTTTATGGAGAAATCTGGTACATCAGTCTAAGGGTGATCGCGAGATATATATATATAAACATTTGGGCGTCCGCGACATCAAAATATATTTAAAAGGGGGTCCACGTTAATGCAAAGTTTGAGAAACACTGTATTAAGAGTATTACGCCCCTGCATGCTTTCTAGTGCTTTTCTATAAATCTAATTACCATAAATGTTTATAAAACTAATGTAATATTATAACACACTATCTATGTAAATGTATGTAACTCCGTGCACCAGATGTGTCCCAGTTATCGGAAACGCCTCTGCTCATGGAGTGTGTACATGATGGAGATTTCTGTCTTTCGAAACTCTTGTTGGTTAAAAAAACCAAACTGTAGCTACTGCCTGTAGCACTGCTTTTAGGCAGTGTTGGACAGGTAGGACGTGAGCCTGAGGAATTTAATGGTCACATGGCTAGTGCAGTCGCCGCGAAGATGTTCAGGGTAAATTTTTCATGTATACCCACAACAGAAAAAAATTCCGTTACCATACCGTGAATTGAACACATGTCTCACGGCATGGGAAGCCGCGCTCTAATCCATTCGACCAGATGCTCATTTGATTGGTTATAATGCCATATCTCTATTAAGTCATTGGTGCGTTTAGTAAGGTTACGGAGAGAGCAAGATGTTTTAAGAAACCCCCGGGTGAAGCACCGGAGCCAATGACTATGAATTAGTATGGCTACAAGTAGCATGACAATGGAAGTACTAGTGTTGACTAAGATACTACTCTAGCTGGAGTCACAAAACTACATTCTTGTGTGCATTCTGAGCCGTCGACTTCTTCTTACGCTCCATGTCGACCACTTGTTAACCACTCTTTGTGATTTGTATGTGACCTGAGCCTAAGAATGATTGTACGTTGCGCCAGTTATGTCGTTGAAAAGTCCTGCTATACACGTTCACGCGTTGTGCAAAACTCTAAGAAGGTGGATGGCATGCTGTTTCTGCAGAGAGAGAGAGAGAGAGCGAGACCGAGCCAGATGGAGACATCCGGTGCAATCAAATCATTACTTCTTCAGTAAATATTATTATATCATTCCTTCTTTAGTTAACATCTGTATATCATCTCTTCGCCTTTAGAACAGAATTGAAGCTTTCAAAACAAGATGTTACACAAAAGTTCTTAGAACATCCTGGATAGAGAAGAGAAAAAAACAAAAACATCCTACAAGACCTGCAAATCGAAGAGCAATGGCTCATAAATAACATCAAGTCCCAGAAGATGAAATATTTTGGTCACGTTAAACGTCACAGTTTGGAGAGAGCGGTAATGGACGACATCGTTCCTGTGGTTAATAGCCGTCCATCGCAAGCGATGATGACAACAATCTCAGACTTGTACTGTTGCGTGGTACAAAGCAGGGGACGACCAAGACGAAAGTGGCAACAGGACATCAAAGAAAGCTTGAACATGACACTACAGGAGACGGGATAACTTGCTAGAGAGAGTTTTTTTAAGGCGGGCTGTGATGAAAGCAATGTTCCGCTAAGGACATGCTACTACGACTTGACATATTTCTTTCGTAATTTTTTTTTTTGGTGTGGATCCAGAAGCAATTGAGCTTTCAGCTCTTCTGCTCAGTGCCATTGATATCGTAACCTTTTTGTTCGGTGCCACGAAAAACCCTAAATCTGGAGAACATGTGGCTTTTCTGCCAGCCGCGGAATTGAACCGCACTCACAGGGTGCTTGTCACCCGTCGTTCAACGCACTACGAGCACGCTGGACAGGCGGGCTTCTTTCGTATTTAAACATTATTGTCTGTCTATATAAATATCTTCAAATTACCACAAAACTGAAAACTATGCAAAATTTGACAACTGTCCATTGACACCAGAAATACTTGGATAAAATTAAAAAATTGAAACAAATTCTGAAACTACATAACCTCCTGTCTTGCAGGTTTGGTTAGGGACAGTCAAGGACTGAAGACAGCAAACCTAGTAAACGCTGATTGAAATCGGACACATCGCCGAAGGACAAGCACCAGAGCTCCAAATGGTACTGAAGATTGTGATGTAAAATTACGTCCTTGACAACGGCTGTTTACATATCACAATAAGAATGATTAAAACGGCCAAAAATAACGCTAGCAAGATATATATATATATATAGAGAGAGAGAACCTACATGATTACATACACGAGACACCTCCTGCTGAATACTAAACAAGATAGCTCAGTTTCTAAATAAATATTTATAATTTGGTAATCATCACCACAGTTCGTTTATCCAAATGAAAAAAAAAATATGTTGAACTTTGATGCTTTTAGAATAAATTGAAAATCCAGGAATAGAAGTTCATTTCGGTTCCATATGTTAACGTAATAGAACTTCCGGATCAAAATGGCGAATCTCACTATATTGCTTTGTGCGACACTAATATTTTGTGTAAGGGAGATGGTTAATTTCATCCCTCGTACCAACCCTTGTCTTTTCAAGAGGTCAAAACCCCCATACAGAGAAGATCTGCAGTAAACTGGAAGACAAACACTGGAAACGATTATGGAAAAGACTTCATCAAAGACCTAAGCAGAAGAGACCAGGTCATTATATTTCGACTACGCACCACACACTGCAGACTCAACAAACACTTATATAGACAAGGAATAAGTCAAACAGCTCTCTACCAGTGTCAGCAGGCGGAACAGACACCAGAGCGTGTCCTGCAAGACTTTCCTCTCCTGGGGGAGCTGAGAAGCAACATGTGGCCACACCCAGTCGACCTGAAAACTAAGCTTTGGGAAACCTGACAGACCTGAAGCTGACTTCCCAGTTTGTGGTCCACAGTAAACTAAGCGCATGACCAGACATCGCTGAAGAAAGAAACCTGACAGGCCTGAAGCTGACTTCCCAGTTTGTGGTCCACAGTAAATTAAGCGCATGACTAGAGATCGCTGAAGAAGAAGAAGATCCCTCATTTGAGGGAGTATGACAAAAGAATAGAAAGTCCATTCTCTGAGAATCTTCCTCGGTGCTAATAAGTTCGTGCTTCTGTGCTGTCGTGTTCATTAGTGCTTGTCATCGGCGAGTGGTGATAGTTGTTCGTTATTTGTCACACACTGAGCGGTATACTGGAGGAGATTGAAGAACTTATGGACTAATTAGTTCGATGTACAGTTATGATGATCCGACGCCTAAACTAATACTGATGTCGTTAGTTGCCACACGCTGAGAGATATGCTGAGGGGAAGATCGAAGAACTTATAGACTAATTAGTTCGATCTGCAGTTATGATGATCCGACGCCTAAACTAATACTGATGTTGTTAGTTGCCAGACGCTGAGAGATATGCTGAGGGGGAGATCGAAGAACTTATAGACTAATTAGTTCGATCTGCAGTTATGATGATCCGACGCCTAAACTAAAACTGGTGTCGTTAGTTGCCACTTGCTGAGAGATATGCTGAGGGGGAGATCGAAGAACTTATGGATTACTTGATTCTATGTACAATAATCAATGAACCGAAAACTAAACTAAACTAAGACTGGTGCCGTTAGTTGCCACACGCTGAGGAGGAGATCGGAGCATCACAATCTCTCTTTTGTGCCTTTAAACCCCGATAAGCCTTAACCAACTCATGCCAAGCCTTCCTATCTTTAACTATCTCCTGCAGCTCCCTCCAACTCTTCTGCATATTGTTGATCTCTGCCTCCAAATCTCGTCTCCATGTATTTCTATGCCTCCATCTCTTTCACTTTCCTTTTGGGTTCTAGGAAAGGGCCTTCTTTTTATATTCTCCTTGTTATTTTCTCAAGATGCGTTCTATCTAGCGCCAGCGTCTTTTTTGTTCACCTTTGGTTCACTTGAATCTGACTTGTTCTCTCCTTAAAGTCCACATTTGTGACCCTATCATACCATCTCTGCGCAGACGTCAGTGGATGAATGTTTGCAATTTATGCGTTATTATTTTAGTCGTTCTCCGTGTTTCTGACCCACACAGCAGAACTTCTTCTTCTTCTTTATATTCGTTCTTTACGACCAATTTTAATCACTCTGTGATATGTTTGATCTTTGCCAAGAACGTGTATACGTTGCAATTTGGTTTGGTAGGCTCCTAAACGCATAGACTTCTACACGCTTAGGACATGTGCATCCGATTTCAGCCAAACCTCCTTAGTCGCCTCTTACGACATGCGTGGTAGGTAACAGTGGTTCTATTCTTTACACCCCAAATTTGGACCTCGGTAACCACTCGGGCGACAGCAGAACTGTTTTAGTATTTGAGTTAGATGTTTAAAATTTTGATTCTAGATTTGATTTCTTTAGACTTTCATAGACATCCTAGTACAATTCAAGCTTTTCATGCCTTCTATATCAATTAGAAGAAGTGTATCACAATAATAAGAAACAAACAGATTGCTAAATTGACTAACGTTGATGTGCTGAAAGAGATCAAGATATAGAGAAAGCATTACCAATATAACAAAGACGAAGTTATCATTTTTTCGTGCATGTGATGAGAAAGGGCAGTCTATAACACACTGTGACAACCGTTAAAATCATTGAGAGAAGGGACAGAGGAAGACAGAAATCGAACACAATTATGGGCAGTCTGGCTAAGTGGCACGGAGGAGTGTCAATATCAGAACTGAAAGTCAGCACACAAACAGTCGTCAGTTTTCTTCGCTAGCTGACACTGCACATGATGATGATGATGATGACCGAATACACATATTGATGTGTTGCCTTTTTTTAAGCAGCACATAGCAATCTTAACAATTTATAGCCTATTTATGCAGCACCTTGTACTAAAAACAAATTGTTGACTTTTTTATGTAGCACTTTGTACAAACAACAGATTATTGCCTATTTTATGCAACACTTTGTACAAACAACAAATTATTGCCTATTTTATGTAGCACTTTGTACAAACAACAAATTATTGCCTATTTTATGCAACACTTTGTACAAACAACAAATTGTTGACTTTTTTTATGCAACACCTAGTACCCACAACAAATTGCTGACTATTTTAATACAACACTAAATACCCACAAGATTTGTTGTCTTTTATGATATAGCAACCAGTACTCATAACAATTTGTTGTCTTTTTTTTAATGCAGTACTCGTACTCACAACGAATTCTATTTTTAGATGTTGCACCAAATTCCTACAACGAACTGGTGTCTTTTTTATGCAGAAACCAGTACTCGCAACAGTATCTTTTTCTTGATAAAGCATCCAATACCTACAACCAGTGACGGCTTGTGATCATTTTTGTTGGTGGGGCCGACAAAAGTTTTGGAAAAATCATTGTTTTGGGTTTGGTTATATATTAGTTATACATGATTATTGATGGGGTCTGGCCCCACTGGCCCCTAATGACGAGCCGACCCTACCTACAACTCTTTGTTGACTTCTTTCTCCAACCGAAGAAAGCGTGTTAATCTATATCCCACATTAAATAATAGAAGACGCAGTGTTGATTCTATATCTTGTAAGTCAGAAATTGGCAGATTTGAAATAAATAACAGGAGAGGATAAGTAAGGTGGGTGTTTAGCTCGGGACGTGCTCGGGACGTTCAGCAAGCACGTGTAAAGTATTAAGTGTCGAGAGCAGCACGCGACCAGAAAGATATTTGAAGATAAGGTAGAAATAAATATTGACAGATAATAATATGCCAGGGAGTGAATTTATTATCTGTCATGTGTTTATGTTTTTATTTGGGAGATATACGAAGATAAATAAATGTGGGGTTAGAATAACGGACAGGAAAGGAGGTATAGGAAGAGAGAGAGAGAGAGAGGTGGAGATAGTATGATAGGGTGGAAGTGGTAAACAGATACTGTGAGAATTGACTTTGAGAGAGATAAATAAAGTGGAAAGAGAGATAGTATGCTGTCTTTGTCTTCTCCAAAGAATTCCTCGTCTTCTCCTATGCCTTCCTCGTCTTCTCCCATACCGTCATAGTCTTCTCCTATGCCGTCCTCGCTTTCTCCTATGACTTCCTCGCTTTCTCCCATGCCGTCCCATCTCGCTTTCTCCCATGAATTCCTTGTCTTCTCCTATGCCGTCCTCGCTTTCTCCCATGAATTCCTTGTCTTCTCCTATGCCGTCCTCGCTTTCTCCCATGAATTCCTTGTCTTCTCCTATGACTTCCTCGCTTTCTCCCATGCCGTCCCATCTCGCTTTCTCCCATGAATTCCTTGTCTTCTCCCATGAGTTCTTCGTTTTCTCCCATGTCTGTCTCGTCTTCTCCCATGAGTTCTTCGTTTTCTCCCATGAGTTCTTCGTTTTCTCCCATGTCTGTTTCGTTTTCTCCCATGACTATCTCGTTTTCTCTGATATTTCTAATATGTTTTCATCCTGTAACATGATCTCCTTGTCTTATCATACCCTCCTCGACTTCTCCTATCGTCCTCATCTTCTCCTACCCTCCTGTCTCCTTCTAACGTTCCTCATCTTCTCACACCTTTACCATCTCTTCGAGATGACATCGAATCCCTACCACCAAGCTATTACAAGTATGTGTTATGAAATGATATAGCTGGTCTCTCTTCGCTATACTAAACGCGTTAGATACACCATTTATACGTTTAGACTAGCGAAACACGTAGTAACAATGTACTGTAGTTTTAGAAAATACAAAAACAATGACAATACACAGCAACGTTTCGACCAAGAAGGTCTTTATCAAGTAAACGATACAACAAAGTGACGAATGTCACTCTAAACTACATAGAAGCTCACACACAACTTAGAAGCACACTACATATATACTTTGACAAAGATATTACAACGGTTAAAAATGACTAGGATACACCGGCGAGCAATGCTGCTATAGGAGAATAGTCTTCTATGGACAAAAGCGACCCCGTCAATGCACTAAGAGAAAACATACGCTATGAAGATTTCAACGAAGAAGATACAAGTTATTATCTATCTCTGTTGCGCAAGTTGTGCATACCGATATGTGCGGCAAGACGGGAAAACCATGAGAGAAACCCCAGTAGATACATCAACCAACACAGAATGGACCCGGTTCAGACTGGAGTTAGTCTAAACAGACTTCATTTTCTTTGAACCCTCCATATCAACCACGTGTTAACAACTCTGTGTGATGTGTATGTGATCTGAGCCTAAGAACTATTGTACGCTGTGCCAGTTATGTTCCTACAAGTAGGCCAGCACATCCGATTTCTGCGAGGCTTTTATTTAATAGGGTAGTTTCCTAAGTTCTACATTTGTAGCCTCTTACGACATGCCTTGAAGGTAGCAGTAGTACTATTCTTTGCTTCTCTTGTGGGTCCCGGCACCACAATACGCAACAGACAGCAACTAAACATACAAAAGACTACATCACAACAGCAAGCAACTAAACATACAACAGACAGCAAATAAACATACAACAGACAGCAAATAAACATACAACAGACAGCAAATAAACATACAACAGACTACATCACAACAGACAGCAACTACACATATAACAGCAGCAACTAAACATTCAACAGACTACAATTCAACAGACAGCAACTAAACAAACAACAGACAGCAACTAAACATACAACAGACAGCAACTAAACATACAACAGACAGCAACTAAACATACACCATACAGCAACTAAACATACAACAGACAGCAACTAAACATATAACAGACAGCAACTAAACATACAACAGACAGCAACTAAACATACAACAGACTACATCCCAACAGACAGCAACTAAACATACAACATAAAACAATTCAACAGACATCAACTAAACATACAACAGACAGCAACTAAACATACAACAGACAGCAACTAAACATACAACAGACAGCAACTAAACATACAACAGACAGCAACTAAACATACAACAGACAGCAACTAAACATACAACAGACAGCAACTAAACATACACCATACAGCAACTAAACATACAACAGACAGCAACTAAACATATAACAGACAGCAACTAAACATACAACAGACAGCAACTAAACATACAACAGACTACATCCCAACAGACAGCAACTAAACATACAACATGAAACAATTCAACAGACAGCAACTAAATATACAACATACAACAATTCAACAGACAGCAACTAAACATACAACAGACAGCAACTAAACATACAACAGACAGCAACTAAACATACAACAGACAGCAACTAAACATACAACAGACAGCAACTAAACATACAACATACAACAATTCAACAAACAGCAACTAAACATACAACAGACAGCAACTAAACATACAACATAAAACAATTCAACAGACAGCAACTAAATATACAACATACAACAATTCAACAGACAGCAACTAAACATACAACAGACAGCAACTAAACATACAACAGACAGCAACTAAACATACAACAGACAGCAACTAAACATACAACAGACAGCAACTAAACATACAACATACAACAATTCAACAAACAGCAACTAAACATACAACAGACAGCAACTAAACATACAACAGACTACAACACAACACAACCACAACCTAAAAGACCACATCTCAATAAAACAAAACAGAAAACAATCAAAGAACGAGATGCCCGTGTCCGTCTCCTACCAGACTTTTATTTCCATGACTCACAGATGAGAAAGGCGAACACAACACGGAATAACCAACACAGAAATATTGTTTAAACATGGCTAATTGATGATCAGACAACACTGTGTATCCTTTTGCCTAATTTAAACCAGGGACATTACTAGGAATGAACATCACCTGTTGCCTAGAACTCCCCTAACTCATATTTCCAAATCTTCAGAAGAATATCATTAAGTCTTGCCACATGATGTGACACAGACATGCATAAATAATATTAGAAAAACTAGTTATAAACTTGTCTTTCTATCTCTAAAACCACCTCCTCCATTTTTTTTCTTTTTGAAGTGTTTCGCTGTTGCTATGGAGTCTCCAGGGGAAACTACTCCACGGGAATCTAAAATAAAATTACTGAGGGCATGGGTGTGGTCGGATAATGTCCCTTGATGAAATTGGGCGTTGTTTCTGATAACCCCTAGGGGTTTTGATCGAACACAGAGCGCCATCTGTTGATATAAATGAGATGCAGAGGAGTGTCGTAGCGTCGATTTTGGGGAAGTGACTCACTTTTTAAAAGCTGAACTTCTGATTCAAATCCTTCCATTCCCAACTGTTGAGTTTTTTGAACATTTTGATTCATTTCACATCTTTCAAGATTCACTTCATTTTTATTCCCAGATTTCCATTAGAAACGTTTGAATGTCTCCGTATCTAGTCGTCCACATGTAATTGTTTTCTTAAATTCGTCACTCCTGTTGTTTGTTTACGTGATAAAGGTCTTGTTGGTCGAAATGTTGCTGTATATTGTCATTGTTTTCGTAATTTGTAAAACTACAGTACTTTGTGATTACGTGTTTCACCAAGATTCACTTCCCATCTTTCGAGATTCACTTCACACTTTTCGATTTCACTTCAAATGAATGATTTTTTTAAAACTTTAGTTATTCCACCAACACTACTTTTTTTTCTTCAACCGAGAAGCACTTGAGCTTTCAGCTCTTCGACTCGGTGCCATGGACATCGTAAATCTGGACAACATGTGGTTTTTCTGCCAGACCGCGGAATCGAACCGCACTCACAGGGGGCTTGTCACCAGTCGTCCAGCGCCCTACGAACACGTTGGCCACGCTACAACTGTCAGTGTTGCTCATGACAACAGTATTGTTTTGATAATAACAGCAACAGCTTGATATTAAAGAAAGTTTGTTATTAACACATTCGCTCTTCCGAGCTAATATAGTGGCTCGCATAATTTGTTAAGATGAATTATGCCGGACGGTGGGTGCAAGATGTCATTGACGAGTTGAGAATGACTGCTGCCGACGCCTAGCATCTTGCACAGAATAGAGCAGCGTCTCCCAAAATGGGGTCCGTGGATCCCCGGGGGAACGGCGAGATACTCACGGGAGGTCCTCAAACCCTTGAAGAAATATTATGATCTTTGACATTTCAAACAGAAAAAATAAAGTTTGAACCTATTTATAGACCTAATGTTTCCTTGTTGTTTATTAACATGTTAAATTGCAAACATTGTTTACTATTGTAACACACAGATAATTTAGACATTGTTTACTATTGTAACACACAGATAATTTAGACATTGTTTACTATTGTAACACACAGATAATTTAGACATTGTTTACTATTGTAAGACACAGATAATTTTGACATTGTTTACTATTGTAACACACAGATAATTTAAACATTGTTTACTATTGTAACACACTGATAATTCAGACATTGTTTACTATTGTAACACACAGATAATTCAGACATTGCTTACTATTGTAACACACTGATAATTAAAACATTGTTTACTATTGTAACACAGATAATTCAAACATTGTTTACTATTGTAAAACACAGATAATTCATTCCTGTCTATTTTTATATATATAATTAACTTTTGGGGTTTCGTGGCAGCAAAATGTATTTAAAAGAGGGTCCTTTACTGCAAATTTGGGAACCACTGGAATAGAGTTTTTCAGGGCTGTTGGCATGTGAGACAAATTCCAGAAGGGACACGGTACTTGATGATGATGATGATTGTATTCCAGCCTTAAGCTGTTTGATACAAATTCCCACAAGTGTGTTTGTCTTAATTTCTTCATTAACTATTTATAAGTCTTCACAGTTCATTACAATTACTTAATTGTTTTTCCCGTATTGAATTACTTTGTTAACGTGAGAACCACTTACTTGAATTGGGCTTGAAATGCAAAGTTTTCAAATGTTTAATGCTATATTAAGGGGGTTATGCTCTGTAGAAAATGTTAGTTTTAGTCAAAATCTTCGATGTTTCAAAGTATTTAGTTCTATAAAGTACAACATTCGTATTATCGATTACACATAAAATTATGTTGTTTTGTTTGCGTATTAGCATTACAACATTAATAAGAAACGCTCAATTCTATACCCTTTTCTTTCAAATTCCAAGTTTAAAATTGAGTTTTCTCAAAATCATTTCCCCCCATTTTGTTTGTGTCGGAAATCCCTGAGTTTTAACTAATACTAAATCTAGATACACGAAATGTAAAGTGAGTATCCTATATAATTTTGTAACTACAGGTCCATTTCAAATGACATTTTTTTGAAAATGTGTTTAAAAATTTATTTTCAATGTGAAATGATGGCACATTTTGTGCGGTTTTTTTTGGTCACGCATAAATTTAAAAATAAAAATAAAATATATTTCTTGAGATTTGACAGAAAATAAATGGACATATAGCTGTAAATGGCGTGATGCTGACCACATCACCCATTGTATGCCGACGGTCAATGAAAAATACAGGCCTAACACTGTATTGACCCATATACTACGAGGTATGAAAAGGGTTCCTTTACTTACTTATAGCTGTAAATAGGCTTACAGTTTATGAATCATTCCTTTATCTTTCAATATATTTGTTTGTTTTGTAAATTTTAGGATTCTAATAGCATGTGTTTCTTAAAAGATTGCCACTGTTGTCATGGCAACCATGCAATTTATTTTTAAATTATTAAAATAGATCTACTTTCAAAACTTAACATGTCCATTATAAAATAATTACTCTAACTTAATTAATACAGAAAATACTAGATTCTTTGTTTTTATTATTATTTTTAGTAAACGCATTGTTTTACAACTGTTTGTTTGCTCATTGCTGGTTAGTTTTTCTTTACTGCTAGTTTCCTTAGTTTCTTCCTTCCTTTCTTCATACTTCTTGATTCATTCCTTCCTTATTCCTTCTTTGCTTCCTTCATTGCTAGATTTCTTCTGATATGTACATCATATGCTAGTTTGGCATTCTTTGCACTTCTTATGTATGTGAAATCACTGCACGATGAAAGGGGGTGGGGGAGTTACAATATATTTTCAAGAAAATACATTTTTAAAATAACTAATTACAGTGCATACACTAAACGTTGTCTATTATCAAAAACAATGTCTTTTGCAACATGTGGCCAAATTGTATGACAATATGTTTGTTAGTTTATGTCTATGAATTTTTAAAAATACAACCCTTGTTCTGGGTGGGTCACCGCCTTAAAGCATTTTTTCGGTCCACCAGCTGAACGTCTGCCCCCTTCAAGCTCGCCCTACATCAACTGTTTTGCGATGCGTTTATTGGGCATCCGGGTAAAGTGACGGACCATTTCACTTGCGCCTTCTGCAACAGCGTGTTGACGCTTGGGATCTTTGCTTTAAGTAGCTGTCCTGTAAAAAACATGTACATACACGAATTGCTGTGCACCTATGTGTGACCACAATTAACAGCAGCAACCTTTGATGACGTTGTTTAATCACATCACGAATGTACTCTTCGCTACCTGTGCTCAATCAGACTGGAACATTGACACCTTTTGTGGACCGGATCGGGCACGCTCAATTATCGATTTATAAATAGATCGATAAGATCAATAATATGAATAAATGGATAGAGTACAAATATATAAAATTATGTTGGTTTATCAATATTCGAATTCTGCATTACAATGATACTCTAAGTCATGTGTTAGATTACTGGCTGGAAATAATCGAATCTGTTTATGCAATTTCTCTCTCTCATTCTCTCTCTTCTTCTCTCTCTCTCCTTCTCTCTCTCCTTCTCTCTCCCCTCTCCCCTCTCTCTCCTTCTCTCTCTCTTTCTCTTTCTCTCTCCTCTCCTTTTCTCTCTCCTTCTCTCTCCTTCTCTCTCTCTTTCTTTCTCTCCCTCTCCTTCTCTCTCTCCCCTCTCTGTCATTCTCTCTCTCCTCTCTCTTATATTCTCTTTCTTCTCTCTCTCCATATCTCTCGCTTTTCCCTTATTTCTCTCTCATTCTCTCTCTCTCTCCTTCTCTCTTTCTCTTTCTCTCTTATTCTCTCTTTTCCTCTTTCTCTTTAATTCTCTCTTACTCTCTCTCTATCTCATTCTCTTTCTCTCTCTCTTTCTCGTGCCATTTAAAACCATTTTGGGGCATTATCCGTCAACCAAATCATTCCAAGTTTGAATATCTAAAGTTATTTCTTGCAGCCTCTTCCAGTTCTTCCTCATATTGTTAATCTTTGCCTCTAAATTTCTTCCCCTTGTATATCGCGACTTTCCTCTCTTTCGTTGTCTCTGCGGGTTCCAGGAAATTTCATCTCTTGTTATATCGTCCTTGTGTTTGTTTATGAAGTACTCATTTCTAAATTAGTTTCAAATTTTCGTCCGTCTCCTTCTGTCTTTCACTCTTTGATTATCCCTCTCTCATTATTGACGTCTTTCCTTCTTCTATAGAGATCAAAGTCAAAGGATTGATATCACTGCACCGGGTTTTACCCCATTTCACTCCGTCCCTCTCCGCAGACATGGCACGCCACCTGCCGAAAGTGTTACAAAAAACACAAACTCCGCAGCTCCAGCAACAATCCTAGCAGCATCTTGAAAAATACACTCGCTAACAGAACGACGAGATCCGGATTTGAACCCACGACTTTCGAAAAGCAAAGCAAAGGCGTAAACACGTGCTACAGTAGCGTCTATCTTCTGACTAGGCCCCTCTTTCTGTGTCTTCTTGACCATACTAATTCCTCTAGACACCCCTCCCCTGTCCTCTTCTCTCAACCTTGACTCCTCTCCCCCAAAAAATCAAATCTTCTTTAGATTTCTCTCTCCCCCTCCCCACTCATTAACCTGTTCTCTGAAACACTGGATCTCTGTTTTTCTCTCACTTTCCATGACTCGCATCTCCTTCTCCGCATTATATTCTTCTTCTTTCTAAAACACTGGATCTCTGTTTCTCTCTCACTTTCCATGACTCGCATCTCCTTCTCTGCATTATATTCTTCTTCTTTCTAAAACATTTTCTACCTATAATCTCCGCCTCTCTATTTCTTCAATTCATTCTACATCTTCCTTTTCATTTCATTCGCATTCTTTCTCTCAATTTCTATCTTTTACTTCTTCATTCATATTACTCACATTCTTCTTTAGGTTTTACGCTTCTAATTGTACATCTCTCTGTCGTGTCTCTCTCTCTTTTAATTGTCCCACTCCTCATTGTTCCTCTCCTCATTGTCCATCTCTCTCATTGTCCATCTCTCTCCATATAACTCTCTCTCTCTCTCAGTGTCCCCTTCTCATTGTCCCTCTCCCTCATTGTCCATCTCCCCCATTGTCCCTCTCCCTCATTGTCCATCTCCCTCATTGTCCATCTCTCTCATTGTCCATCTCTCTCTCATATAACTCTCTCTCTCTCATTGTCCCATCACTCTCATTGTCCATCTCTCTCATTGTCCATCTCTCTCTCATATAACTCTCTCTCTCTCTCTCAGTGTCCCCTTCTCATTGTCCCTCTCTCTCATTGTTCTTCTTTCTCATGATCCGTATCTTATTTTTCATCTTTCAATTTTCCGTTGTCAATGTTTTTATTTCTAAATGGATATCGTCTTGATACTACTCTCAGCATGCTTGCAGCAAAGAAGTAATTTCACAGCATCGAAATTCCCCATATGGCTCCATACCTCTCCGCAAAAATGGTATGCAGCCTGCTGAAAATGAAGATCAATCACGAGCTCCGTACCCCCAGCTGCAATCTTAGGAATCTTAGAATAAATAGTGAATTCGAACCTACGACATTATGAAAGCTAGCAAACGTCTTTTCCACTCAGCTAGAGACACACATGAAATGACTTATTAATAAAAATTAAAAAAACTTAAGAAAAACCCTTTACTGCTTGCAAAACCGCTTTTTGTTTGGTGTAGGGTAGGAGGGACACGATCCTGTGGAAGCTATCTTGGAATAACCTTTGATCGTCGTCTATCTTTCAAACACCATATTGAACAGACGATACAACGGTGCAAACGTGGTCTTGCGGCTCTCAAAGTTATGGTCGCCGCACACTTTGAGCAGAGACTACTTGCCCTTTTGTTCGATCGACTGGTAATGTCAGTGGTAGATTACGGACTCGGAATTCTTACGATATCAAGATCACAATGTGAACGACTCGAACGGGTTCAGAATGAAGGTATGCGTATAGTCCTGGGCTGCACTAGAGATACCCCATTGTGAAGATGAGATATATGCTTGGCCTTCTGTCACTATATAACAGTTTCACTGTTATCCTAATTAGGGAGTACAGTCGGGGGTCAACCCACGACCCTTATTTTTGCACGGGGCGTCCTTGAATACTATTAGTATTAAATTGTTTACCAGTCCAGTTGCTGACCAGTAGGGAGTTAAATTCATGAAAAGGGTTCTAACCTGAGATAGGCGAGGACTCTCGTAAAATCGAGGATCTCGAACCAGAGAAGGGACAATTGGGAGCTTTTGGTTTGAACAGTAGGATAGTTACAACTTGAGAAGTGAGGAGGTCGGACGTATACATTGAAGTACAAGAGAAATACCGTCGAGTTAGTGAGTTTTTCAGAGGAATATTCTGTTATTTGGGAGTAGGATAGTTACAACTTGAGAAGTGAGGAGGTCAGACGGATACATTGAAGTACAAGAGAAATATCGTCGAGTTAGTGAGTTTTTCAGAGGAATATTCTGTTATTTGGGAGTTGAGAAGTAGGATAGTTAGTTACAACTTGAGAAGTGAGGAGGTCGGACGTATACATTGAAGTACAAGAGAAATACCGTCGAGTTAGTGAGTTTTTCAGAGGAATATTCTGTTATTTGGGAGTTGAGAAGTAAGGATAGTTACAACTTGAGAAGTGAGGAGGTCGGACGGATACATTGAAGTACAAGAGAAATACCGTCGAGTTAGTGAGGTTTTCAGAGGAATATTCTGTTATTTGGGAGTTGAGAAGTTTACATTTGAGCAGCAGAGAAAGACAGACTGACTGGAGAAGTTGAGTAGAACGGATCATAATAATGTTTAAGTAGCAAGTAGATACTACTTTGATTTTGAGAGAGAGAAACTAGAATGCCTTTAACAGTGATTTTAAATTGATTGGAACTGCTAAGAGCAACACTTAAAGTCAAAGAGAGATAGAGCGGTGAACTAACATGAAGTTGTTAACTAGTACACATCAATAAACAGCCATTTACCAGAGAAGAACAGCGAGGTTTTATATATGTACTGCGAACCAAGACGACGAGATGCCGACCAGATAACTGACGCCTAGATGAACCGATGCCAGACTAACCGATGACCAGTGCCTGACGACCAGAGGACTGATGCCTGAAGACTATAGAAGCAGATGAGTAAGCGACCCGCTGACTGTGAAGACTAGCTTTCCGCAACCAAAGACGAGACCAGTAAAGTGCCAGAAGCATCCTATTTTTCCCTGAGATTGAAGGGAATTGTGAACGACCATAGTATCTCGAACATCAACGCCAGGTAATGAACTGTTATAAGTTAATGAACTATTTTACAGTGTGGACTGAATTCCTAATAGGGACATCGGCGAAAAACTAACTTTATTAATATAGACCGGAGAGCACAGAAGATAAGACATAATATTTCAGAAGGATTCGGGGAATTTGATGGTGCAAGTGTTGTTATTCTATTCAGGTAGACGCTAGTGAAGAGTGGGACCCATTTGTACACTGAATTATAGAAATTGATGAAAATTGAATGTTGCGGTATCTGTTGTAATTCCTTATACCTGTGATCATAGTCTGTTACAAGCGTCATTTGTTGTTGTTGTTATTCACTCTCCAAGACAGAGAGAGATTGATATTACGAGTGGTTAAATATACTTATGAATTTTCTAATCAGGTATCTGTTGTAATTCCTTATACCTGTGATCATAGTCTGTTACAAGCGTCATTTTGTTGTTGTTGTTATTCACTCTCCAAGACAGCGAGAGCTTGATATTACAAGTGATTAAATATACTTATGAATTTTCTAATCAGTTATCTGTTGTAATTCCTTATACCTGTGATCATAGTCTGTTACAAGCGTCATTTTGTTGTTGTTGTTATTCACTCTCCAAGACAGAGAGCTTGATATTACAAGTGATTAAATATACTTATGAATTTTCTAATCAGTTATCTGTTGTAATTCTTTATACCTGTGATCATAGTCTGTTACAACTACGCTCCCGTCATGCATTCACCCAAACCAAGGGATATATGCGGGTTACTGAGGATAAGAGACATAAACTACACAAGAACACTAATGATGTTACGGGCACGAGAATCAAGCGTGACATGTCGTGGATGGCCCAGGCTGAGAGAACAATTGGCCGGGTGACTACGGTTGCGCCCGTACAAAAAGGGGAAGAATGTATCCCAACAGATGGTAGCATGATGAACTATCTCAACGTTATCATTACTCTTGGAAGAGAATGTAGAGATTGGGGCAACATGAAGGCTGATCTCGCAGTTAAGCAGCTGATAGAAGATAATGCAAGGGATGATGATGTTGTTGTATATACCGATGAGTTCAACGTGGTGAGATATCCGACTTGGGTTTCTTGGCTAATGCGCATGGTAGGGTTGTTGCAGAGCGAAGTGGGGCATACAGGACAACTACTTCTAGTATGAGGATGGAGGTTGAGGCCGTTACTGCTGCCCTCCATTAGATCTCTGGGACTTCATTTACTGGGGCAGTTGTTGTATCTGACTTTCAGTCGATACTTCACAAGATCCAGAAGGGCAGGTTTCGGTATTAGTGGATGTCGTCTATAGAAGTTTCTAACCTCCAGCGGCTTACGTGGATATACTGTCCTGGGCATGCGGGTGTTTACGGTAATGAGAGAGCGGACAGGCTTGCATCAACAGCAGCGATTGTTGGGGAATTGAAGATGGATAAGAGGGATATTCTTCGGTCTCTTCGCGACTGTCTGGTGGATGAGGACACTAAAATCGATGTTGAATCGATCAAGCGATTTAGGCAGTTTGGAGTTACTCGTTGTTCAAGTCGAACTGGATGCCTGAGAGGCAGAGTGAGAGGTGTGTTTAATCAGCGAGCCACAGGAACCATCAGTATGCATACTCTTCGATATCTGTTGGGGAGACTGAGCACCTATGGGTCTGCCGGATTGCAATGACGTCAGTTTAGTAACCAATAACCAATAACCATTAACCTGTGGAATTCGCTAAATTGTTCAGGTTATAATGTTTTCTTTATGCCCTCAACAGAATAAAAGCTCCGTGACCTTACCGCGGATTGAACCAGAGCCGCGCTCTAATCCAGTTCTTGCTAATAAACCAGGTGAAACTGATATGTGACCTGGATTTTTGTTTTGCTGGTCCAGGCTAACAATCAATTATAATCGCTCAACTCTAAAAATACATTAGTGCTACTGCACTATTCAATCAGATCGAGTTCAATAACCTCATCGAGAGCTGACATAATTAATCTTTAACCTTTTCAGTCCGTAATTTTTTGTTAATTCCGTACGCATTTACTACAGAGTGTTTGTAAAGTCTCACAACACATCATTTGTAAAACAAATGTAAAAAAACAAAATATATGACGTCATCAAAAAATGTGTTACATAGTCCATTGTGATGCAATATGCAGTGAATGACTGTTGTCTGCTGGGGTAATTCTTTTCACTCAAACCATAATGGTGTTTTCAAATGAAGAAAGAATATTTGACAATATGAAGAAATATGAAAAGGTTGGAACAAGACCGTGCTTGAATTATATATCCAAACAGAGAATGAAGTGGTTTGGCCACTTAGTAAGAATACGAACAGACCAAACTGCATATGAAGCTTTCACAACATAATATTAGGAAGGAAGGCGAGAGGAAGACCGAGGAAAGGTGGATAGATAACGTAGTTGAATTCTGCCAGGGGACTAAGAAAACCATCGCACCAGAGATGCGCAAGACAAACACATAAAACCACGACACTGGATTAACAACCCGGTAACAGTGTGCTGACAAAAGAAGAAGAAGAAGAAACATGTACAGACATGTCTTGAAGTCCGTGGTGAATATTTCCAACATCTGTTATAATGATTATTTCATTTGTTCTTTCTAGTTTACCAAGAACAACAATAGACCATAGCAGTAGCTATTATGACTAATTTCATTACTTTGTTTTAGCACATTTTTGATAACGTTATGTACTAAATTTTTCAAGTTGACCTGCAGATGAAGTGTTGTGAGACTTTACAAACACCCTGTACATTGCATTGTATACTTAATTGTGGAACGGATTGAGCATAGTACATAGAATGTTTGCTTATCGAGTCAAAAGGAAGAGGGTTGTAATTTAAGTAAATAATCGACACTCCACACGCGAGGAAAGGAATTGACACTACTACGCGTGTGGGAAAACAGATGGAAAGAAATTACTATTAACTCCTTCGCTCTTCTGAGTCGATTTAATTTCTCGTGATATTTTTTAAGAGAACGCACCTCCAGCTTAAAAACGCCAGCGTAGTATATGTTGCCAGCAACGTAAGCAAATAATAGTAACACTGCGAACTGCAAGGCATGTCGAAAGAGACAATGATGTAGGGGCCTAGGGAAGCTGCCCTAGTAAATAACAAGTGTCGCAAAAGTCGGATGTCCTGGTCTTCTTGTAGGCGCATAACTGCACAATATACAATCGCTCTTAGGCTCAGATCACATACAAATCACAAAGAGTGGTTAATAAGTGGTCGATATAGAGCGTTCGAAGAAGAAGATACAAAGGCCACCGGAAAATTTTCATTTTCTCTGCAAAAAATAACTACATGTGAAATGCGAAGCCTACGAAATGTTACCAACAACACCAGAAAAGTGTCACCAACATCAGCATAAGAAAGAAAGTTGGGACAGAACCTTGCTTGAGTAACATTGAGAAACAAAGAATGAAATGTTTCGGCCACGTAATGAGAATGCAAACAAGCTTCACTGTAAACAGTCTTCTACAAAAGAACACAAGGAAAGAAGGTGAGATGAAGAATACGAAAAAGATGGTTAGATGGCATAGCAGAAACCTGTAAAAAAGCAAAAATAATTATCACCCAAGAAACTAGAACAGCGCAAGACAAAAACAGAAAACCATGACACTGGGCAACAACCCGGTAGCAGTGTGACGACAAAAGAAGCAGACGAAGAATTGATTGTAAAAATTTATTCTAACGAACTTCCTTATATTATATATTTCGCCCGTGTGGAGTCGGGAGCCCACTGGGGAAGCAAAGAATAGTACCAATGAGACAGGGTGGTGTGGTATATTTTCTTAATATGATGCAAGTCTTCGAAATGCCGCCCCTTAAATGTTTTCCCTTAAAATAACATTCAATTGTAATTTTGATTGTGCTGATTATGCCGCCCCTTACGGTTCCGCCTGATGCGGCAGCCTCTCTGTATCATAACACGGCACGGTCCTGCAAGGCAACCTACATGGCATGTCGTAAGAGGCGACTGATTTAGGACCTAGGAAGATACCTAGTAAATAAAAAGCATAGCAGAAATCGGATGTGCTGGCCTACTTTTAGGCACATAACTGCACAATGTACGATCGCTCTTAGGCTCAGATCACATACAAATCACACAGAGTGGTTAACAAGTGGTTGATATGGAGCGTTTGAAGAAGAAGTTATTATATATTTAAGCAGATGGGAATTTAAATTGTACATTTGAACCAGACAGAAGAGTCAACCAACCTGAACAAGCCAGACGTAGTGGAAAGCTTAACAATGCATACACAACCAAGAGTATCTGCTGGCGATTTACGTTAGCTTCTAGATGGGATAATTAACTTACTTTGACTTATTTTCCTCTGCTCCTCGTGGAGCATAGATCCGTAACTTAGTTTTAATACTTTATAACTTGCAGTTCCATATTTTATTTAGACTTTTAAAAGATGATGTGTCTGCTGGGCAGATGGCGCTCATAAGCCCGGGAGGGCAGGCCGTCTAAGGGTCACTGCCCTAAAAGAAAATAGCAGCCTGCTGCCTTGTGGGTTTGGCTGGGGACAGCAAAAGGCTAACGGAGAGCGAATCAGGTAAACGCTGGTTGAAATCGAACACACCACCGAAGGATAAGCACCTGAGCTCCAATAGGTACTGAAGGCTGTGCACGTACATTCGTTCTTGAAGGCTGCTTATATATAACAATCGAATGATAAAAAAGGTATGAGAACGATCGCAAGAGAGAGAGAGAGAAAAAGCTGATGTTGCTTTGACAAATCGTATCATAATTACGTTTTTTAACACACCTTCTATATTTTGTCTTTCTCTGCTTTTTTTCCCGTTAGACGATGCAGGTTTAACTGATGATCGATTTCTGAGATAGTGCACACTCGGTCGATTGATATGCTGTGGTATTGTGGAGTTTTATGATGTCTGTAACTCAATCAATACATCTTTTTCTTGGTCTGCCCATTCCTCTTGATGATTCCTTTTTCAGGTTGTACGCTTTTGCAACTGTTGTATTTGGGTTCATTCTCACCAAGTAATGGCTGTGAAGCATGGCCATTTAATAAAGCAGTGGGAAAACATATATGTGCTTTTGAATATAAGTGTTACAGAAGAGTACTACGTATATCTTGGACAGAGAAGAGAACAAATAGATCTATCCAGAAAGAACTCAAAATCAAAGAAAACCGGCTGATGCTACAAATAAGAAAGAGAAAATTGAGATATTTTGGTCATATAAAAAGACACGAAGGGCTGAAGAAGACCATCATGGAAGGAGGCATACTGGCGAAGAGAAGAAGAGGAAGACCACGGAGAAGATGCATTCAGGATGTAACTCATGGTTTGAATATGACGGCTGCAGAGGCAGGACATCTGGCCTAAGAGAGAGAGAGAAATTCCGGAGGACTGTTGGGGTGGCAAAGTTCTGATCAGGACAAGCTATCTGATAATGATGATCTCACCAAATGGCTAAACTATTTGAGTCTCTGTTTTTCAATGAATCTAATAGCAGGTGTTGTTCCGACCATTCTTCTAATTCCTCATTTCTTATAATCGTTGAGAAAAAAAATAAAAAAGTGATAAATTTATAACCCACAGAACAAACTAAACAAAACAAAACAAAGAAGTGAAAAGTATAGTTAAAGATGAGAAAGTATGATAAAACCACGTACGCAGTAAAAATGTGAGGTTAACAGAATACTTACTGAAGAACTTCTTGACTGAATGGATTCTGCAGGTTTCCAAGAAACTCTCCTATCATCTGTTTGCTGAGACCTTTCCGTGTAATAAAGAAACGAGCCACGCTTTTTGGGGAACCTTCTAGAAAGAGATTGTCCAGAAGAAAGTCCAAGCCTTTCTCTGGTTTTCTGGAGAGAAGAAAAACAAGATTAACATGGGTATTATAATGACGGAGCTTCTTCATCTTCTTCCGGTGTTTTCAGATATGGATTTGTATACTTCTAAAGTAGTTATTGGTAACCGCAGTCCATATATCTCCATATAAGGTTAAAAGTTAATTGTATATCCTTTACAGGACTTTGTGAATAAACCCAAGCTTTTTAACGCTGTTTGTGATTTTTCTACGTATTATTACGTTCAGTAGTTTGCCACTGCTTTCTGAACGGGTGGTGCTATCGTCCTTTGTAAAATTCACGCGAAAAAATTTGCAACCAAAATTTCCGCAGCGTAATTCGAATTCAGAACGTCGGGGTTAATGGCTGAGTGGTTAAGCCCTTTGCCTTGCGAGTCGAAGGTCGTGGGTTCGAATCCGGACCGCGGCCTTCTGTTCACGAGTACAGTTTTTCCAGAGACCCCTAGTATTGTTGCTGGAGCTGCGAAGTTCGTGCTTTGTGCAATACTCTAGGCAGGTGGCGTGCCATTTCTGCGGAGAGGGACCGAGCCATATAGGGTAAAACCCGGTGCAATGAAGTCAATCCTTCGGCTTTAGACCGAGTCACTATCCCCTAAGCCACAGACGCAACCATATCTCCATATAGCTGGTCTTAAACTGACATGGATTTTTATACTTCTAAAGTAGTTAGTGGTAACCGGAGTCCATGCACATTTCCATATAGCTTGTCTTGGACTGACCATGGTGGATTGGCTATGTGTTTTATCTCTGTTGAGTGTATGTTGGGACATTCTTGCAGTATGTGTGTCTCTGTCATCTTGGTGGTGCCACACGCCGTGTGGTGCTGGGTTCTGCAATGGAAGCAAAGAATAGTACCACTGCGACCTACAAGGCATGTCATACGAGTAGACTGAAGTAGGACCTAGGAAAGCTACCCTAGTAAATAAAAAGCAGTGCATAAATTGGATGTGCTGGTCTACTTGTAGGCGCATAACTGGCACATCGTACAACCGCTCTTAAGCTCAGATCATATACAAATCAGAGTAGTTAAGACGTGTTCGATATAGAGCGTTCGAAAAAGAAGCTGGAGCCACAGGTGCATATGTCAGATGGGCCTATTTTGTACTTGTTAAACAGATGGTACCTCAGCCTATTGTGTCCTATTCGTAGCCGACAAATTACAACCTGTTCTTACATTCGCCTTTGATCCCGTTTGTGTTTTAAGATTCAATCCTCTGGGTCTTCAGATTTTGTTGAGCATGGCGAAAGTTAGACTTAGTTTCCTAATTTTTCCAATGATGTCCTTTTTCAAATCACCATCCTCCGATGTTGTACTTCCCATGTCTTTTATCCCATTTAGGGGCTCTCAATGACGAAGTAAGTCTTAAGTCGTTTGCCTGTCGTACTGAACATTGGGGGTTCGAATCTGGACCGAGTCACATGTGCAATTTTTGAACGAGATCCCTAAGAGTGTTGCCGGAGCTACAGATGTCGTGCTTTGTGCAATACTCTCAGCAGATGGCATGCCATCCCTACCGACAGGGGTGGAGCTATATGCGGAAACCCGGTGCAATGAAGGCAATCCTTTGCTTTTAAACTAGTTTTTTTTAAATGTTTATATTTTATTATATTATATTTCATATTTTACAACATTTCTAGTTTTTCGCATTTATTTCGTTTTTCATGACATATTTTTATATTATAACAGTTTGGTTTGGTTATTGGTTATTGGTTACTAAGCTGACGTCATTGCACTCCGGGCAGACCCATAGGTGCTCAGTCTCCCCAACAGATATCGAAGAGTATGCATACTGATGGTTCCTGTGGCTCGCTTATTAAACACACCTCTCACTCTGCCTCTCAGGGATCCAGTTCGACTTGAACGACGGGTAACTCCAAACTGCTTAAATCGCTTGATCGATTCAACATCGATTTTAGTGTCCTCATCCAACAGAGAGTCGCGAAGAGACCGAAGAATATCCCCCTTATCCATCTTCAACTCCCCAACAATCGATGCTGTTGATGCAAGCCTGACCGCTCTCTCATTACCGTAAACACGCGCATGCCCAGGACAGTATATCCACGTACGCCGCTGGAGGTTAGAAACTTCTATAGACGACATCCACTAATACCAAAACCTGCCCTTCTGGATCTTGTGAAGCATCGACTGAGAGTCAGACACAACAACTGCCCCAGTAAATGAAGTCCCAGAGATCCAATGGAAGGCAGCAGTAGCGGCCTCAACCTCCATCCTCAAACTAGAAGTATTTGTCCGGTATGCCCCACTTCGCTCTGCAATAACCCTACCATGCGCATTAGCCAAGAAACCCCAGCCGGATTTCTCACCACGTTGAACCGACCCATCGGTATATACAACAACATCATCATCTCTTGCATTATCTTCTATCAGCTGCTTAACTGCGAGAGTTAACCAGCAGTTTGGCATTTATTATCTGACTGGGTCTGTGCTGTTTGACATATATAACCGTTGTCTCCATTCCGTTTGCTCTGTATCCTGTTCTTGATAAAGACCTTTTGGTCGATAAGTCGGTTAATTGTATGGATGAAGTAAATATTGCTCTTAGATATCTCCTGATATTAAATGAGCATGCTGGGAAATATAGCTACGAATTGGCAAACCAACATCAGCTTTTAAAAGTTTAAATAAATTATGGAACTGCAAGTTATATAGTATTAAAACCAAATTACAAATTTTCAATTCAAATGTTGTATCAATCCTAACATATGCCAGGAGAGTTGGAAAATGACTAAAGATATAGAAAGCAAGTTTAATGCATTTGAAAATAGATGTCTGCGAAAAATAATGAACATAAATTGGAACGAATTCAGAAGGGACAAAATCAGAGAAATGTCTGATCAACCACTAGTTACAACTGTTCTTATAACTGTTATAAGAAGGAGAAGATGGAGATATGTTGGACACATCTTGAGAAGAAATCATCAAAGAATATAAAAGCAGGCTGGAATAAGTGGGTTCAAGAAAGAGAGGATGACATAAGGAGACACAGAAATGAACTTTGCTGAGAGAGGCAAGAAATAGTCTCAGTTCCATGGAGGTGATTGAGTTGCGCAGAGTAGAGTGGTATGGATAAATTGCTTGCAGGAACTATGTAACATATAACGGTACTCTAAAGAAATTATTTATATATACATATATGTACAATTATGCTTTCATATACACCGGGCTCATACACCTGTTTACCTGACAAGGTGTGTCTTCCTGTTATGGTACCTAATACCTACGTTTTTCTTCGAAATGTTAAGGAATAAGATCTTATGACTGTTCTTGTCTTTGAGGAAAAGTTTATCATCATCACCGTTACTGTTATCACTATCTCGATCATCGGCATTATCATCATCATTCCCAACATCATCCCCGTCATTATCATCTCCATCACTATCCCCATCATCTTCACTATCATTATCATCAACATCATCACCATCATCACCATCCCCATCATCATTATCATCATGACCAACATCATCCCCGACATCATCATCATCATCATCATCATCACCATCACCATCCCCATCATCATGATCATCATCATCCCCAACATCATCCCCATCATTATCATCTCCATCACTATCCCCATCATCTTCACTATCATCATCACCATCATCACCATCCCCGACATCATCATCATCATCACATCCCCATCATGTTCACTATCATCCCCACCACCATCCCCATCATCATCACATAGCACAGACACCAACAACCGAATAACACAGAAAACAGAATCTCCACACATTGCTAAACTTCTTTTTTCTTTCCATCCAGAAGCACTTGAGCTTTCAGCTCTTCGGCTCGGTGCCATGGATATCGTAACCCTTCGGTTCGGTGCCACAAACACCGTAAAACTGGAGAGCCTGTGGCTTTTCTGCCAGCCCGCGGAATTGAACCGCTCTCACAGCGGGTTTCTCATCTGTCGTCCAACGCGCTACGAATACGCCGGGCAGGCGGACCATTGCTAAACTAAACACGTACATTAAACGTAGCCTTAAATTATGCACAACACCAATAACTTACTTATTAAACAGGTTTAGTCCAATTCTGTAAAGGCGTTTTCTCATTTTATCATTTGTCCTAGGAATTGTCTGTGGCTCGCTGGCCATACTCATTCTCAGTTTTCTTTGGTAACTCAACGAGTTATCACTGCATACACTCACATTCTCACTGCTAACATTTCCAGAACTCTGGGATCCTGATTTAACCCCATCAGTACTGTCTCCTTCACTAGTTTCAGAAATATTACTCATTCTTTTATGTTCTCCTTTCTTACTCAACAAACTTTCATTGGAGATTTGGAGATCTTCAGTAGGTTCATTTCCTTTCCGCTTCCAAATAGGAGAACTACCTGAAACTCGGGTAGGTGTTACAACAGCGATGTTCCGTGATTGATTTGATGGACTGAAATCACGATTTTGATGTTTAAATTGAGAATTTTTCACATATTGTTTCATTTCTACAGCTTTTGTTTCTTCTTTAATAGCATGTGAACTATTTTCATTTGACGAGGTATGTTTGATTGGGAAATCAGGGATATCCACGCTCCCAGATAGGTAGTCACTGGGGTCTATAGAAATTGTACGGAAACTGTCGAATGACGCACAAGGAGATGATGAAATCCTCTGTATGTCTGTAGCATAATCAACTCTGTTAGATCCAATGAACGGTGCAGACTGTCGACTGATGTAATCAGGATGTGACATGATGCCTGTTACTTCATGACATCCGCTACCTTCACTATGAAAACTGTCCGTTAGAATATCTGTCTCTTTGCTCTCTAGCAATGCTTCGAAGTCCATGCTGTGGGGGTCAGCTGCTGTGTTTTCAACAGCTGGTGTTCTCATAAAATCTCCACCTCCTCCTGATGAGTTCATCTCGTGCTGTCCTCTGTTGCTTGTTGAATCCCCTTCGAAGGAGACATCCCCTCCGCTTGCATTACTTCCTTGGCTACTAATGCTTGCACTTTTTGATCGTGTACCTCTACTGTAATATCCATCGGCGTAAAAATCGGGGCTACTGAACGAGTTATGGCTTAAATGAGCTGGATGTTGGGGGGCATGAGAACGCTCTACCCCATATTGATGATCAATTTTTATACCACGCACTCCTTTAGGTATGCCGGTTGGGCGACCTGTCGCTGGGCGAGATTTATCTAATTTAGCACCGCCGCTACTATTCATCTGTGTATATTGAGGGATATCAGACGACCTGTTAGCGCTCTCAAAGTCAGCTACCATGTTGCGGATGTTACGTCCAAAGCTGAATTCTTCTTCACTGGAAGGAACCTGGATATTACCATTATCGTCAGCAGAAACGGTAACATCAGGAGAGAGCCTGTCTGCCCATACTGTGTTACTGCGTCCCAGTTCAGACAACCGTTTTGATAACCGTCTTTCTCCGTAAGAATGTCGAAGCTTCTGGAAGTTTTTATTCATGCAGTACTGACGAAACGCTCTCTGTATTGTCCGTGCTGCTCTACGGGATCTGATAGAGCCCCGTACTTTCTCTCAACATTTCCACCTGATAGAAGAAATTAAAATGAAAGATTTTACAATTTCAAAAGGAACACAATTCATTTTTAGATAGCATATAATGTACAAGAAAGGTTCAAGAAAGAGAGGCGACCTAAGGAGACCCTGAAACGAACTTTGCTGAGAGAGGCAGGAAATATCGGTCTCAGTTCCATGGAGGAGATTGAGCGAGTTGCCCAGGATAGAGCGGTATGGAGAAATTACTTGCAGGCCCTATGTAACGTATAACGGTACGAGAGGAATTATTATTATTATTATTATATAATGTACAGTGGGCGTCTATAGCTTAAGCGGTAGTGAGCTGAATCACAATCAAATTGTACCCGGTTTGAACTCCGCGGCGAGTACTTTGAAAGCTAATGTGTTCAACGTGGATTTTTACGAACGGTAAAAATTGACCTCACCCTTCACAAAGCAATGGCAAACTACTGGACGTGTAAGTGGTGCCTAGAAAAAAAAGAAATAAACTATTTGTTTAATGTTATTGTTGACGATGTCCTGTAGACGATATGGAACGATGTTTATTTTCTTGTATGTAAAGTATTTTCTTGTATGTAAAGTATTTTCTTGTATGTAAAGTATTTTCTTGTATGTAAAGTATTTTCTTGTATGTAAAGTATTTTCTTGTATGTAAAGTATTTTCATGTATGTAAAGTATTTTCTTGTATGTAAAGTATTTTCATGTATGTAAAGTATTTTCTTGTATGTAAAGTATTTTCTTGTATGTAAAGTATTTTCTTGTATGTAAAGCATTTTCTTGTATGTAAAGCATTTTCTTGTATGTAAAGCATTTTCTTGTATGTAAAGTATTTTCATGTATGTAAAGTATTTTCTTGTATGTAAAGTATTTTCATGTATGTAAAGTATTTTCTTGTATGTAAAGTATTTTCTTGTATGTAAAGTATTTTCTTGTATGTAAAGCATTTTCTTGTATGTAAAGTAATTTCTTGTATGTAAAGTATTTTCTTGTATGTAAAGCATTTTCTTGTATGTAAAGTATTTTCTTGTATGTAAAGCATTTTCATGTATGTAAAGCATTTTCATGTATGTAAAGTATTTTCTTGTATGTAAAGTATTTTCTTGTATGTAAAGTATTTTCTTGTATGTAAAGCATTTTCATGTATGTAAAGTATTTTCATGTATGTAAAGTATTTTCTTGTATGTAAAGTATTTTCATGTATGTAAAGCATTTTCATGTATGTAAAGTATTTTCTTGTATGTAAAGTATTTTCATGTATGTAAAGTATTTTCTTGTATGTAAAGTATTTTCTTGTATGTAAAGTATTTTCTTGTATGTAAAGTATTTTCTTGTATGTAAAGCATTTTCTTGTATGTAAAGTATTTTCTTGTATGTAAAGTATTTTCATGTATGTAAAGTATTTTCTTGTATGTAAAGTATTTTCTTGTATGTAAAGTATTTTCATGTATGTAAAGTATTTTCTTGTATGTAAAGTATTTTCATGTATGTAAAGCATTTTCATGTATGTAAAGTATTTTCTTGTATGTAAAGTATTTTCTTGTATGTAAAGTATTTTCATGTATGTAAAGTATTTTCTTGTATGTAAAGTATTTTCATGTATGTAAAGCATTTTCATGTATGTAAAGTATTTTCTTGTATGTCAAGTATTTTCTTGTATGTAAAGCATTTTCTTGTATGTAAAGTATTTTCTTGTATGTAAAGTATTTTCTTGTATGTAAAGCATTTTCTTGTATGTAAAGTATTTTCTTGTATGTAAAGTATTTTCTTGTATGTAAAGTATTTTCTTGTATGTAAAGCATTTTCTTGTACGTAAAGCATTTTCTTGTATGTAAAGTATTTTCTTGTATGTAAAGTATTTTCTTGTATGTAAAGTATTTTCTTGTATGTAAAGTATTTTCTTGTATGTAAAGCATTTTCATGTATGTAAAGCATTTTCGTCAATTGGTAAGTGTTTTACTGTGACAACTTCTGAGTTTTCGCTACACCTCACCCCTCTTCCTCATCTCTCCTGGAAAATTGATTTTTAAAATGAATGTTAATGCGGTTGTCATTCTTGAATTCCGAGTACTAAACTACGAAATAAATATTAAAAAAAATTTTGTACCATCCTGGAAAAATCTCGCATGACGCCCATGCTCGCACTTGCTGTCTTTATTTGCAAACTATCTATCATACTATGAAACTATCTACGTCACAATCTTCCTCTTCCTCTCTTTACCTGCGCGTATCTCTCCAGAATAGTTTCCTCCTTCGCTAGTGAGAGTCATAACTCTGTTTATCAAACAGAGAAGAAATGCATCATCATCATCAGGTGCCGTGCCGGCTGGCGTAGGCGATCATGGATCTCCACAAATTTCTGTCGTTGGTGTTTGCTATCAACTCAGATGTTGACGCTCTACCGTGACATGAAGTCAGTGTACCCAAAATTTTCTCTGTCTTCCTCTGTCTCGTCTACCCTCGATTTACCGGTTGTCACAATGTGTTCTAAGCCTCCCCTCCTCATCACATGCCAGAAAAATGATGACTGCCTCTTTCTTATATTGATGAAAAGCTTTCTCTGTGTCTTGATCTCATTCAGCACCTCAACATTAGTCATTTTAGAAGTCCATGGGATTCTGATCATTCTTCTGTAAAACCACATTTCTGTGGCCCTCAGAGATTTTTCGATCTGTGTGTTCATTGTCCATGGCTCGCATCCGTATGTCAGACCGAATAACTCGCATTCTGATCGGGATTGACAAGGACTTGTTACAGATAATGCTTCTCATTTTTCAGGAATGATGTTTTCGCTTGTCCTATTCTGCTCTTTATTTCTGATCGGCATCTGCCATCTGATGTTACCAGGACTCCGAGGTATTTAAATTGCTGCACTTGTCTGAGATCAGTCCCATTTACTGTGATGGTGTATTTTGGCAAAATCTGCTTTTTGATATGATCATAACTTCTGTCTTCTTAATATTCAAACTGAGTTCTTTGTTGTTTCTGAGAAGAAATGCACTAACTTTAAATACACCAGTCTTATCCAACGTTTAACCAGCAACTATCAACTAAGAACCAAGCCAATCTATATGTTTTTATAAAAATAACTTTCCTTTTTGTGAATCTCACCTGCTGTCAAGCAACCCTGATGCGTACGCGAATCTCACCTGCTGTCAAGCAACCCTGATGCGTACGCGAATCTCACCTGCTGTCAAGCAACCCAGATGCGTACGCGAATCTCACGTGCTGTCAAGCAACGCTGATGCGTACGCAAATCTCACCTGCTGTCAAGCAACCCTGATGCGTACACATTTTGTTTACAAGGGCGAAGCACGTAAGCACAAACGTATGTAGTTTTGCATAGTGCAAAAAAAACAATAAAAATATACATCGACGTTTCTACCAAAAGACCTTTATCAAGCAAAGGATACAACATAAGTGAAGACATACTTCTTATACGGGCAGACATCACATATACAATTAGACAATAAATACCAAAACGGCACTAAAAATCAGTGATTTATTTAGTTAAGAATATCTTCACTTCTGTTGTATCCTTTACTTGATAAAGACTTTCTTGTCGAAAAGTCGATGTATATTGTTATTGTTTTTGTACCTTGTAAAACCATAATATTGTGTTTTTACATGTTTCGTCATTGCTACATAGTTTTACCGCAGTCGTCTCTTATATCGATAATGCACTTCGTATACTCGACAGACGAAACAATAACAGTTTTATTATGAGGAAGACGCATGATAAATAAATCGTTGCAGTTCGTATCTACCTTAACTTCATTTACAACCTCCTTTGTGTATGTGAAATATTGTTTAAATCTTCAAAATTATATCGGGAACCCTCGCCGGTGCTATGGAGTTCGTGTACTGCCGCTGGGATCTTCCTGTGTAAAAAAGAGATGGGAGAACACATTGTTACTTACCGAAGTGGAATGATGACGGTCCTGTCAATCATCTATATCATCTTCGTGTCCCGATTGACACATAAGGCATTCACAAGAGACTTCCACTCTTGCCGTTCTGCTGCCTTTATACCAACCGTCTCCCCCGTCAAGCCACACTCCTTCAACTCTCTCTCCACCGGTCTTCTTCATGTTTCCTATGGACTTCGCATCCGCTGTCCATCTGAGAGCTGTCCTAGCCAAAACGACATTCTAGATAGATTATCCAACTACAAATGTTTTCTTTAGTCTCCAGGCGCATTTGTCTTTTTAAATTTTTTTTTTTTATTGAGACTTCTTACTATTAAAAGTTAATTGCATATCCTTTACAGGACTTTGCGAATCAACTCCAGCTTTTTTAACGCTGTTTGTGATTTTTCTAGGCATTATTACGTTCAGTAGTTTACCATTGCTTTCTGAACGGGTGGTGCCATCGTCCTTTTGTAAAAATAACGCGAAACAAGTTGCAACGAAACTGTCTGTAGCGTGATTCGAACTCAGAACGTCGGGGTTAATAGACCGAGTCACTATCCCTTAAGCCACAGACGCCACCCTTCTTTCTATTACTTCAAATAAATAAGGAATATTAAGAGTCCCAGGGAGAAGTACTGGAGCCAATGAACGTGGTAAATAAACAGACAGCAAAACAAGTAGTAATGACAGCTGAAAAAAATTACTAAAAAGATTCGAACCACAAACAGTTACATCTTATGGCACCCATTGCTTAGCCCTACAATAAGAGCGTATTTAAGAACACAACAAGTAGAAGGGCTAACTGTTCTGCTCTGATAAACGCTAGTATGTATAGCAAGTCATTTCTTCTATTTTACTTTAACAAATAGATTGATTGATTGATTGATTGATTGATAGGACCATCAAAATGATTTAACACTCGTCCGTTGGTAACACGAAACCATCTCGTCCCGTTACGCTACAACCGATTCGGTTGTAATAAAGCGCCACGCTTGAATCGGTTGACTGCGTCCTAACACTGCATACAATAGAACAAACAGTTCTAAAGGGACAAAAACAAAAGGTGCCAGAAGGATTCATTTTATAAATACAATCAACGTCTAACCTGAACATTGAAATCGTACCAAACGTTGGTGTTCCAAATAACGTCCATTATGTTCAAAATAGTATCAGCTGATACAGAGAACAATAATATCACATATATTGTTAACTTATTAATAGTATTGTTAACTTATTAATAATATTGTTAACTTATTAATAGATATTGTTAACTTATTAATAGTATTGTTAACTTATTAATAGTATTGTTAACTTATTAATAGATATTGTTAACTTATTAATAGATATTGTTAACTTATTAATAGATATTGTTAACTTATTAATAGTATTGTTAACTTATTAATAGATATTGTTAACTTATTAATAGATATTGTTAACTTATTAATAGTATTGTTAACTTATTAATAGATATTGTTAACTTATTAATAGATATTGTTAACTTATTAATATATATTGTTAACTTATTAATAGATATTGTTAACTTATTAATAGATATTGTTAACTTATTAATAGATATTGTTAACTTATTAATAGATATTGTTAACTTATTAATAGATATTGTTAACTTATTAATAGATATTGTTAACTTATTAATAGATATTGTTAACTTATTAATAGATATTGTTAACTTATTAATAGATATTGTTAACTTATTAATAGTATTGTTAACTTATTAATAGTATTGTTAACTTATTAATAGATATTGTTAACTTATTAATAGATATTGTTAACTTATTAATATATATTGTTAACTTATTAATAGATATTGTTAACTTATTAATAGATATTGTTAACTTATTAATAGATATTGTTAACTTATTAATAGATATTGTTAACTTATTAATAGATATTGTTAACTTATTAATAGATATTGTTAACTTATTAATAGATATTGTTAACTTATTAATAGATATTGTTAACTTATTAATAGATATTGTTAACTTATTAATAGATATTGTTAACTTATTAATAGATATTGTTAACTTATTAATAGATATTGTTAACTTATTAATAGATATTGTTAACTTATTAATAGATATTGTTAACTTATTAATAGATGTTGTTAACTTATTAATAGATATTGTTAACTTATTAATAGATATTGTTAACTTATTAATAGATATTGTTAACTTATTAATAGATATTGTTAACTTATTAATAGTATTGTTAACTTATTAATAGATATTGTTAACTTATTAATAGATATTGTTAACTTATTAATAGTATTGTTAACTTATTAATAGATATTGTTAACTTATTAATAGATATTGTTAACTTATTAATAGTATTGTTAACTTATTAATAGTATTGTTAACTTATTAATAGATATTGTTAACTTATTAATAGATATTGTTAACTTATTAATAGATATTGTTAACTTATTAATAGATATTGTTAACTTATTAATAGATATTGTTAACTTATTAATAGATATTGTTGATTTTTAATTTCCTAATTTTCCTGTGTGATGACGGGGATCGTAAAGGGAGCAAAGAATAGTAGCACTTCAACTTACAAGGCATGTAGTAAGAGGTGACTAAGGTAGGGGTTTAGGAAAGCTATCCTAGTAAATAAAAAGCATCGCAGAAATCGCATGTGCTGGCATACTTGTAAGCGCATAATTCGCACAGCGTAATTCGCTCTTAGACTCATATCACATACACATCTCACAAAGTAGTTAACAAATGATCATAATGGAGCGTTCGAAATAGAAGTTAGTTGTATTGAACTTACATTATCTGAACTATGTTCATCTTACTGTGCTGATCAACAAATAAACAAGGAACAGGTATTAAGAGCTTCCGAAAAACAAATAGACAAACACGGGACTCGAACCACTTACCTAGTCCTTACGACACCAATCGCCTAGCCTAGCAATACGAGCGCTTTTACGAACACAACCAATGAGCCATTCTGGGCTATGCTTTTTCAACTTCTCGATAATACGGACAGAAACTCGAGCTATGTTTCCAAGGACAAACGTGGCCACACAAGCAGCATGACAATGGAGGTACTGGCGGTGACCAATGCACTACTCTTACTAGAGTCACAAAACTACACTCATGCGTGCATTCTGAGTGACTCATTGAGTATGATCCGAAAGGTGGAGGCCGGTTCGGTGCGCAGGCAATGGACTGAATCACTGCAGGCGTCAACAATTTGCAGAATTACACTTGTCTTTGTTCCGGGGCACATGGGTGTCGTTGGCAATGAGAGAGCAGACAGACTGGCTGGCTCTGCCGCTATATCAGAGGGCCAGCCAATGGACAGAGCTGACATCGTGAACGCCCTCATAGAGCGTGGCCGCAGAAAGACCTTCATCTAGACCAATGCACGTCAACTACTAGATTGCGAGAACTGGGTTTGAAGATTGGTGTGACAAGAAAAGAACGGTACAACAGGTATACGAGTCGGCTCATCAATCACAATATAACTGGTACGGTCAGTCGCTGGACGTTGTTAGAGATATTGCGAAGGAGATCGAGCACCTATGGACATGTCTGGAGTGCAATGAAGATATTCCAAACTGAAACTGAAACTGAAACTGAAACGTGGCCAATAACAGCAGTTAATGAGAGACAAATCATAAGGACGGAGATGAGGTGCCTTAGAAGAGCTGCAGGTCTTACAATAAGAGACACAATTAGAAATGAAGAAATCAGAAGAAGACTGGATGTGTAACCAGTCATGCAATTAAAAAAAAAAAAGAACAACAGATTAAATGGTTTATACACCTGACAAGAATGCCCTGGTATCGCATACCACAGAGAGCCTCACAGAAAAAGTATAACGAATACTGAGCAAGAGGAAAACAACACAAATGATGGAGCGACGGCATCAAGAACAGCGTTTAGAAAATAAATAAACTCTTACAAAGTGCATTAGATAATGGACCCACGCATACGATCACTACACCTCCCCCTCCCACACACACACACACTTCTATGAATAAATAAATGTTGGAGGAGGAGAAGAAAATAAAAAGAATTCACGCTAGTCTATTGTATGTGTGTGTATATGTGGGTGTGTATATGTTTGCAGTGCATTTTCATACATAAATATTTATGTATGTATGTCTTCTAATGATATGTTATCATTTATATTTACACATTTATTTCTGCGTGTACATATGGATGAAGGCGCGCACTCAGGCGCAAAAAAAATGTGCATTACTATTTCCATAATAAAAAAAATCAATAACAGAAATGCATCATTTACCATATTCGTTAGTTTAACAGTTTAGATATTGTCCTTTTTCTTCTTCTTCTTTGCGATCAGTTTTGTCATCATCATCATCAGGTGCCGTCTCCACATCCAAGGTTGGCTGCAATGAATCTCTAGCATCCTCTGTCTTTTGCCTTGGTGTTGCACACTGCCAGACTGTAACCTGTCCATTTCTTAAAGTTTCCCTCCCACTTATCTCTCGTCTTTCTCTTGCTCTTCCCCTCAACTTTCCCCTCTAGTAAAGATTTTATCATGGTGTCATGCATTTTTTATGTGCCCAAAATACTTTACTTGTCGGAATTTTATTTCTCTTAATAATTGTTTCTTCATGCCTAGTTTTCCTAAAACTTGTTTATTTGTCTGTTTTGCCTATTCTTCTGTATATCCACATCTCAAATGCATCAATTCTGTCTTCTAACAGTTTGTTAATTGTCCATGTTTCCGAGCCATACATTAATATAGGATAAATATAGCAATTGATAATTCTTATTTTTAGCCTGTTTGTAATTTGTTTGGATGTCATTCGGTTTTGTATGCTCGTCTAAACTATGAGATGGGTAGCTTCTATGAAGCTGCATGTCAATTGGTGTTCTTCGAGAGTTGCTCTGTAAGCTTTGTTCATGAGGTCATATTTCGTTTCGTTGGTGTATGTATGATGGAAATGACTGCAGGATGTGCTCTGGAATTTGTGTTTCTGTCTGGCATGCACACTGTGCAGTCTGAGCAGGTTTATTCTGTGTATGTGATGGTTGAGCCTGCAGTGACCTGTTCTTAGGCGAAAGATTGTTGTGTGCTGTTTTCTGTTTAGTCTGCTGATGGGATCTTGTGGGTGTTTGCTGTGGGTTTGTTGCCTCCACAACTCTTTGTACTTTCGCTTGATATCTGTCTTGATTTCTGGTAGAGACACTGAGTGTTTGTGTTGTATAAGTTTTGTTCCCTCCTTAGCCAGCTTGTCTGCTCTCTCATTTCCTAGTACGTCACAGTGGGCTGGTATCCAGTGGAGAATAATTTTATTGTGTTCTGAGAGCTTGTTTAACTGTAGTGTCAGCTCTCTTTCCATGTTATCTTGTGGTTCACTTTGTGTGGCCTGCAGGACAGACATGCAGTCGCAAAGGAAGACAAGTTTGTTGTTTTGGATGTTTCTTTGTTGCAGTGACTTTTTCTTCTAAACAACGAACTTCTTCTTCTTTGAGCGCCCATATCAACCACTTGTTAAACCACTCTATGTGATTTGTATGTGATCCGTTTCTAAGAATAAATTCAGCCAGTTATGCGCCTACAAGTCCGATTTATGCGATGATTTTTATTTACTAGGTAGCTTTACTAGTCCCCTACCACAGTCGCCTCTTATGGCATGCCTTGTAGGTCACAGTGTTACTATTCTTTGCTCCCCTTACGAGCCCCGGCAACACACATACGTGTAAATAAATAAAAAAATTGACAAACATTCTAAAACGCTGCATATATTCAGTTCTTGCGGGATTGCCAACAGAAGTAGACGACAACCTCTTATCCTTTCATCCATCATGTCTTTTACAAAACGTCGCACTTATAATAGAACACTTGAAACACGCAATTTCTAATCATTTCTCCCCCTTTCTTCATCGTTATGTTCAAGGTTTTTATTTCACTGTCCTGTTGCCACTACCATTTTGGTCGTCCCTAATCTTGTCTTCAAAGAACCAAGCTTTTCATTATTGCTGTTACTAAACTACTATTGTTATTGGTTATTGATAATTGGTTACTAATCTGACGTCATTGAACTTCGGATCACATCATCATCAAGGTGCGTGTCGTTTATAGGACGTTGCTCTCTTTGCAGCACATCAGAAATTCACTCTGTCTCTAGGCAGTTCACCCACTTCGTCGATGGTCATATTCATGGTTTCTTTAATATCTTGTAGCCATCTTCTTCTTGGTCTGCCTCTGCGTCCTTGAACCCTGTCTGGGCAGGCCGTCTAAGGGTCGCTACCCTGAAAGAAATAGCAGCCCACTGCCTTGTGGGTCGGGCTGGGGACAGTCTAAGGCTAGCGGAAGAAGCGAATCCGCACATAATAGCTGGCTGAAATCGAACACCCCACCGAAGGATAAGCAACTGAGCTCAAATAGGTGCTGAAGGTTTGGTGCACGTGCACTACGTACTGATGTCTGGCTGTTTATATATCACAAAGAGAATGATTAAAACAGGCCTAGAACGATCGAAAGAGAGAGAAGAACCCTGTCTTCTAATATTGTTCTTTCCAGGAAATCGTGTCACTTGATGTGACCAAAGTATCTAATTTTTCTGTATAGTATGTTGTTTATCAGCCAATTCTCTTTAACATTTAGTTTTTCAGGACATCAGTGTTCTTTCTTTTTTCTGTCCATGGTATTCGGGTGTCCGGGAAACACATATACATATATATATCGTTATTCCTTCTGTGCCTTTCAGTGTTCAGTATATGCGACGAGTTCTAGCAAGTGCCCTCCAGTGCGCCTCGTATATGACGACCACTGCTATTTTTGCAATAATCCCCGTTTTTTCTTCTTCTTCTTTGTGTTCGTTCTTTACGACCAATTTTAATCACTCTTTGTAATATGTTTGATCTTTGCCAAGAACGTGTATACATTGCATATTGGTTTGGTAGGCTCCTAAAGGCATAGACTTCTACACGTTTAGGACACGTGCATCTGATTTCAGCCAAACCTCCTTAGTCGCCTCTTACTACATGCGTAGCAGGTAACAGTGGTTCTAGTCCCCGTTTCAATTTCGAATATTATGAAATTCTTACAAAGAATTTTGATATTTCATTGAAATGTATACGTCTGGAGTTGGATTACGGTTTACCTGATTGGCGAGGGACATCGGTGATAAGCAAAGCAAGTCTTCGCACAAAAATTAGTCAGAACGGCCGTATTAGGCATCATGATTACGTTCGAATTCAGACATAAGTATTATACAGGGTGTTCAACTTAAAAGCAGCCTGTGAATGGAGCTAATCTGGCATATATGTATGGAAATGAGAAGGTTCAGTTATGACGTAGTATAGGTCAAGGTTGTGTGATGGTGTGTAATTGTAGTGCAGGAAGGGGCGATGAACAAATGTGACGTCGGACGAGCTAGTCAGAACCGGTTTAAATAGTACATAAACACAATGCGATAGGTTATCTGGCAACTTTCGATTTGTCAATGGGGCTGCAATTATCTTGAACACCCTGTATAACATTGGGAAAAGTGTTCAAATCGTTTCTTGGATCATTGAAGAAAGAGAACGAGTTCTTGGTTTACTTTTAGCATTGAAACAGAGAACTTTGTCTCTGTGGCATAGTAGCTACGTGCTCGCCTCTTGCTCCATAGGTACTCGGCTCGTTCCCTAGTGAAGCTATAGAAATAATATTTTTCAGATATCTCTGATTTTGATGTAGGTGAGATCGAGTTCCTAGTCCTATCAGAGACGGACGAAATTCCCGTGTTTAAGTTTAGCACATAAAAGAACAAGTGACAGTTCAAAATCCAGAAGAGCAGGCTGGAAAGCAGGCAGGCAAAATTTATTTTAAAAAAATTAAAACAATTCCGGCTCATTATTTTCAGAATCTTTAACAGTAACAATTACATCGGGGACCATCGTTGGGGCTACGGAGTACGTGTACTGCCGCTGAGATCATTCTCTGTAATAAAGAGATCGGAGCACACATGATTACTTACTGAAGTGCTTTGATGATGGTCCTATCAATCAACTAGTAAATCAATCAATCAATCATTCAATCAATTGAAACTGAAGACCTCATTTTCCGAGACAAACAGTAATAATATTTTAGTTCAAAAGTCCAAAGTCGAAGGATTGATTTCAATGCACTGGGTTGCCCAATATGGCTCCATCCCTATCGGCAGAGATGGCGTGCCATCTGCAGAGAGCATTGCACAATGCTCCGGAAACACTCCTAGGAATCTTATGAAAAAAGTGTGTCTCGGTCCGGATTCGAATCCATAACTTCAGCACAACAGACATACGACTTAACCACTCCGACATTGAGACCCCCTATGTTCTTTCAATGCATCAACATACCTGTTTATCGTGCAAATCCTGCGACAGTTGGTAAGAACTTTGATGTGGTCTTGACCACTTGATGACATCATCACTACTGTTCTTCAAAGATCGTTGCCTCTGTATTCGATTGTGATTGTGGGCATTGCCTTGTCCTACCGGCTTCGCACTTCCATTGCGAGACGATGGAGCAGGTTCTGGTCCGGATTGGGAACTGAATCTTGGGATTTGACCTCTAGGTGGAGTTTGACCTCTAGATGGGGTCTCATTGTAATTCTTGACTCCTGTGACACTGAAAGAAATAAAACGTAAATGTTGACCACATATGATTACATACAAATGCAAATGTTGACCACATATCTTCTTTTTCTGCGTTCTCACTAGATTGGGATTTGGGATTCTCTAATAAAGGCAGCCGTCTGCCTCAGATTATCAGCCACGCCATACAGTTTGTCTTCTGCGTTCTCACTAGATTGGGATTTCGAATTCTCTAATAAAGGCAGCCGTCTGCCTCAGATCATCAGCCACGTCATACAGTTTGTCTTCTGCGTTATCACTAGATTGGGATTATGGATTCTCTAATAAAGGCAGCCGTCTGCCTCAGATTATTAACCACGCCATACAGTTTGTCTTAGACGCTCACGTAAGTGGGCCACGTCTTTCTTCTGAAGTCTGCATACTGGGGGCAGTTCTGTAGGATATAATTCCTATGATCTCTTCCTGCAGTAAGTTTTGGCCACCCTCGTGATGGTAGGTCTGAGATTCTTACTGCGTGGCTAAATCTCCGAGGCAGATTGGAGACCGTAGAATCCGTTATCCCATTCCTCATTGTGAGGGTCGTTGCACCATGTTATGCGCCTTACGGCCTGGTGAATCCGTTTTCTGCAAGCATTTGTTTCGGGTTATCATTCCTAGCGGTCACGTGCGTCTGATTTCACTCAAACCTCCTTAGTCGCCTCTTACAACATGCGCGGCAGGTAACAGTGGTTCTATTCTTTACACCCCAAATTTGGGCCCCGGTAACCACTCGGGCGTGACCACATATGATTACAAACAAACAATTGTTGACCACACAGATTCACTGAATCGTATCTTTATTTTTGTTTTATAATAATTTAAAAAAATGCTGTCATTACTGAATGTAGTATCTGTTTTTATTGCGGTGTTGGACAGGAGGGGAATGGGTGGAAGAGTCTGTGGAATTTAATGGTTGCATATCATATTTAGGTCATGTGTGATTCCTGTACTGACCTACGGTTGTGAAAGTTGAAATCAACAAAGAAAATTGATAAGAAACTGGACAGCTTTGAGAATAAATGTCTCGAAAATTATTAAAAGTAAAATGGAGTGATTTCGTTTCTAACAACACAGTGAGAGATAGAACACACCAACAACCCGTATCAAATAATATAAGGAAACAAAGGTGGAAATATTTAGGTCATGTTCTTAGATCAGACGAACAGAGACTATATCGACAAGTCCTTATGTGGTCACCAGTTGGGAAAAGAAAACGTGGAAGACCAAAGACCACTCTTCGAAGAACCATCCGACAAGAAAGTAAACTATTGGGATGTAAAACCATACAAGATCTCCAACTGCTAGCAACGAACCGTATCACATGGAGATCTAAAACCTCTGCCCTATGTGCCGCCTTTGGTACGAAAGGAACAAAATAACTAACTATTGCTAGTACGGTCGCCAAGAAACTTTTGACTTTATAATTTTTCTTCATGACCATAATGAGAAAAATAAGTTATGAGGTAGGGTCATAGGAAGCTACCTAGTAAATAAAAAGCGTCACAGAAATCCGATGTGCTGGTCTACTTGTAGGCGCATAACTGGCACAACGTAAAATTGCTCTTATGCTCAAATCACAAACAAATCACAAAGAGTGGTTTAACAAGTGGTCGATATGAAGCGTTCCAAGAAGAAGTATCCATTGCTTGATCGTAGCCTCCGATAACCATACGGTCAGGGGGCTCAGGTAAAAATTTTAAGCAATAAGACCACAACCGTCGCGTGACCGTGCATGACAGTATTGTTGTATAAAGACAAATTCATTTTAAAATCAACACAACTTGCTAAATTAAGGTTATATTATGTTACAAGTTAAGTTTAACAATAAGGAATATCAGTATTATGAATATTTTCATCAATAAATAACCATAGACTCATAGAATTGAGTAAAATTGCAAAAGCGTGCAGTGTTCTATCAAACATATACAAAAACCAGCCCCCAACTCAAAACTAGGTAAGAGTTTCCCCTGCCAGTTATATGGCCCAATATTAGAGTTGACTGTGGCTTGATAAAGTCCTTTTAGTCGAAACATCGCAGCATCTTGCGTTTGCACTTTGTATAACTGCATTACTTCCCTTTTAAGTGTTTCATCATTGTCAGTTCCATAACACAGACAGTATCAGATCGAGTTGTATTTATACAGTGTCATTACCAGCTGTTACATTCACGCCCATATCATCACCTAGAGCCGCACCATAGCATATTAGCATTGATCATATCGGCAGCTTATAAAACCAAATAGAAATGTTATTTATAACTTTGATATCAAGGGATGTTTTGTCAACATATGGCGCAAGTTTAATAATGAGGACATAATAATTGCAACCTTGACAACATATGATTACATAATACATTATACAAACATGCGAGTATACATACGTCTAGGTTACAAACGTCTAGGATACAAACATGCTATGACACAAACATCTAGAATACACACGTCTAGGATACAAATGTCTAGGATATAAACGTCTAAGATACAAACGTTTAGAATAGAAACATCTAGGATACAAACACGCGATTATACAAACGTCTTTTATACAAACATTTCATAAACAAATAGCTACAATACAAACAACTAATTCACAAACAGCTAGTTTACATACAGCCAATATACAAACAGCATACAATACAAACAGTATACAAACAGTATACAAACAGCATACAAACAGTATACAAACAGTATACAAACAGCATACAAACAGTATACAAACAGTATACAAACAGCATACACACAGAATACAAACAGCATACAAACAGAATACAAACATAATACAAACAGCATACAAACAGCATACAAATAGTATACAAACAGCATACAAACAGAATACAAACAGTATACAAACAGAATACAAACAGCATACAAACAGAATACAAACAGCATACAAACAGCATACAAACAGTATACAAACAGCATACAAACAAAATACAAACAGCATACAAAAAGCATACAAACAGTCCCGTTGCTAATATATAAGGAACTAAAGGCACATGTTGATGATATCAGCTCGTGAGTTGCCGGAGCCCTCAAGGGGAGGAAATAATAGTACCACTGCGACCTACATGGCATGTCGTAAGAGGCGACTGAGGTAGGGGCCTAGGAATCTACCCTAGTAAATAAAAAGTGTTGTAGAAATCAGATTTACTTGCCTACTTAGGCGCATCACTGGCACAACCTACAATCGTTCTTAGGCTCAAATCACATAGAAATCCCAAAAGAGTGGTTTAAAAAGTGGTCAATATGAAGGGTTCAAAGAAGAAGAAGAAGCTGTTCCTACGCGTATAACAACGTTGACTCCAAATTTGCACAGTCTTACGGTAGCTGTTCTATCGATCGGGCATGTCTCATATAACAACAGGCAGTGGTTGAAAGTTGGAACACTTGTTTGGGGAAATCATGGTGACTCAGAATATAATCGATGGATGGGGGAACAGTTGTCAACTATTAGTTCGCAGGGAACAGGCTGGAGTTACCATCATCAGGTTCGTCTGATCATATCTCTCTACTGCACTTTTTTTTTCTTCTTCGTCGTCATCAGATAGAGAGAGAGGGAGAGAAGACATAGAGAAAGAAAGAAAGCAAAGATAAAAAGACATCGAGAGAGATAGAAAGAAGAGAATATATCGAGAGATATAGAGAGAAAAGAGAGAAAGACATTGAGAAACAAGAAAGAAAGAGAAGAAAGAGAGAGAGAGAGAAGACATAGAAAGAAAGAGAGAGAGAGAGTGAAGGCATAGAGAAAGCAAGAAAGAGAGAGAGAAGACAGAGAAAGAAAGCAAGAACGAGAGAGAGAAGACATAGAGAAGAAAGCAAGAAGAGAGAGAGAAGACAGAGGAAGAAAGCAAGAAACAGAGAGAGAGAGAAGACATAGAGAAAGAAAGCTAGAAGAGAGAGAAGACATAGAGAAGAAAGCAAGAAAGAGAGAGAAGACATAGAGAAAGAAAGCAAGAAAGAGAGAGAGAGAAGACAGAGAAAGAAAGCAAGAAAGAGAGAGAGAGAGAAACATAGAAAGCAAGAAAGAGAGAGAGAAGACATAGAGAAAGAAAGCAAGAAAGAGAGAAGAACGAGAAAGAAAGCAAGAAAGAGAGAGAGAAGAAGAAAGAAAGCAAGAAAGAGAGAGAGAAAGACATAGAGAAAGAAAGCAAGAGAAGAGAGAAGACAGAGAAAGAAAGCAAGAAAGAGAGAGAGAAGACATAGAGAAAGAAAGCAAGAAAGAGACACAGAGAGAGAGAGAGAGACAGAGAGAGAGAGAGAGAGGACATAAAGAAGAGAAAACAAAAGATAGAGAGAGAGCGAGATATATACAGACAGGAAGAGTAGAAAGGACATGCACACGCTATATGTAAGTGTGGCACGCAGAGACAAATGCGATGCCTTTGATTCAAGGATTATAAAAGCATTATACAGGGATAACACAGAGATTATACAAGGATTATGTTTATAATCCTCTCGAGAGACTACTCTGCATTTCAGTCATGTAAAAGAAGTACACTAATCCAACTAGATTGCTCACATCATCTAAAGCAGCAGTTACGAAACTTTGCATTTTCTCGGGTCCCCTTTAAAATATATTTTTCTGCCGCTGGCCCCCAAATGTTTCTATACATGAAAATCTTCTAGCGAGGAAGTTATTATTACACTACACCAACAGTCAAGATGGCTTCAATTTCTCAGACAGCAGGAAATTCTAATGACCTTTCATTTTGTCCTGTCAGACATTTAGACTCCGGTCTAGTCCGGGTCCTTTGATTTCGTAACGGAACTAGTTTACCACTGTTTTTATACATGTTTTTGAAATGTATTTTTTGGTTTGAAATGTCAAAGAACATAATATTTCTTCAAGCGCTTGAGGACCACTGTGAGTACCTCCTGGAACCCCAGTCTGGGAAACCCCGATCTAAAGAAATGCTCTTTTGAATTGAACTTAGTCAAAGAATCAAATCTTGACAAGGGATGGAATTTGTTAACGAGAATTTGATCCACTAGGAAACGATAGATATATATACGACATATATATATATATACACAAGATGTCACAGAGTTATTTTCTTGTTCTATTAACTCAAAACAACAAAACGATAACGACGACAGCAACATTAATAACGATGGCGACCACAACAAAAACGACAACGACGATAAAAACGACAACGACGATAACAAAAAACGACAACATTAACAAAAACGACAACATTAACAAAAACGACAACATTAACAAAAAACGACAACATTAACAAAAACGACAACATTAACAAAAACGATAACATTAACAAAAACGATAACATTAGCAAAAACGACAACATTAACAAAAAACGACAACATTAAAAAAAAACGACAAAAACGACAACATTAACAAAAACGACAACATTAACAAAAACAACAACATTAACAAAAAACGACAAAAACGACAACATTAACAAAAACGACAACATTAACAAAAACGACAACATTAACAAAAACGACAACATTAACAAAAACGACAACATTAACAAAAAACGACAAAAAACGATAACGACAACATTAACAACAGCAAACGACAAAAACAATAATAAAAACAACAACAGCAACAACAACAACAACATCAGAAGCAACATACAAAAAAAAACACACACAAAAACACACACAGAAAAACCCAGCGAACTAGCTAACTTCAAATACCACAGATATTTAAGCGTTATTTCAAATAACCTACAATTCCGCCAGGTTACAGTAATCTCACAACATGTCCATGTCTGCTAAAGTAATAATCTCTCATCTCTCACCAGACACCGCCCTTCTACTATAATCCCGAGACACACATAAACCTCACACAAGCTTAACCCCATCATACATAAGTTAATCTCTTCTGTTCTGGCATACGGTAAGATCTGCGTGGAGATGTGTGTAATTCAAACCAGAGGTTCTCAAAGCGGTGTTCATGGACTCCAATGTGGTCTGCGGAAAATGTTACGTGTAGAAAAACATGTAGATAGGTCTCGACCGAATAGAGGCTTATCCTCCTAGCTAACAAACCGAAAACAAAGAAGCAAGTTAAAAATTTCAGTGGAAGAGCACATATACAACAGCTCCTGCAAAGAACACACATCTCCTTTTAGCTAATAAGGCTAAGAAAACAAATTTTAGTTAAGTATACTAGGGACATAAGAAACATACACAGAAAATAGCAACATGCGAAATGAGATGTCTCCGCAGTCACCAACAACACAAGAATCGTCAGAGTTACGAATGCCAGCATCAGAGAAAGGGTTGAAACAAGACAGTGCTTGAATTATATAGCGAAACAGAGAATGAAGTAGTTTGGCCATTTAGTAAGAATGCGAACAGACCAAACTGCCTATGAAGCTTTCCACAACGTAATATCAGCAAGGAAGGCGAGAGGAAGACCGAGGAAAAGGTGGATAGATAACGTAGTTGAATTCTGCGAGGGGATTAATAAAACCATCACACAGATCACCAGAGAAGTGCAAATAACTTATATAAAACCAAGACACTGGGTTACCAACCCGGTAACAGTGTGCTGACAAAAGAAGGAGAAGATACTAGGGAATATCACTGGAAGCCACAGAGATGTGGTTTTACAGATAAATGATGAAAATTCCATGGATAGCAAAGAAAACACAGGCTGAGGTGTTAGAAAAGGTCTGCACACAAAGAAGCCTTATTAAAAAAAAAAGAATTAGACAATTTAGGTTATTCGGGAATGTAATGCGAAGTGAAGGTTTAGAATATTTGGTGACAACGTGTAAAATTAAGGGAAGGAGATATCCTGAAAGGCAGAGTGAGAAGAAGATGGAAGGTCTGATATTGTGGTTCGAGAAAAGATCAACGTCAGAACTGATTATATGCACCAAGCAGAGATAATTGTGGAGAGAATTGATCGCCTACACCGGCAGACCTGGCACTTGATTGATTGATAATACGGAATACATTTTACTGGGATTTGAACCCTTGTCCAACAAAATAAGGTATCTAGTTTTACTAATGTATTTGAATGAACTACGCATCGGTGAGGTGCCGGGGCTCGCAGGGGAAGCAAAGAATAGTACCACTGCAACCTACAATGCATCCCGTAAGAGGCGATTGATGTAGACCCTAGGGATGCTACCCTAGTAAATAAAAAGCAGCGCAGAAATCGGATGTGCTGGCCTACTTGTAGTCGCATAACTGGCACAACGTACAATAGCTCTTAGACTCAGATCACATACAAATCACACAGAGCGGTTAACAAGTGGTCGATATGGAGCGTTAGAAGAAGAAGAAGAAGAGGGAACTACGGCGTGGTAAGAGACTTTGGACCATTTTCAACATTTCAATTATACATGATTCAACCAGTTCACTTAACAATGGCTACGGAGTTCGTGCTTTGTGCAGTACTCTCGGTAGGTGGCGTACCATTTCTGCGGAGAAGGATCGAGCCATATGGGGTAAAACCCGTTGCATTTAAATCGATCCTTTGAATTTGAAACATTTTTTTTTACTTAATAATGACAATACAGCTGTTGCGGGGTCTGACAGCTGTAGGGAGTACGTTTACTGTTGACTGCTCAATAACTGACATATAATTAAGTGTTGGGATGTATGTAACAACGTTAGAAGGGTCATCTTCTTCTCTTCCACCATTTACTTCTTTATAGAAGTGTTACTGGAGGGGAAGGGCACGTAGTGATCTTCTGTGTGCTTGTTTTAATGCACTTTGTAAGCTGATATACATTTTCGTTACGTTATTCTTGATGTCAAATTCAGATAATGATGAAATAAATGAACTGCTTTTGCAGATGATCAGTGCCTGATACATCAAAATGAACAAGATCTACAACATCATATTGACACTTTGAACAATAATTGTGTGAAACATGACATGAAAATCAACAACACTAAAACAGAAATAATGAATATGGGAAGAAAACATAATAATCTAGACATCCATGTCAATGGCACTAAAATAAACCAAGTGAAAGAATTCAAATACTTAGGAAGCATATTCACAGAAGACGGAAAACTAGATAGAGAGATAGAGTCTAGAGTACAAAAAGCAAATGCTGTAACCTACCAGCTAGCCCCATTGTTAAGGCACCCACAAACTTCACAGGCAGCTAAGAAACAAATGATCAACAGCATTTTTATACCTACTTTGTGTTACCAGAGCCAAACATGGACATTGAGCAAAGCGCAGTCACAAAAATAACTACATGTGAAATGCGTTGCCTGAGGAAAGTTACCAACAACACAAGAAAAGACAGAATCACCAGCATCAGCATAAGAAAGAAAGTTGGCACAAAACCGTGCTTGAATTATATAGACAAACAAAGAATGAAGTGGTTTGGCCACTTAATAAGAATGCATCCAAACTCCACAGTATACAGAGTCTTCTACAACAGAACATCGGGAAAGAAGGCAAGAGGAAGACCACGGAAAAGATGGTTAGATGGCGTAGCAGCATCCTGTGAAAGAGCAAAGATAACAATCACACAAGCCACCAGAACAGCGCAGGACAAAAACAGAAAACCACGACACTGGGCAACAACCCGGTAGCAGTGTGACGACAAAAGAAGAAAGAAGAAGATTCTTGATGCCTTTGCTCCATCTTTTGCGTGGTCTTCCTCTTGCATTGTACTGATCATACTTTTTCTATGTGGCTCTCTGTGGTAGGCGATACCAGGGCATTCTGCTGTTCTTTTATGAATTACATGACTGGTTTCATATCCAGTCTTCTTCTGATTTCTTAATTTCTAATTTTGTCTCTTATTGTCACACCTGCAGCTCTCCTAAGGCACCTCATCTCTGTCGTTATGATTTCTCGCTCATTAGCTGCTGTTATTGGCTATGTTTGACACTGGTAACATAGTGTTGGCCAGAAAATCGTTTTTATGACAGGTACATCTAACAAAAGTAGATCGATGACGGCTTCAATGGGTTAATTTACATAACAACAGATCAATAACTGTAACAATATATCCGAGATGTAGTAGTAGTAGACCAAGAGGTAATACGAGTTGAACGAGGGCAATACGAGTAGGTTGAACGAGGGCAATACGAGTAGGTTGAACGAGGGACAGTACGAGTAGGTTGAACGAGGGACAGTACGAGTAGGTTGAACGAGGGACAGTACGAGTAGGTTGAACGAGGGAAGTACGAGTAGGTTGAACAGGGAAGTACGAGTAGGTTGAACGAGGGCAATACGAGTAGGTTGAACGAGGGACAGTACGAGTAGGTTGAACGAGGGAAGTACGAGTAGGTTGAACGAGGACAGTACGAGTAGGTTGAACGAGGACAGTACGAGTAGGTTGAAAGAGGACAGTATGAGTAGGTTGAACGAGGACAGTACGAGTAGGTTGAACGAGGACTGTACGAGTAGGTTGAACGAGGACAGTACGAGTAGGTTGAACGAGGACAGTACGAGTAGGTTGAACGAGGACAGTACGAGTAGGTTGACCGAGGACAGTACGAGTAGGTTGAACGAGGACAGTACGAGTAGGTTGAACGAGGACAGTACGAGTAGATTGAACGAGGACAGTACGAGTAGGTTGAACGAGGACAGTACGAGTAGGTTGAACGAGGACAGTACGAGTAGGTTGAACGAGGACAGTACGAGTAGGTTGAACGAGGACAGTACGAGTAGGTTGACCGAAGACAGTACGAGTAGGTTGAACGAGGGCAGTACGAGTAGGTTGAACGAGGACAGTACGAGTAGGTTGAACGAGGACAGTACGAGTAGGTTGAACGAGGACAGTACGAGTAGGTCGAAGGTAACAGTAGTAAAACGGGGACAATAATAGTATAACCGTGGATTGAAGTCAGTAGTAGACTGAAGAAGGGCTGGAGAAGACCATCATGTAAGGAGGCATACCGGCAAAGAGAAGAAGAGGAAGACCACGGAGAAGATGGATTCAGGATGTAACTGATGGTTTGAACATGACAGCTGCAGAGGAAGGACATCTGGCCTATGATAGAGAGAAATTCCGGAGGACTGTTGGGGTGGCAAAGTTCTGCTCAGGACAAGCTATTTGATGATGACTAGACTGAAGACAATGAATATGCATATAGAAACATAGATTGACATAAACGCAAAGGTACACAAAACATATATATATATATATATATATATATATATATATATATATATATATATATATATGTTTAAAGACAGAGATAGAGAAGAAAGAGACAGAGAGAAACAGAGAGAGCGATGAACACATGGAAAGATAGATGGATAAAGAATAAATATATATGTATATTGACAAATAACTAGACAGGTACCTGCATTTATAAATATATAAGTATACAGCACAATATGTGAATTTACAGGCAGGTAGACAGACACAGACAGACAGACACAGACAGACTGACACCGACAGACACAGACATACGTGACGGTTGCAGGCAGGCAGGCAGACGGACAGACAGGCGTTTTCTAAATATATATATATATATGTAGACCGATTCATAGGTAAACAGATAGATAGATCAATATACAGCCAGACAAACACAGGCAGGCAGACAGACAAACACATGCGGGCCTACAGACAGGCCCACATACATACAGAGAGGCAGACAAAGGCAGGCAAGCATACAGAATATTGATAAAAAGATAGACAGATAGACAGACAGATAGATAAACAGACAGAAGATTAATTAACAGAAAGACGGACAGAGAGATAAACAAATAGACAGACAGAAAGAAGATTGATAAAAAGATAAACAGATAAATATACAGAACGACTGTCTATCTGTCTGTCTGTCTGACAGACAGACAGAAGATTGATAAAAAGATAGACACACAGACAAACAAACATATATATGCACATTTGGAAATCCCCATAAATATTATTTCACAAACAATCAAAATTACCGAACTCCATACTCAAAAATCAATGACAATCAATAACATAAAATCTATCAACAAAACAATCAATATTTAGTAGCACAATCACGACTCCTTTACAATGTTTGCTTTAAGATACACGTCAAACACTTGCCCTTGTTATGAGTCACCATATGTCCACAGAAATATTAACAGTATCCTCATGAGATTATCAGGCTAGATTTGTCCATGAAGTTTATAGAGAAAATATCCGTCAAGGTAAAATCTCATAGAAGAACACGGTTATGTCAGACACATAGTCTATTCTTGTGAAGTCTTCTAATATTTAGAACCTCAATATAATGTAGTTATTCTAATCTTATGTAAGATTCTTCTGTTTATTTAAGGGTTTTAAAACCGAAGTATTGATTTCACTGCACCGAGTTTTACCCCATAGGGTTCGGTCCCTCTCTGCAGAAATAGCACGCCACTCACCGAGAGTATTGCACAAGCACGAACTCCGTAGCTCCAGCAACAATCCTAGGGGTCTCTGGGAAAAAAACTGCACTCGTAAACAGAACGGCTCGGTCCGGATTCGAACCCACGATCTTCGACTCAAAAGGCAAAGGGTTTAACCACTTAGCCACAGAGACCCCCACCCCCTCTATTCTACTGATGTAAACCGTCAAATAATTTACGCGAACTATTTCTATGTGGTGGTTTTCTAGTTGTGAATACCTTTAACAAATTTACACAATCTAGTCTAAGTGAGGTTCTTCTTATATTGAACGCCTTCACATAATTTACACAATCTAGTTCTAGGTGGTGACTGGCGAACACCTTTACATAATTTACGCAAACTATTTCTATGTGGTGACTTTCTAATGTTGAACACCTTCACATAATTTACACAGTCTAGTCTAGGCGGAGTTCCCTTAATGTCAAACACCCTCACATAATTTACACAGTCTAGTCTAGGCGGAGTTCCCTTAATGTCAAGCACCCTCACATAATTTACACAATATAGTTCTAGGTGGGGAAAAAACTTTATATAGTGCACACATCCATTGTGAAAAAGTAATCCGGTAAAAATGAAATGCTCAAGAAACTTTTAAATGCAACAATATATAAATCACTTACAACTCCTCTGTAGTTTTATATAATGGAAGATAGAAAAGTTTAACCAGGAGAAAAACAAATACAACGAAACAAAAAAAAGATTCTAACACAGTTTGTAGTTACCGCCCCCTAACAGATAGCACGTTCCCTGTGATAATAATAGCCTCAGTGTGCACACGCCTAGCGCGCGACGGCAGGGCCAGGTCTACCTGTTCGGTTCTTTCTAACGCACGTGCTCTCTAACTCTCTTCTTTTGAGTGTTGTATTCGTTTCTCCTCCACCACCCCACCACCCCTCATTCAGCACGAGTGAAATGTGTGTTAGTACCTGCGTGTGTTTATATTGTTTTTATATTTTTTTTTACCTTATGTTGGGAAGGGAAAGTGGAGGAAAAGAGAGAGAGAGAGAGAGAGAGAGAGAGAGAGGGAGAGAGAGTGTGTAGAGAGAGAGATAGGGTGAGTTTGGAGAGATCTTGGTTTGCGGAGTGTGTCAATAAAAATAACGGGGAAGGGAATTTTACTATCTGACGACCATAATGTAGGTAGCCCCCTCCATAGGCGGAACAGATCAAATCACCTGTTTGCGTTGAAAGACAGACTATCAGAATATTTGAAAAGAAAAACCAAAAAGATCATTTCTAAAGGATTGATAAATCAGGTGGGATCTTGGTGGAATTTAAAAAAAACAATTGGACGACCAAATAGATTTTCATTAGAAACGTTTGTATTTGGTCGTCTATTTTTTTTTTAAATTTGTCACTCCTGTTGTTCGTTTGCTTGATAAAGGCCTTGTTGATCGAAACGTTGCTGTATTTTGTCATTGTTTTTGTAATTTGTAAAACTACAGTACTTTGTGATTACGTGTTTTGCCAATCAAATAGATTTACTGCAGTATCATCTATTTTGTAAATAGTTAAAATAAGGTGTTCACCATTGATTGATTGGTTGATTGATTGATTGATTTTTTTCCCGATCCAGAAGCACTTGAGCTTTCAGCTCTTCGGCTCGGTGCCATGGCTATCGTAACCCTTCGGCTCGGTGCCATGGACATCGTAACCCTTCGGTTCGGTGCCATGGACATCGTAACCCTTCGGTTCGGTGCCATGGACATCGTAACCCTTCGGCTCGGTGCCATGGACATCGTAACCCTTCGGCTCGGTGCCATGGACATCGTAACCCTTCGGCTCGGTGCCATGGACATCGTAACCCTTCGGCTCGGTGCCATGGACATCGTAACCCTTCGGCTCGGTGCCACGAACACCGTAAATCTGGAAAACCTGTGACTCTTTCTGCCAGCCCGCGGAATTGAACCCGCACTCACAGAGGATTGCCACACCGTCGTCCAACGCGCTAGTAACACACTGGACAGACGGAATATAATTTCTTTCATTTGATTGATGGAACCATCATCATCGCACTTCAGTGAGTAATGATGTGTGCTCTGATTTATTTCTTACGCAGGAAGATCTCAGCATTAGTGCACGAACTCAGTTGCACCGGTAAGGTTCTCCGATGTAATTTAAAAGGTGGTAAAAATATTTTGAATGAATTTTTAAAAAAATTTTCGAATTAATTTTGCACCAGATAGCGGTTTTCCAGCTGCTCTTCTTGACTTTGAGCTGCCAATCATTCTGTTATGTGCTCCACTCGAACACGGGAACTACGTTTTAACTTCCCTCTTCAACAAAACTAGGAACTCGATCTTAACTATACTGAGATCAGGGTTCTGTTGGAACAATATCTCAATGGCTCCACGAGGGAGCGAACTGAGTATCCTTGGAACCAGACACGATCGCCTAACTTCTACACCACAGAGACAATTGGTGATCAACAATAAGTGCGTTGTCTACAGGGCTGGAACCATTATTCTCTAATATACCCCATGGTCTCAAAACGCGTTTTTTTTTTACATTTGTTGAAGTTGGTAGAAGGTAGGGGCGACAGTGGCGACTCGTGATACATTTGTTGAGTTGGGGAAGGTTGGTGCGTACCGTGGCGACTCGTGATACATTTGTTGAAGTTGGTAGAAGGGTTGGTGCGTACCAGTGGCGACTCGTGATACATTTGTTGAAGTTGGTAGAAGGGTTGGTGCGTACCAGTGGCGACTCGTGATACATTTGTTGAAGTTGGTAGAAGGGTAGGTGCGTACCAGTGGCGACTCGTGATACATTTGTTGAAGTTGGTAGAAGGGTGGTGCGTACCAGTGGCGACTCGTGATACATTTGTTGAAGTTGGTAGAAGGGTTGGTGCGTACCAGTGGCGACTCGTGATACATTTGTTGAAGTTGGTAGAAGGGTAGGTGCGTACCAGTGGCGACTCGTGATACATTTGTTGAAGTTGGTAGAAGGGTAGGTGCGTACCAGTGGCGACTCGTGATACATTTGTTGAAGTTGGTAGAAGGGTAGGTGCGTACCAGTGGCGACTCGTGATACATTTGTTGAAGTTGGTAGAAGGGTAGGTGCGTACCAGTGGCGACTCGTGATACATTTGTTGAAGTTGGTAGAAGGGTAGGTGCGTACCAGTGGCGACTCGTGATACATTTGTTGAAGTTGGTAGAAGGGTGGTGCGTACCAGTGGCGACTCGTGTACATTTGTTGAAGTTGGTAGAAGGGTGGTGCGTACCAGTGGCGACTCGTGATACATTTGTTGAAGTTGGTAGAAGGGTTGGTGCGTACCAGTGGCGACTCGTGATACATTTGTTGAAGTTGGTAGAAGGGTAGGTGCGTACCAGTGGCGACTCGTGATACATTTTTTGAAGTTGGTAGAAGGGTTGGTGCGTACCAGTGGCGACTCGTGATACATTTGTTGAAGTTGGTAGAAGGGTGGTGCGTACCAGTGGCGACTCGTGATACATTTGTTGAAGTTGGTAAGAAGGTGGTGCGTACAGTGGCGACTCGTGATACATTTGTTGAAGTTGGTAGAAGGGTAGGTGCGTACCAGTGGCGACTCGTGATACATTTGTTGAAGTTGGTAGAAGGTTGGTGTACAGTGGCGACTCGGATCATTGTTGAAGTTGGTAGAAGTTGGTGCGTACCAGTGGCGACCTGAACATTTGTAGTTGGTAGAAGGGTAGGTAAGGACTTTGTTACCAGTGGCGACTCGTGATACATTGTTGAAGTTGGTAGAAGGTAGGTGCGTACCAGTGGCGACTCGTGATACATTTGAAGTTGGTAGAGGGTAGGTGCGTACCAGTGGCGACTCGTGATACATTTGTTGAATGTAGAGGAGGTGCGTACCGCGACTCGTATCATTTGTTAGTTGTAGAAGGTAGGTGCTACCAGTGGCGACTCGTATACATTGTTGAAGTTGGTAAGGTGGTGCGTACCAGTGGCGACCGTGATCATTTGTTGAAGTTGGTAGAAGGGGTGCGTACCAGTGGCGACTCGTGATACATTTGTTAGTTGGTAGGTAGGTGCGACCAGTGGCGATCGTGTACATTTGTTGAAGTTGGTAGAAGGGGGTGCGTACCAGTGGCGACTCGTGATCATTGTTGAAGTTGGTAGAAGGTTGGTACCAGGCGACTCGTGATACATTTGTTGTAGAAGGGTAGTGCGTACCAGTGGCGATCGTGTACATTGTTGAAGTGGTAGAAGGTAGGTGCGTAAGTGGCGACTCGTGATACATTTGTTGAAGTTGGTGAAGGGTAGGTGCGTACAGTGGCGACTCGTGATACATTTGTTGAAGTTGGTAGAAGGGTAGGTGCTTACCAGTGGCGACTCGTGATACATTTGTTGAAGTTGGTAGAAGGTGGTGCGTACCAGTGGCGACTCGTGATACATTTGTTGAAGTTGGTAGAAGGGTGTGCGTACCAGTGGCGACTCGTGATACATTTTTGAAGTTGGTAGAAGGGTAGGTGCGTACCAGTGGCGACTCGTGATACATTTGTTGAAGTTGGTAGAAGGGTTGGTGCGTACCAGTGGCGACTCGTGAACATTTAGAATTGACAGTTGGTAGAAGAGAGAGGTGCGTACCAGTGGCGACTCGTATACATTTGTTGAAGTTGGTAGAAGGGAGGTGCGTACCAGTGGCGACTCGTGATACATTTGTTGAAGTTGTAGAAGGTTGGTGCGTACCAGTGGGACTCGTGATACATTTGTTGAGTTGGAGAAGGGTGGTGCGACCAGTGGCACTCTGATACATTTGTTGAAGGGTTGGTAGAAGAGTAGGTGCTACCAGTGGCGACTCGTAATGTTAGTTGGAGAAGGGTGGTGCGTACCAGTGGCGCTCGTGATACATTTGTTGAAGTAGAAGGGTGGGGTACCAGTGGCGACTCTGTCATTTGTTGAAGTTGGAGAAGGGTAGGTGCTACCAGTGGCGACTCGGATACATTTGTTGAAGTTGGTAGAAGGGTAGGTGCGTACCAGTGGCGACTCGTGATACATTTGTTGAAGTTGGTAGAAGGGTGGTGGTACCAGGGCGACTCGTGATACATTGTGAAGTGGTGAAGGGTGAGTGGACCAGTGGCGACTCGTGATACATTTGTTGAAGTTGGTAAAGGGTGGGCTACCAGTGCGACTCGTGATACATTTGTTGAAGTTGGAGAAGGGTGGTGCGTACCAGTGGCGACTCGTGATAATTTGTTGAAGTTGGTAGAAGGTAGTGCGACCAGTGGCGACTCGTATCTTTTAAGTGGTAAAGGTGGTGCCAGTGGCGACTCGTGATACATTTGTTGAAGTTGAGAAGGTGGTCACCAGTCGACCGTATACATTTGTTGAAGTTGGTAGAAGGTAGGTGCGTACAGTGGGCTCGTGATCATTTGTTGAAGTGGAGAGTGGTGCGTACCAGTGGCGACTCGTGATACATTTGTTGAAGTTGGTAGAAGGGTAGGTGCGTACCAGTGGCGACTCGTGATACATTTGTTGAAGTTGGTAGAAGGGTGGTGCGTACCAGTGGCGACTCGTGATACATTTGTTGAAGTTGGTAGAAGGGTAGGTGCGTACCAGTGGCGACTCGTGATACATTGTTGAAGTTGGTAGAAGGGAGTGCGACCAGTGGCGACTCGTGATACATTTGTTGAAGTTGGTAGAAGGGTAGGTGCGTACCAGTGGCGACTCGTGATACATTTTTTGAAGTTGGTAGAAGGGTAGGTGCGTACCAGTGGCGACTCGTGATACATTTGTTGAAGTGGTAGAAGGGTAGGTGCGTACCAGTGGCGACTCGTGATACATTTGTTGAAGTTGGTAGAAGGGTAGGTGCGTACCAGTGGCGACTCGTGATACATTTGTTGAAGTTGGTAGAAGGGTAGGTGCGTACCAGTGGCGACTCGTGATACATTTGTTGAAGTTGGTAGAAGGGTAGGTGCGTACCAGTGGCGACTCGTGATACATTTGTTGAAGTTGGTAGAAGGTGTGCGTACCAGTGGCGACTCGTGATACATTGTTGAAGTTGGTAGAAGGGTAGGTGCGTACCAGTGGCGACTCGTGATACATTTGTTGAAGTAGAAGGGTGGTGCTACCAGTGGCGACTCGTGATACATTTGTTAGTAGAGGTGCGTACCATGCGACTCGTGATACATTTGTTGAAGGGAGAAGGTAGGTGCGTACCGTGGCGACTGATACATTTTGAAGTGAAATCATGTGTAATGGTAAGGTGCTCCAGTGGCGACTCTGATACATTTGTTGAAGTTGGTAGAAGGGTAGGTGCGTACCAGTGGCGACTCGTGATACATTTGTTGAAGTTGGTAGAAGGGTTGGTGCGTACCAGTGGCGACTCGTGATACATTGTTAAGTTGGTAGAAGGGTAGGTGCTACCAGTGGCGACTCGTGTACATTTGTTGAAGTTGGTAGAAGGGTAGGTGCGTACCAGTGGCATCGGATACATTTGTTGAAGTTGGTAGAAGGGTAGTGCGTACCAGTGGCGACTCGTGATACATTTGTTGAAGTTGGTAGAAGGGTAGGTGCGTACCAGTGGCGACTCGTGATACATTTGTTGAAGTTGGTAGAAGGGTAGGTGCGTACCAGTGGCGACTCGTGATACATTTGTTGAAGTTGGTAGAAGGGTAGGTGCGTACCAGTGGCGACTCGTGATACATTTGTTGAAGTTGGTAGAAGGGTTGGTGCGTACCAGTGGCGACTCGTGATCATTTTTGTTTGTGGGGCCAGACATATATTTTCGAAAAAATCATGGTTTTGGGTTAGGTTATCTTTCAATATATAAAATAATAAATACATATTACACATTTTTGGGGGCCTTGCCACTGGCCCTAATGACGAGCCGCCACTGGTGCATACATGTCTGATATGAGATCTGACCGCAATATAGACGATGAGAATCTCAGCACATGTGCCTAAATGTCTCTTCTGTCCGATAGTGAGTCAAAGATGATTCATCATACAAATCAGACTCCCGTGTGGTTTCCGGGGCCCAAATTCGGAGTAAATAATAGAACCACTAATACCTACTACATGCTAAATACGGCGAAAGTGGAGGTTTGGCGTGGGATTAGCTGCCATTCCCAGTACAAATATTTAGTTATAAAACCGTAACCAAGTACATGAGAGCTTGCAAGGCCTTGGTTGGGACCTATGCTTCCTCCTTTGGGGCGAAGGGTAGAGGAGAAGAATTGCTTTATTCAGCTACGGCTTTGTAATGTTCTTACATTTAAGACGCCCAGTGTTTAATTACGCTGTTGTTTAATGTATTTAAGCATGGTTTCCACCCGAAAGGACTTTAGTTTGCAAGGGCAGGATCTGAAAAGGTTCCTTAAAAAAACTGAGACGAAGTGCATTGAAGAGAAGGGAACAAACTTCTGAATCAATATTGATTATGGTTCTCTCCCTTTGGTCGTTAATTGGAGGAGGGAGAGAGGTGATGACGTAACCGATTAACAATAGTTTCCTTAATGCCTCTGACTCCTGCAGATGCTAATGGAGGAAGGAGTGAAGAATTAAGGACACAGGAACGAGTATTCGCTCACTCAATTCCTTAGTTACTCACATTCAAACACTCATTCTGTCCCTCAACTGCTCTCTCCTTCAGTCGTTTACTTCGAAATTAGTCCTCTTTTTTGACTGAATCACTCCATCCACTATACGCACGCTCGCTCACTCTCTACTTTACTCGCTTACTCACTCACTCCTTCATATGCTCGCTCATTCATTGCCCCATTCGTTCACTCACTCCTGTACACGCTTGCTGCCTCACTATCCCACTCTCTCGCTCACTCATTCCTCTACACGCTCGTTCCCTCACTCCTCCACACACTGGCTCACTCACTACCCCACTCACTCACTTCTCCACACACTCACTTCCACACGTTCACTCCCTACTCGCTGACTCACTCAGTCACTCATTACCCCAATCGCTCAGTCACTCCCTCCACCCGCTCATTCACTCCCTTCTTCACACGCTCGTTCCCTTACTCCTCTATACGCTCACTCACTCACTCCTTTCCCCACTCAATCCCTCCTCCACACGCTACAACATAAAAGCAAAAGATAGGAGGCCCATTGCAACCACAACTTTCGATAAAGCTACAAGAGAATACAGAATAAGAACTCCTGGCGTCTATATACTGCCGGAGCTCGCAAAGGAGCAGAGAATAGTCGACTGAGGTAGGGGTCTAGGGATGCTACCCTAGTAAATCAAAAACATCGCAGAAATCGGATGTACTGGTCTACTTGTAGGCGCATAACTGGCACAAATTACAATCAGTCTTAGGCTCAGACCACATACAAATCACAAAGAGTGGTTAACAAGTGGTCGATATGGAGCGTTTGAAGAAGAAGAAGAAGAAGAACCCAGGGAAGCACCGGAGAAAAAATAATATCAATAAAAAGACAATGAACAAGTATTATAGACTTCCGAAAAAACCCGCAAATTACCAAACACAAGATTGGAACCACAAGTTCTTATTTCTTACGGCACCCATTACCTAGCCATACAGACGAGCGTCTTTAAGAACACAAACTAGCCCGCCTGCCCAGCGTGTTCGTAGCACGTTGGAGGACGGGTGATAAGCCCTCTGTGAGTGTGGGTTTAATTCCGCGGGCTGGCAGAAAAGCCACATGTTCTCCAGATTTACGGTTTTCGTGGCACCAAACCGAAGGGCTGCGATGTCCATGGCACCGAGCCGATGAACTGAAAGCTCAAGTGTTTCTGGA